>CALYLW010000700.1:2500-353305 GCA_944989445.1 Ampullaceana balthica | reverse complement strand
GAGTTGGGTAGATTGTGGATTTGAGAATGGTATGATAAAATTGATAAAAATTGTATTTTTGTTATAGATTGGATAGAAATGTTGAAGTATAGGAATAGGTGGGCTAGGATAGAGAAAGAAAAAAGGGAAATTAGTGATATATTATTTGTGGTGGGTGGTTTGTGATGGTGTATGGTAGTTTGTTTATGGAGGTTTGAGGTTGGGTTTGAAAAGTTGTGGTTTTTAGTGGGTTAATTGGGAGGAGAATGGTGTCGTGGGGTGGTATTTGGTAAGTTGTGGGTTGTAGAGGAATGTATTAAGTTGTTTTGTTTTGTAAAAATATATGTGGTGGTTAGGAGTGAGAGTAATTTTGTATTTGGAAATTGTGGAGGATGGGTTGTTTAGGGGAGGTGGGGGAGGGGAGGGGGGTTGGTGTGAGGTGAGGAGTGATTGATTTTTGTGGGATGGGGATGGTTGGATATTTTGGGTGGTGTATGATGTTAGGGTGATTTAGTTGTGAAGTAGAAGATTGGTTATAAGGTTTGTATATAGGTGGTTGGTGGGAGAAGAAGGTATGATGGTGAGTTTTGGTTTTGGTGATTGAAGTGGTAGTTTAATGATTGGTAGTTTAAGGGATTTGAGGTGTTTTTGTTAATTTTTTATATGTTTAGTTTTAATTAATGTTATGTGTTGTGATGTATGTTGTATATTTAGGTTATTGGAATTTTGTTATAAATTTAGTAATTTTTTTTTTATGTTAGATAGTATTGGTATTGGAATATGGGGGTAGGTAGATGAAATTAGTAAGAGATTGTGTATATAATAAATTGGACGGGATCCAAATCACGATCTGACCATAGTCATTTGATTTCTGTAACGCAAGGGAAATTATCCTAGCTTTTACGAACGAAAGGACGTTAGTTTTTGTTACTTCCCCCACTGTATTTTGTTATGCTTGCCAAAAAAAACCCACCAAAGTATGAAGAATGTTCTTTTATTTAAAACTAGGGCTGTTGGCGATTCATTTAAATTTAATCGTTAACTTTTGAAAAATTAAGGATTAATTAATCTTTAATATCGATTAAAGCCAAACATTGATATTTATGGTGTCCTAAGTAACATTTATCAAAATACTTGTCGAAAATCGAAATATCACTGGAATGTCTTCTATATATGGCATCTTTTAACCAACATCGCAAACAGACAAGTGTATTGACATTATTTGGTTCAAGTGATGAGCGGGTATTATTGACAATATAACCAGCTGCGCTGAACAATCGTTTACATAGCTTTAAATTGTGTCAGCTGAAGTCTCTAATACTGTAGTGGATGTTTGGTTTGCAGGTGATATATAAGCGAAGTGTTAGAACCATGGTAGCAATGTTCCCTTTAAGCAGCGCGGCTGAGCAAATATTTGAATGACGATACGCAGGCGTTTAGAATCACCGCGCAATAAATTTTGTAAAATGTTGCACAAAAATGGACATTGTGCAATATTGCACACGAGTTCTTTTTAAATCCCTTATATTAACTTCGCGGCCGTCTCATCATCTCTCTCATCATCTCTCTCTCTCTGTCTTGGGCTCGGCGGGCGGAAAAACAGAAGTCAAAAATGACCCACTTCCCATGATCCGATCGAACTGAAATTTGGCACACGGACCCGTCTACCTAACAATGCATCGTATCAAAATTTCAGATCGATCGAACGTACCGTAATTAAATTAATGCATTTTTAGTTTATCCTTATATGAGGTATGTAATTTAAATTCACGATTTGTTATTGTTTTTTTGCCACGTGAAAGTTTGAGCATTGAGGCGACCCAACGAAACGACGGTGCGCTTTTGTTTACATTTTACGTGTCACTCTGAGCTCGGTCAAGCGAATCGGTGACCAGACTTTTCCCCTCTCCCCCCTCCCACCCCACCCCTCCCCCCCCTAGGGTTATGAAGCAAACTTGAGTTAAGACAGATTCAGTCTGTAAATGTTTGAAAATAATCAATACTGTTAGTTATGTCTCATATATAAGGGATTTCTATCTTTGGAATAAATGTAATTCAATAAAACTACACCAATCAGCGGCTAACTTCCAACAAACTTTCCTAAGTAAATTTAACACAAATAGCCCAGTAGAAGAAATTTGGAAAGATATAAAAACAAATCTAAAAACTATAATGGATGAGAATGTTCCAACAAAACTAACATCAAATAAAATTAACAAATGCTGGTTCAATTCTAGATTGAAAAAGCTATGCAAACTAAAAGAGAACTTATTTCAGAAATATAAAGCTACCAATTCATATAGGATACACAAAAAATACTTAAAGATTAAACACTTGACACAAAAACTTAGTCGGAACCTCCAAAATGAATATATAAACAATGTAATTACCAAAGATAACAATAAAAACTTATGGTCCTTTATCAAATCTAAAAAAATGGAACCTTCAGGAATAGCCACACTAAAAGGCTCAAATAATAAAACCTATAATGATAATGAAACTAAAGCTAATATCCTTAACACATATTTTGCATCATCTTTTTCTGCCTCAGGCGACAAGGAAGTTTTAATAAATTTAAATAAAATGGAGGAAATAGGTAACATAACTGTAGATGAGATAGGTATACATTCACTCCTAAAAAACTTAAAAATAAACAAAGCTACTGGCCCAGATGATTTGCCTGCAAGATTATTAAAAGAACTAAGCAATGAACTGTCCCCAATCCTTGTAGTTCTCTTTCAAGCCTCTCTAAACCAGGGTAAAGTGCCCCAGGATTGGAAATTAGCTAATGTAAGTCCACTCTTTAAGAAAGGGGATAAATCAGACCCTGGTAATTACAGGCCTGTATCACTTACTAGTATCACCTGTAAATTACTAGAACACATAATATATAGTAGAATAGTTAACCACCTTGACAAATATAATGCCCTATGCCCACATCAACACGGCTTTAGAAAAAACAGATCATGTGAAACACAATTAATAGGTTTAATAGATGAACTATCAAAAGGCTTGGACAAAAATGATCAAATAGATACAATATTCAGTGGCGTCACTAGGGGGGGGCGGGGGGGCGGGCCGCCCCGGGTGACACCCATCAGGGGGTGACACCCGAGGCTAAAATTTTACTGTGTACGATCTTATGTCAGAAAACAAAAGATGACACATTTTTTTAATCTAGAAAGAAATTATGAAATACAATGAATTACATTAAACGCGAAAATTCTTATTAAAAAAATATCAGTTAACTTGCAATAATAAAACAGTCCCAACACACGAACAACAATAAAACAAATTAGGAAAAAAAATAAAAGAAATAGTCGCAGCAGAGACATCTTTAAAAAAGGCTGGAATGAAAGAGGCAGTGTCTTCTGTTTTAAAAGATATAAAGCCATTTGGGCTTGGACACACCGACAGCATGAACGAATCCCACCTCACGACTCCCTCCACCACAGTGGGGTGAATACGATTTTTATCACCCCCCCCCCACCCCCCAAAGCAAAAAAATCAAATCAAAAGATGGGTTTTCTTTGTTGATGTTTTTCTTGAGGAAAATTATGATTTCAATGTCTTTGAGTTAATATTTTATATATATATATTTATTAAAGGCGTGAAAGCATAGATATGCATGTTTATATACAGGTAGTCCTCCGGTTACGACGGTCCCATCCCGACTTACGCTGTTTAGTGCTTACGAACGCGCCCCCGTAAAGAATAATATTACGCGTTATTCCGTATTTAAAAACAAAATTTCATGAGGTAACGAATTCTTTTCTCTATTTGAAATAACAAAAATTATTGAAAAATATGTATGATTATTATTTCAACCTACAACTTTCGTTTGCGAATTTTTCAAATGGCGAAGTTTTCAATCAAGCCAATAAAGCTGAGTTTAGCTGAGTAAGCTTACAAGTTCCTTTTCAATGCTCATTAGAGAGAGCATATTCAGCCTTTTTCGTTCCATGGAAATTCTAACTCATTATATATTCTTTTCAACTTTGAAAAGGATCGCTCTCAGCTGCAGTTTGATGTCATCATTGAAAGATAGATGCGAAGTGCGATGTGTACATTTGTAAAGGACTGTGTGAAATATAGCTATTTCAAAAGCAGCAAAAATTTTAGCTCTGTGCAAGTTTTTTGAGTTTCGCTTTGTGCTAATTTCTTTTCCTTACCCTGAGCCTGGGGCTGGACAATAACTTTTTAAAGAGTTTTGAAAATTGGACTAATTCTGAAGGTAAGCAGTCTTCGAAATCACTCATGAACCTACATGTGGAAGAAAATCAGAAGCCCCGAGCCTAGTGCTCTTTATGGGTCTTCCCGGAAGACCCCCTTAGCCATCTGGCCACCAAAGGGACGTAACAGCTGAGGACCATCCAAAGCAGTCGCTTCTGAAGCTGCCACCTGGGCATCCAGGACATACAGTCGAAGATGCCTCCCACTAAGTTGCCATCAGAAGGAGGTGGTGGAATTTCCTACTACGACCCGCTACCACTTTGGCGCCATCCCGGCAAAGCACACGGGTCTCAATGGTTAGGACCGCCGCAGACCGGGGGATCATCAAAGACCTACCTAGGGTGCAACCCCCATTGGAAGGTTTCTTCAGAGCTGGCGTCCAATGCGTTCTTCGCGGCACTTTTTGCTAATCCGTACTGGCGCTCCTGGCCCTAAACCGGTACCGCTCGATGGCGTTGCTAGTAAATTGAGGGGGACGAAACGGTTGCTTCGGATTTACCCGACCCCTTCTTCCAAAACACTTGAATGCTCTTCCATTAACTTGGCTGCTGCCCATTGGGTGGCAAAAGTGCTGAGCTCAGTTAGGTTTGTAAGAAAACCAAATTTCTCATGGATGTATTTATATGCACCTAACCAATGTTGTAGGACTTAAGAACGTTTGTCAATGATTACAAGAAATACCTCAATCTTGAATTTTTTACTCCAGGAGAATACTGTTTTGTTGATGTCCCTTTATCAAACTGACGCTTTCTTTTTTGTTTGATAGTATTGAAGATTGTTTACACTGTTTTTACCACGGACTTTTCCTTTGTCTTCATAGGAATAAAATTAAGAATGCTATTTTCTAACAAACTCAATGGGAGACTTCCTTTCTAAAATTGCTTTCCAAATTTCAAGTAAAATAGCGACTTCCAGTTCAATTTCCTTTAGAAATCCTTCTTCTTCAAGTCGGCAGTCACGTGGCTGATTTTCATTCGTTGCTAATTCTTCCAGTGCTGCGATATTCTCATGGTATGAGCTATTAACAGACCTTACAGCATAATGTCAGGCTGACCATCTTGTGTCAGACAAGGCTTTGTTAGCATGTATCAATTTCATATTTTTTTGAAGTATCTGTCAACGATGAGTAGATGCAACAAGTCGGGTATAAAGATTTTGCAGAACACAAAAAAATCTGACCGCAGTAGGACAACCTGCTGCCCTTTTCCCAACCAAATTAATGGAATGAGCTGCGCACGGCACATAATGAGCTACAATGCACTTCTCACGAAGAATAGCCTGGTTTCCGTTATACTTCCTACTCATTTGCAGCATTGCCGTATGACTGTCCAAGGCATTTTCAGGGATTTGTACAAACATATAGGCCTGCATCTTTATTATACACTATAATTCATAAAAAGTTTGGGGGCCCTTAAATTATTGGGGGCTTTAGCCCGTTCAGCAACCCCCCCCCCTTTTTAATCCGCCATATAATAATCTGTGACGATGTGGTACGAGGAGGGGGGTGTTTAAGAAATGTGACGTCACATGAAAAACGCGAAACTTTAAATAAAAGTTCCACTTAAATATTTGATTGTTTACCATTTATTTAATTACGTTTTCAATGACTTCACGCGTGTTACGATATTACAGTGCAGACTTACCCTAAATACATATTTAAATGACAAAAAATAATTTGCAACATGCTAATTTTTATTGAGAAAATACGGCTTGGGGGAGGGGTGTCAAAGCTTTGTGACGTCATATTGTAAAAAAGGGGTGGGGTCTAAGTTTTTGTGACAAAGTATGACGCTGGGGGAGAGTTGGGTAAAAATCGGCAACCTCACGTGACGTCATTTATGGACGGCCCCTTCAGTCGTGAAGGGGTGACACCATGAGCTACCGCCCCGGGTGACACCAACCCTAGTGACGCCTCTGACAATATTACTAGACTTCTCAAAAGCATTTGACAAAGTTCACCATCTTAGTTTACTTAAAAAACTTAACTACTTTGGAATCTCAGGTTCCTTACATCACTGGATCCAAGACTTCCTTTTGGGCAGGGAGAAAACTGTAATAATTAATGGATCTAAATCTGCACCAATAAAGGTTAACTCAGGAGTTCCACAAGGAACTGTGCTAGGTCCCTTACTCTTTTTAATTTATATAAATGATTTACCCAACAACATCTCAACAGGTACAAAAGTTAGGCTATTTGCTGATGATTGTATAATCTATAGAACAATAAAATCAGAACAAGATAGCAAAATTTTACAAAAAGACTTAGATGAATTGATAAAATGGGAAACTAACTGGAGTATGTCTTTCCATCCAGAAAAGTGTCAACTGTTAAGAGTAACAAAGAAAAAGAAACAAATAAATTCAAAATATTACATTCATGGAAAGGAACTAACCCAAACTAAAGATGCAAAACACTTAGTAGTCTTAATAAATGAGAAACTGTCATGGAATCCCCATGTCAATGAAGTTATTAAAAAATCAAACAAAACCTTAGGCTTTATAAAAAGAAACTTTAACAAATGTAATAGAGATATAAAACTAAAATGCTACCTCACTTTGGTGAGACCTGCACTAGAATATGCATCTTCTGTAAGGGACCCATCCACCAAAGAAAACATTGATAAACTAGAACAAATTCAAAAAAGAGCTGCCAGATTCATTACTGGAGAATATTCGAAACTGACAAGAGTAACACCATTAGTTAAATCATTAAACCTTGAAACACTAGAGGATAGAAGAACCAAGAGCAAAGTAGTAATCATACATAAAGCAATTAATTCTAATTTAGAAATACAACACAAAGATAACTTAATACAACCCTCAGATAGACATAAGGATAAAAACACCTTTCTTATTCCGTATGCAAGAACAAACACATACAAGTTTTCCTTCTTCCCGTCCGGAATTCGGGCGTGGAATGGGTTGCCTGAAGAATCCAGGAAAACCAACACTTTATCAACATTTAAATCTCTAATAAAAATGCAGGACTAAACACAAACCATAGATAAGCGTAGGACGCAATAATCTTCTGTATAGAAGGAGCGTCTGTAAACAGATAAGATAATATAAGATTATAGTCAAAAACTTTGTTTTTACGGGTTTGTTTTTTAAATCCCTTATATTAACTTCACCGCCGCTCTGTCTCTCTGTCTCTCTGTCTCTCTGTCTCTCTGTCTCTCTCTCTCTCTCTCTCTCTCTCTCTCTCTCTCTCTCTCTCTCTCTCTCTCTCTCTCTCTCTCTCTCTCTGTCTGTCTGTCTTGGGCTCGGCGGGCGGAAAAACAGAAGTCAAAAATGACCCACTTCCCATGATCCGATCAAACTGAAATTTGGCACACGGACCCGTCAAACCTAACAATGCATCGTATCAAAATTTCAGATCGATCGAACGTACCATAATTAAATTAATGCATTTTACGTTTATCCTTATATGAGGTATGTAATTTAAATTCACGAATTGTTATTGTTTTTTTGCCACGTGAAATTTTGAGCTGACGCATTGAGGCGACCCAACGAAGCGACGGGCGCTTTTGTTTACATTTTACGTGTCACTCTGAGCTCGGTCAAGCGAATCGGTGACCAGACTTTTCCCCTCTCCCCCCCCACCCACCCCTCCCCCCCACTAGGGTTATGATGCAAAGTTGAGCTAAGACAGATTCAGTCTGTAAATGTTTGAAAATAATCAATACTGTTAGTTATGTCTCATATATAAGGGATTTATAGTCAAAAACTTTGTTTTTACGGGTTTGTTTTATTTTAAATCCCTTATATTAACTTCGCGGCCGTCTCTCTCTCTCTGTCTTGGGCTCGGCGGGAGGAAAAACAGAAGTAAAAAATGACCCACTTCCCATGATCCGATCAAACTGAAATTTGGCACTACGGACCCGTCTGACCTAACAATGCATCGTATCAAAATTTCAGATCGATCGCATGTACCGTAATTAAATTAATGCATTTTTAGTTTATCCTTATATGAGGTATGTAATTTTAATTCACAGTTTGTTATTGTTTTTTTGCCACGTGAAATTTTGAGCTGACGCATTGAGGCGACCCAACGAAGCGACGGGTGCTTTTGTTTACATTTTACGTGTCACTCTGAGCTCGGTCAAGCGAATCGGTGACCAGACTTTTCCCCTTTCCCCCCACCCACCCCTCCACCACCCCACCCACCCCTCCCCCACTAGGGTTATGATGCAAAGTTGAGTTAAGACAGATTCAGTCTGTAAATGTTTGAAAATAATCAATACTGTTAGTTATGTCTCATATATAAGGGATTTATAGTCAAAAACTTTGTTTTTACGGGTTTGTTTTTAAATCCCTTATATTAACTTCACCGGCGTCTCTCTCTCTCTCTCTCTCTCTCTCTCTCTCTCTCTCTCTCTCTCTCTCTCTCTCTCTCTGTCTGTCTGTCTTGGGCTCGGCGGGCGGAAAAACAGAAGTCAAAAATGACCCACTTCCCATTATCCGATCAAACTGAAATTTGGCACACGGACCCGTCGAACCTAACAATGCATCGTATCAAAATTTCAGATCGATCGAACGTACCATAATTAAATTAATGCATTTTTAGTTTATCCTTATATGAGGTATGTAATTCAAAATTCACTGTTTGTTATTTTTTTTTAAATTCCAGTTCCACGTGAGTTTGAGTTGACGCCGACCGTCGTGTTGACGACGACCGTCGTGCCGACACCCCCTCACATCCCACCCCCATTTATTAAAGACAAGGGACATCACTCAGTGTCAGTCTGTAAATGTTTAAAAATAATCACTACTGTTAGTTATGTCTCATATATAAGGGATTTATAGTCAAAAACTTTGTTTTTACGGGTTTGTTTTATTTTAAATCCCTTATATTAACTTCGCGGGCCGTCTCTCTCTGTCTTGGGCTCGGCGGGCGGAAAAACAGAAGTAAAAAATGACCCACTTCCCATGATCCGATCGAACTGAAATTTCGGCACACGGACCCGTCTGACCTAACAATGCATCGTATCAAAATTTCAGATCGATCGAACGTACCTTAATTAAATTAATGCATTTTTAGTTTATCCTTATATGAGGTATGTAATTTAAATTCACATGTGTTATTGTTTTTTTGCCACGTGAAATTTTGAGCTCACGCATTGAGGCGACCCAACGAAGCGACGGGCGCTTTTGTTTACATTTTACGTGTCACTCTGAGCTCGGTCAAGCGAATCGGTGACCAGACTTTTCCCTTCTCCCCTACCCACCCTCCCCCCACCCCTCCCCCCCACCCCTCCCCCCCCCACTAGGGTTATGATGCAAAGTTGAGTTAAGACAGATTCAGTCTGTAAATGTTTGAAAATAATCAATACTGTTAGTTATGTCTCATATATAAGGGATTTATAGTCGAAAACTTTGTTTTTACGGGTTTGTTTTTTTAAACTTTGCACACGGACCAACGAAGCTTAGACTTAGAGGGAACATTGCATAGTAAGCAAACGATTTCCCTCAATGGACACAATAACCTTTATCAACATTTTGAACATTCACGTCAATCAATAGTTTGAAAACCAAAATGTTCGTGTAATCATCCGAAAATTATTTTATCTTTATCGGCCGAAATATTTTACTTTTTGACTTCCAGTACATTTATAAGTGGTGGGTCAATGAATCGTTAAAATTGTTAATCATTAAAATTTTTAACGATTAATCAATAAATTAATTGTTAATTTCCGCAGCCCTATTTAAAACATAACAAAATTGATCTTTATTGTTAATATTTTTATCCACAAGTTAATTATTTTTATTTTATTTAAATTTTAGTATTACATAAAATTAATTTTATCAGACAACCTTAAACAATGAAAAATGATATTCCAAAGTACTTATACGTATGGCCAGAGTAAAGCCCAGAGTTCTACGCCCTCTGTCGAGTGCCATAGTTCTAAGTCCTGCTGACAAGTACCAAAGTTCGAAGCCTTGTGTCAAGTTGTAAAGTTCTTAGCCTTGTGACAAGTACCAAAGTTCTAAGCCTTGTGACAAGTACCAAAGTTCTAAGGCTTGTGACAAATACCAAAGTTCTAAGCCCTAAGACAAGTACAAAAGTTCTAAGCCTTGTGACAATTACCAAAGCTCAAAGCCCTGTGACAAGTACCAACGTTCTATGCCTTGTGAAAAGTAACAAAGTTCTATGCCTTGTGAAAAGTGCCAAAGTTCTAAGGCTTGTGACAAATACCAAAGTTCTAAGCCCTGTGACAAGTACCAAAGTTCTAAGCGCTGTGACAAGTACCAAAGTTCTAAGCCCTGTGACAAGTACCAAAGTTCTATGCCTTGTGAAAAGTACCAAAGTTCTAAGCGCTGTGACAAGTGTCATAGTCCTAACCCCAAGCTACAAGTGTCAATGGTTCTAAAATATCGCCCTAAATAAAATGGAGTACAGAAGACGTTTCAGTCCAAAGTCTAACAAGACAACTTCTTGCACGCTGTGCCCCCTCCCCTCCCCCACATGGCCAGAACGATTTTGATTCAATCGATCTACTAGAAGCTGGTGGCTTTTTGGTTTCCCCTAAGGGTGCATATGATAGTAGGGGGAAATAGGAAGGCGCCATGCGGGGGAGAAGAGGGGATGAGAGCAGGGTAAAGGCGTTGCAGGATGCCTCTAGAAGAGGGGGGTGAAAGATGGAGCGGTTTGGAAGGGTGGGTTCTTTGAACAGATGCAAGCAATTTGGGCTAGATTTTTGGTTTTTGAGGGAGGGCGAGAAAGATGGACTCTTACAAGACTGATGATTGGCATTCAAATAATAAAAAATGACATTGCCAAATTGGCATTTGTGGGTGTTTGTTTTTCTGTAGTTGGAGGGGAGTGGGACGGAGTATACTTTTTAATAAGGACGAAATATTCGAAATTCCTCTGGACAAAGGGAAAAAATACATGCATCTCTCTCTCTCTCTCTCTCTCTCTCTCTCTCTCTCTCTCTCTCTCTCTCTCTCTCCTCTCTCCTCTCTCTCTCTCTCTCTCTCTCTCTCTCTCTCTCTCTTTCTCTCTCTCTCTCCCTCTCTCTTTGCGTGTAGGGGTTACTTGAAAGATGCACCATTATAATAAAGAACTGTATAATTGCATCTATTGTGTCTTTGACGCCTGTCGGGTGGCGATATTATGTATGGATCGCGTTACGCCTTTTGTGAAGAGGCGGGGCTGAAGCGCTTAGCGAATGGGAATACCCAGTACGTGTAATGGAACTGCCTTTAGTATTCCCCCTTCTCTCTGTTAGGGGTCATACAAAATGTATGAGCAGTTCGTCGCCCTAGTGCCCGAGGTAAGTGAATAAAAATAGAAATTAATCTTTTGTATTGCAATGTACGTAGTTTGGAGGATTTGGGGGGTGGGAGTGGGGTAGAGAAATGGGCAATGGATGGTAAATATAGTTTTGATGCTACTAAAAACACAAGTCCATGAACTGAACAAAAACTGACGTTATTGGTCTGCCTCTATACATTTTATAACCCCTTGAGTCCACCTGACAAACGTTTCGTAGCCTAAAATGGTTAAACCATGGCAGATACTGTGGTCACATGATCAAACAATATCATCAAAACAAACACTTTTAAATGTTATAGTATCGTTTTTAAAAATAAATTAAATTTTTAAACACACAAAAAAAGGGAAGAAATAATTTTAAAAAATAAAACAAAAAATAACAAAAACAAAAAAATCGGTGTAATTGGATTGACAAAAAGAAAAAACTAACAAAAAAAAATACATTTCCACTTTGCTGTCATTCTCATCACGTTTAATGATCGTCTTCAGACGGGTTACAACGATCGATGAGACCTTGAGTTCAGGGTCATCTTGCTGCAAACCTACATTAGCATTGAGCGAATATACAAGTCGGTATACAACTGATCCAATGAACTGGAGTCTGGACATTTTGGTAAGAGGTCTGTTACTTAAACTGATCTCGACTTTAAATAGGTGAGACAAGAAAACCTGATGGCTTTAGTGAACGTCTACGCCACTGTGAACAAAAAGGTAAATGATATCGAAAAGTATTTTAGGCTTCAGTTATTATAACCATACGCGATAGACAATGTAATCTATTGCATGGGATCTTTAAATTACCGCATGTTTTTTCTTCTTTAATGCACATTTTTTTTTCTCCTTTTTTTTTCAATAATACACAGAGAATTTTTCTTTAAGGATTTGAGACACGATTTTTTACACAAAATTTTTTTAAAAATTTGTTTCTTATCAATAAAAAAAACTGTTTCAGAGATATTCAAATGAAAATATTTATTTTTAATTTTTTTAATTTAATTTTTAAAAAAATATATAAAATATTGTAATAGCATAAAGACGGAATTTACCATTTAATTTTCCTTATCTTAGCTTTTTAAGCTTTATCTCTCATTCTCGAAGTCTAATTTAATCATCGAAAAAAGCTAATTAATATATTATACCGAAAATAATTGAGAAAACAGAAATGTTTTGATAAAAGGAACATGATTTATTGAAGATTAAAAAAATACTGCAATTGAATAAAAAGCTCAATGCTATAAATTTATAAAAAAATGTGTTGTTGTTTTTTTGTTGAAAGATTGAAATTGTTTTATTTTAATGTAAAATAGAATTTGAAATTTTAGAAATAGTTTTGAAAAATTAAAAATAATTTTTGAAAGACTAGAAAATAAAGCTTGAATTTATGGAAACTAAAATTAAATTTAATTTAGTTGACGAGAAAGTTGACAGTCTTTGAGAACATAGACGTTAAATCCCTAATACTGACGAGAGTGCCACATTGTTATAACGTTACTGACGAGAGTGCCACATTATCATAACGTTATTGAGTCTCTTTGACTTGCTTTAAGACTGATGGAAAATATTTTTAAATCCTTTATATGAACTCGTAGCGTCTGCTTATCTGTCTGTCGCAAAAACATTGGAACGATTGTTAACCCACTTCCTATCGAGCTGAAATTTTGCAGGCGGATTTGTGGTGACGATAAAAATGATCTATCTAAATTTCACATCGATCGCATGTACTGTAATTAAATTAATTCATATTTAGATGATATCTATGCATCTCTATGAAGTATGTAAATGTTTATGCTAGTCTGTCGCGCGGTACGTATTATATTGAACATACTTTTATATATTTTCCCGATCTTTAATTGTTTATGCTAGTCTGTCACGCGGTGCATATTATATTGAACAAAGTTTTAGTTACGTCTCATATATAAAGGATTTATAGTAAAATACTTTGTTTTTACAGGATTTTTTATTTTGGTTTCTGTTTTTGTTTTTGATATTGAAGTTCATCAAAATAGCTAACACAGTGCCAACGATGCATTAATTGATAAGTTTTTAAACTGATCGATGGATCGATAATAACATCCCTCAACCCGGATATAGTCAGTCGTTGGTGTTTTTTTCCCAAGATGAGTATTTTGAGACCATACTCTACCTCTATTCCCAAACCTTACATCAATCCATCCACCCAAAATCCCAATCATCAACCCAATCCCTTCATCAACTATCCCGACCCTTATTTCAATTCATTACCCCACTCTCAGCCCAGTCCCTCCATCCTAAATCCCAACCCACAACCCAATCCCTCCACCCATCATCCCAACGCTGACCCCAATCCCTCCACCCATCATCCCAACACTGACCACAATCCTTCCACCCATCATCCCAACACTGACCCCAATCCCTCTACCATCATCCCAACACTGACCCCAATCCCTCTACCATCATCCCAACACTGACCCCAATCCCTCCACCCATAATCCCAACACTGACCCCAATCCCTCTACCATCATCCCAACACTGACCCCAATCCCTCCACCCATAATCCCAACACTGACCCCAATCCCTCTACCATCATCCCAACATTGACCCCAATCCCTCTACCATCATCCCAACACTGACCCCTATTCCTCTACCATCATCCCAACACTGACCCCAATCCATCTACCATCATCCCAACACTGACCCCTATTCCTCTACCATCATCCCAACACTAACCCCAATCCCTCTACCATCATCCCAACACTGACCCCAATCCCTCCACCCACCATCCCAACTCACAATCCAATCCCTCCACCCACCATCCCAACCCACAACCCAATCCCTCCACCCACCATCCCAAGCCTGACCACAATCACACCACCCATCATGCTAAACCTCATCCGAATCCCTCTACCCATTATTCCAAATTGACAAGACGATTAAAAAAACAACAAACGAAGAATCAGAACAACAAAACAACAAACACAGAAGCAGAACAACAAGTAATAAAATCCAGTCAGTAGCACCAAAAGAATATTTCATGACAAAGAGCCCCTAACGTTGGTGTAGACAAAACCAATGGGTTCGTGGCGCCCGTTGCAGGCGGCCCCAAATATTTGCATCTCCTGGGACAGATTGGAACACATCCATGATGGTCAGAGCCAGCCATGAAAAACGATCGCGGATTGTGGAGAGCTGTGTTAGACGAGATAGTTTGGCGAACAGCGAGTGGCGAATAATGTGTGGGAGTGGCGCGTGGTCAGCAGGAAGTGGTGTGGGGTGGTGTGGAGCGAATGGTGTGTGGTGAGTGGTGTGTGGCGAGTGTCATGTGGTGAGTGGTGTGTGGCGAGTGTCATGTGGTGAGTGGTGTGTGGCGAGTGTCATGTGGTGAGTGGTGTGTGGCGAGTGTCATGTGGTGAGTGGTGTGGGGCGAGTGTCATGTGGTGAGTGGTGTGTGGCGAGTGTCATGTGGTGAGTGGTGTGTGGCGAGTGTCATGTGGTGAGTGGTGTGCGGCGAGTGTCTTATCTTATCTTATCTGTTTACAGACGCTCCTTCTATACAGAAGATTATTGCGTCCTACGCTTATCTATGGTTTGTGTTTAGTCCTGCATTTTTATTAGAGATTTAAATGTTGATAAAGTGTTGGTTTTCCTGGATTCTTCAGGCAACCCATTCCACGCCCGAATTCCGGACGGGAAGAAGGAAAACTTGTATGTGTTTGTTCTTGCATACGGAATAAGAAAGGTGTTTTTATCCTTATGTCTATCTGAGGGTTGTATTAAGTTATCTTTGTGTTGTATTTCTAAATTAGAATTAATTGCTTTATGTATGATTACTACTTTGCTCTTGGTTCTTCTATCCTCTAGTGTTTCAAGGTTTAATGATTTAACTAATGGTGTTATTCTTGTCAGTTTCGAATATTCTCCAGTAATGAATCTGGCAGCTCTTTTTTGAATTTGTTCTTGTTTATCAATGTTTTCTTTGGTGGATGGGTCCCATACAGAAGATGCATATTCTAGTACAGGTCTCACCAAAGTGAGGTAGCATTTTAGTTTTATATCTCTATTACATTTCTTAAAGTGTCATGTGGTGAGTGGTGTGTGGCGAGTGTCATGTGGTGAGTGGTGTGTGGCGAGTGTCATGTTGTGAGTGGTGTGTGGCGAGTGTCATGTGGTGAGTGGTGTGTGGCAAGTTTCGAGTGGCGTGTGGTGAGTGGTGTGTGGAGAGTGGGGGTTGTTTTGGTTGCATGTTGCGGGGAGAGTTTGGTAGGGAAGTAGCTGCCAACTAATCAGTAAGTTCAAGCCAATGATTTAAATTTTAAAAAACCCCGTAAAAAACAAAGTGTTTGACTAAAAATCCTTTATATACGAGGCATAAATCAAAGTATGTTCATTACAATACGCATCGCACGACAATCCAAAAATCCTAAATTATAGTTATGTCTCATATAAAGGATTTATAGTTAAAATAAAACTACTACAGTCTGTCTGCTAAATCTCAGCTCTTTTTGATCACGGGAAAAGGGTTATAAAAACATTTTTAATTTAATGCGCACCGCGTGACAGACTAGCATTTTTATTTTCAGATCAGGAATATATTTTTTTTAAAGTTTGCTCAATATAATACGCATCGCACCGCGCGACAGGAAAATATTAAAAAGGATGTTCAATATAATACGCACGGCGAGAGGTCTAGCACAAAAATTAAAGGCTACATAGAGGTACATAGAGATAATGTAATAATTCATTAATTTAATTACGGTACATTTGATCGATATGAAATTATGATAGAACATTTTTATCGTCGCCACGAGTCTGCCTGCAAAATTTCCGGTTGCTATCATACAGGGAAGTGGGTTAAAAATCGATCCAAAGTTTTTTCGGCAAACAACCAAACGCCACAAGTTAATATAAAATCAAATTAAGATTTAATTAAAAACGATGTCTACTCTTGAGAATAAAACTTGTAGAAATTTATATTTAGCTCTATTCTTTAACTGTGATATGCTGACACTTCGTTGTATCCATTCAATGTCTGACAAAGGATCGAAGCAAAAATTTGTACCAAACCAGAATAACCCGAACTTTTTTATATGTACTTACACCATAAAATTGAACTTAATAATACGACCATGTTATCATATATACCATCCTGTCATATATGCCATCCTATCATATATTCCATCCTATCATATATTCCATCCTATCATATATTCCATCCTATCATATATTCCATCCTATCATATATTCCATCCTACCATATATTCCATCCTATCATATATTCCATCCTACCATATATTCCATCCCATCATATATACCATCCCATCATATATACCATCCCATCATATATTCCATCCTATCATATATTCCATCCTACCATATATTCCATCCTACCATATATTCCATCCCAGCATATATACCATCTCATCATATATACCATCCTATCATATATACCATCCTATCATATATTCCATCCTATCATATATTCCATCCTATCATATATTCTCTCATATATTCCATCCTACCATATATTCCATCCCATCATATATACCATCCCATCATATATCCTATCATATATCCATCCTATCATATATTCCATCCTATCATATATACCATCCTATCATATATTCCATCCTATCATATATTCCATCCTATAATATTTTCGATCCTAACATACATTCCATCCTACCATATATTCCATCCCATCATTATACCATCCCATCATATATACCATCCTATCATATATTCCATCCTATCATATATTCCATCATATCATATATTCCATCCTATCATATATTCCATCCTACCATATATTCCATCCCTATCATATATACCATCCCATCATATATTCCATCCTATCATATATACCATCCCATCATATATACCATCCCATCATATATTCCATCCTATCATATATTCTATCATATATTCCATCCTATCATATATTCCATCCTATCATATATTCCATCCTATCATATATTCCATCCTATCATATATACCTCCCATCATATATTCTCTCATATATTCCATCCTATCATATATTCCATCCTATCATATATTCCTCCTATCATATATTCCATCCTATCATATATTCATCCTATCATATATTCTCTCATATATTCCTCCTATCATATATTCCATCCTATCATATATTCCTCCTATCATATATTCATCCTATCATATATTCCATCCTATCATATATTCTCTCATATATTCCATCCTATCATATATTCCTCCTATCATATATTCCATCCTATCATATATTCCATCCTATCATATATTCCTCCTATCATATATTCCATCCTATCATATATTCCATCCTATCATATATTCTCTATCATATATTCCATCCTATCATATATTCCATCCTATCATATATTCTCATCATATATTCCATCCTATCATATATTCCATCCTATCATATATTCCTCATATCATATATCCATCCTATCATATTTCAATCCTATCATATATTCCGACCAATCTTATATTCCATCCTTTCTCTCATTGCTCAATGTCCAAGCACCTTACGACTTTGAGATGGAGATACTTCGGGTTCACACTGACTACCACAGGTTTGGGAAACTTTGCTCAGGGAATTATTTATTGTTTTATTTTTTATTTTATTTTTTTGACAGTGGCGTACACCAACATGACTAACAGAGGCGTCGACTTTTGGAGGTATGTAATCTCACTTTAACATGATATATACACCATCAAATCAAATTTCTTAGGTAATAACCGCACCAGTCTTCCGCCACTCACTCGCTAAGATGTACGTGTCCTTGCATCGACAATCAACACCCAGGCAACCATCGCGACTAACTTCCCTTACTCTTGCACCTTATCATATGAACAAACTAAGGGCGATCACTGGAGTCAAACACCTCTTATGTTCCGATATGGGTTAACCCCCACCCGGAGCAATTTCAGGAACACGTTCGATCAAGAAGTAAATCTCTAATCAACAAAGTAATAAAACTTTCACCCGATAAAACACGCTAAATGCATAGTGCGTAGCGTATAGTTAATGAACCAGTGTTATTTCAAATGTGCATATCTTATAAAAACGTCATTAGAGTTTTGCAAAATTAAATAAGTAATCCTTAATGTATAATGTATCTAATAAAGAGGGGCTTTATTTCAATATCTTAATAATTAATTATTATATCTTTACACGGATTTATGAAGTACTTAGATAAAAAAAAATGTCTTTTTTGTTTCTTGATAGAGTAACAATTATTTAAAATTATTTATGAAAAAGATTTTCGGTTAAAATAGTAATAATAATTTTTAAAAATGTAGTGATACTAATTTTCGAAGAGCTATCTGTATGATGGTATGACAAGTAAACAAAACAAAGACACCTTAAAAAACGGTGTTCAGTAGTTTTTCCGGTACCAAGCTGCACTCGAGTTGTTGAAACTATGAGTTGATTTGTTATATGTGTTATATATTACTTTTGTTTTAAATTCAGGATACCTACCATCGCCCCCCCCCCTTTGGGAGAACTGTCATTTCACACAGAACCCAACCAATCAAATAGAGAATACTAGATCTGAATATTTCAGTGGCTTCTGTGCTTCTTGATTGCGTCGTCACCGTCGTAGCACCACGGGGATCTTTCTTTGGGTATGTCCAGTCGCAATGATTTTATGTGATTCAAATAACAAATGGTTTGCTCAAATCATATTTTTTAAACAGTGGTTCTTACAATTTTTTTAAAGAGCACCATCTAATGGCTTCTGCCTTATCCGCTACCACTATTCCAGTTAGCTGTTTTCCTGCGGACAAGGCAAAAGCCAATATATTAAGAAATCCTCTAAAGGACCCGTTAAATCAGCGTTAAAATATCTTTAAAAGTTATCATTAAGTTTCCACCCACACAAATGTAAGAAGGTGCGACATGCTTACGCTGAAGCAGTAAGATTCCGTGCAACTACATTTGTAAGCAGCAAAACAATTGTACCGTTGAAAAAATTCCCACTCGTTGACCATAAAGCTTTATTTGACTCTCAGTAAGGACTGCTAACTTTTGGTTTTAAAAAATTGCGTAAACTAATATCACTAACGCTCCTGAACACAAAACAATACCTTCATTACAATTTTTAAAAAAACAACAACAAAACAGCAGAATAATAATTATTAATTATTTTCAAAGGTAACAAATATCTGAATGTTCAGTTTTAATTATTCAATTTAGGTGAGAAAGGCATTCACGTTTTAAGACATGTATTTAACTCTTAGTTCTGAAGTCGGCTACAGGGCACAATGATGAGACACTCTTTGGAGACAAATCCTACAGTTTACGCCCATGGCTAGTCATTGCCTCACTGTCCTATACAACAGTTCTGAGCACACATAAAACTTCAACTTCTTTACATTCTGTGAGATCGGGATCATTGCCAAGTATGGTTTTGGGGCAGCCATTTTGATTAAATCTGGACTTGTAATATATTTTGATTGACTGACATTATAACGTCAGGCAAAGAGCATTTCTCCGAAGAGATTCGAATATAATTTGGGCATTTTATTAATGGGAAAAGAAATCCACACACCATTAGCTCTGTCAACTTACTAGAGTTCACAAAAGCAGAAGCGACCAGACGAATCTGGATGTAATTTGTGGATAAGTATACTCTTCGATTCACTAGTTTATTTTATTATTATTTTATTTGTTGTTGTTAATGAAAGTACCATAACGCTAAGACATTATGGAGTAAGCTATCCATCAATCAAGTTTGATTGCATGAACCACGCAGATAAACGGTTTGGCACGGCACCGCAGAGGACCGTTAAGGACAACAAGCTTCAAGGACTTGATCATGGGTGTCTATATTTGAATAAAGCAATGCTCCTACAAAAATACTATGGCCAAGCTATCATAAAAACTTCGTTGCACTGTTGGAGAAATAAGGAAAGCCTTTTGGGATAGTTATTTTCCTTCACTGTCAACGAAAGAGACAATAGTGCATCAATTCTGTCCACAAGGTCAAGACAGTCGGTGTCTTTACAACAAGGAAGCAGCTAAAAAGTTTGATTATCCTAAAAAATGGCCCATCTTTCTGTTGGACATTCTTTCTTGTGAGGTGGGCAAAAATTTCCTAACTACCTACGAAAGAATGACAGACATGAACCTTTTAGCCAAGACGATGGCAGGTGCGACACATTTTGCCAACGAAAACTGCGACAATCTGACTTGGGTTCATAATCCCAAAACTATCTTTTATTTCACATCTCTTACAACCCTGTAGAAGTTTAAATTTCAAGATTTAATCCTGAAGCTACTGCCAGATGTGACGGAATGAAGCTCCTAGCCAATGAACCATACATTGATCAAACATTTTGCATGGAAGAATGAAATAGAAAAAAATACATTCATCTGAAAGAAAATGAAATGAATATTAAAAAAATATATATTTGCTAAATGAAGCAGGATGGAGAGCGACCAGTGATTGCTCTATTGGACAAATCTGAGGACAACTGTATTTTGCAAGGGGAATTTCGAAATGGAAAAAAAAATATGACAAAAAAATCTTATTTTATCCAACCATTTCGTTATTATAAGTGCTTAACTCTGCTATTGATTGGTTTTTACTATTTTTACATGTAGGCAAGTATATTGTTTACGTTTTATTTCATGTACGCAAGTATATTTTATACGTTTTATTTTATCTACGCAATTATATTTTATACGTTTTATTTTATGTACGCAATTATATTTTATACGTTTTATTTTATGTACGCAAGTATATTGTATACGTTTTATTTTATAAACGCAAGTAAATATATTTTATACGTTTTATTTCATCTTTAAAAGTCGTTGTTCTCAAAAATACGTTTTCGGTTTTTTTTTGTGCAAATCATTTTGATATTTTTCATAAAATACTTTATCAGTTTACTTAAAAATTTGTAGAGGTTCTTCTATATTCACATGTCAATAAATGTTTTGTTTGAAATGGGGTGGGGATATGTTTCTTGCGCCATGAGACTGACCCTTGGTCAGTAGAGTAAAGTTCAGACCAAACAGTTGTCTGCTGTGGGAGAGACGACGAATTAACCAATGCAGACCATTTTCTGTGTGCGATGTTACTCTAGAATTGTCAAGAGTACGGTAATTCACAGCACCGCCTTTCAATAGACTATATTTCTACTCGATTGATCTATCTTGAGGCTTTGGGCTGGCTGAAGCGTTCGATTTTTTTTTACCAACAATCGGTCACCTTTAACACTTCTGTGGGCAGTTTCATGCGCTACATCCTTACATTTCTATGTGATATGCTCCCCCGTTTCATGTGATATATTCCCCCATTTACATGTGTTATGTTACTTCATTTCAAGGTATACATATTTCACAATTTTCATGTGTTATATTCCTTCATTTCTATGTGATATGCTCCCCCGTTTCATGTGTTATGTTCCTCCTTTTCCAAGTGAGTTTTTTTCCCTTATGACTTATGATATGTGTGTGATATGATTCCCTATTTACATGAATGAAATGTGTTTCCATAGTCTAGTGTATGTCAAAACAGATCAATTTAAAGAAGATATAAGTTTAGAAATACAACACAAAGATAACTTAATACAACCCTCAGATAGACATAAGGATAAAAACATCTTTCTTATTACGTATGCAAGAACAAACACATACAAGTTTTCCTTCTTCCCGTCCGGAATTCGGGCGTGGAATGGGTTGCCTGAAGAATCCAGGAAAACCAACACTTTATCAGCATTTAAATCTCTAATAAAAATGTAGGGCTAAACACAAACCATAGATAAGCGTAGGACGCAATAATCTTCTGTATAGAAAGAGCGTCTGTAAACAGATAAGATAAGATAAGATAAGAATACTTGTTTCAAGAACATAACTTCATTTGACCCAAATGGGGGCTCGGATTCCCTCTAAAAGCATGCTTTTGAATCTTTCTCCGCTGAGAAAATCTTAGGGAAACGAAAAAGCGGGATAGTAAGCAAGGTCCGTAAACAGTGATTTTATAATAGAGAGATTTTGAGGGTGATTTGTTATAGATTTATTTTAATGTTTTATGTGTTATAATTCTTTTGAATTTTGATTTTGTTATCGAGCTATTTTTTTAAAAGGAAGCGATTGTCTAAAACAGTACATACTTGCAGTAGTCGCGGCGTTTATTAGCAATGGCTTGTACTTCAAACAGCCTATCGCATCAGCCTTGATTACCATCTAATCAAATGATTGAGAACCACTCAGCTAGACCATTGACCCCAGCTGTCATTCATCTCAGAACCCCCGATAAATCTCTGACTACTTACAGCACTATACACCACGCCCCTCCATCTCTTCCGGTCACACTGGAATGGGAGAGTACTCTTTTGGAAAATGAATTTCTTCCTATGCTGTGTTATCTCCTCATGCCATGAGTCCCCCCCCCCAAACAACATATATTCTAGGTCAGCCTGCCTAGAAAATCAATACGCTGTTTATTTCGTTATTCAAAACTAATTTCCACTACGAATTGTGGAAATTTATTTTTCCTCCGTTGTAGCCAAGATTTAAGGGTAAGAGACAGGGGCAATAACTGCCATAAGTTTTAAATTCTTCTGCATCATTCTCAGTCATTGGCCACCCCTTTGAAATAATGTACACCCTCACTTGGAATTCAGGTTTATGGTATGAAACTTTAAAGTTAATTGTATCAAGTATAAAACATTAATGTTGATGGTATAAAACAGGGGTCTCCAAACTACGGCCCGCGGGCCCGATGCGGCCCGCGAGGCCCTCTCATTCGTCCCCTGGTGACGTTTAAATGTAAAAAAAAAGATAACTTTTTACCTGTAGTTTACCACATAACTGTGTGTAGTCGGCCCCCAAACTGATGTTAGACAGTTAATGCGGCCCTCCGACAAGAAAATTTGGAGACCCCTGGACTATACAACATTAATGTCGATGGTATAATTATAAAACATTGATGTTGATGGTATAAAACATTAATGTTGATGGTATAAAACATTAATGTTGATGGTATAAAACATTAATGTTGATGGTATAAAACATTGATGTTGATGGTATAAAACATTGATGTTGATGGTATAAAACATTGATGTTGATGGTATAAAACATTGATGTTGATGGTATAAAACATTAATGTTGATGGTATAAAACATTGATGTTGATGGTATAAAACATTAATGTTGATGGTATAAAACATTAATGTTGATGGTATAAAACATTGATGTTGATGGTATAAAACATTAATGTTGATGGTATAAAACATTAATGTTGATGGTATAAAACATTAATGTTGATGGTATAAAACATTAATGTTGATGGTATAAAACATTAATGTTGATGGTATAAAACATTAATGTTGATGGTATAAAACATTGATGTTGATGGTATAAAACATTAATGTTGATGGTATAAAACATTGATGTTGATGGTATAAAACATTAATGTTGATGGTATAAAACATTAAAGTTGATGGTATAAAATCACATTGAATTGGAGATAACAAGTATAATATTGAAACTTATGATATACGTGTTCAGCGTCTATTAAAAATGCTACCATATATTGTTAGACATAAGACCGAGGAATTTATAATGAAAATTATTGTTTCTATTTGTTCCTAAACACATATTTCTATAAGCCGCATATGGATCACGGTGTTTTAAAGTACTATTACTAACGCGGTGGTCGAGTGGCAGCGCAATGGACTGTCGTACCGATGGTCACGGGTTCGAATCCGCGTGAAGGCAAGGGTTTGTTCCCGGGGCCTAGGGCATCCCTGAGTCACCCAGGCGGCTGGGTAATGCGTGGAACCCACAAAGCCGTGGCCTGTGAATGCTGCATCACTTGCCAACAGATCATCTGTCATGGTCTGTGGACGCAACTATCTTCTGCATAGAAGGAGCGTCTGTATATATAAGATAAGAAGATAATGCCGGAGATGGAAGTAGACTTGGTAAACTATTCAACGTAACAAAACAAAAGTAACCTCCTCTCCTGATTTAAACCAATATTATGCCTTCACAAATGGTCCTTCAATATCATTAAAAGAAAATCCCTAAATTTGTCAGTACTCACAACCCTATTGAAGGAGAGCCCCCGAATTTTGTTTTATTTATCGCCTTAATGAAAGAATATCCGTAATTTTGATGGATCTAGCTCTATTATTGAAAAATCTTCCTAGTTTTGATGAATCTCACTATGTTATTGAAAAATCTCCCTACTTTTGCTGGATCTATCTTAATTATTGAAAGAATCTCCCGAATTTTGTATTTTCAATTACCCCCATTGAAAGAATCGTTCTTCTTTTGCTGGATCTATAACCTTATTTAAATAGACTCCTTAGATTTACTGGATCTATCATCCCCATTGAAAGAAACTTCCAAGTTTTGCTAGATCTGTCTCCCTTATTTAAATAAACTCCCTAGATGTGCTCCTTAACTCGCAGTTCGCAGTCACCTTACCCTTGTAGCTAACACCACGAGCCCTTCTCTTTTAACCTAACTTACAAAACACTATCCGCTTCATCTAATTCATTTCCAAGCAGACAAAATGTCTCCTTCTGGAGTGCGCCTGGTAATAAGTTGATTCATATAAGGAAATAAAAGAAGTAAATTATCCCTGGCCAATTCCCTGGTTACTTCAGACATTTCTAGCTATCAGGAAAGAATTCTCTTTTTTTTCTCTCTTCCAAATATCGAAGATTTCCTGAAAGGAAGGCAACAAAGATGGAGAAAAATCATTAAAAATTGAGCATCAAAATATCTCAATAAAAAAATCTATTAGAAATGAAGAGCATAAAGAAAAATTCCTCCCACATGGCAAGTGATTTCTAGAAAGCTCAAATTTGGCCTGGGCCGTTGCGAGCAGAAGTGGGTAATGGAATGTGACTGAACGGGAAATTAGAATTTCGGGGAGTGTGAATACTTTAGGTAGCTGTATGGATTCATTGGATAGCTGTGTGGATACATTAGATAGCTTGGAGGGTCTGATGGATAAACGCGTTTACTATGATTTTAGGGTTTGGTGGGTGAATTTGCGTGTACGTGGAAGGTTGTGTGGATGCGTGGATGTTTTGTGGGTCTATGTATAATTGTGTGGGTTTATGGATGATTTTGTGGGTCTATGTATGATTGTTTGGGTCCATGGATGATTGTGTGGGTCTATTGGTGATTGTGTGGTGCTTTCAATGAGTGGCATATATTGTAGATCCCCGAACGCGTTGGTGCCGTCAGCCAAATAGTAGGATACATTGGATCATGTATTGATTTATATTGGAATAAAGTTGGACGGAAGATGCAACCCCCACCCCCCACCCCACATCTCTCTCCCTCAAGGTAAAAAAACAACAACAGTTGAATAAGTTTTAATTGAATTTATCAACAAATTTGATCTACAATAAAATATGGTTGGTGTGGTAGAGAATATAGAAAAAGGGGGGGGGGTTGGGGGGCTCTAATGGCCGAATTATGTCCCCTTAGATGTGCACGTCGGCATTAGCGAATGTTCTGTGATATGCCGAGCTGACAATGGGACGTGGCACGCTAAAAGGGAGAATTTGAATAATGAAGGAAATAAGGATTAATGAAGATAAACATGGAGACATATGGAGATAGGATGATGTGCTGTAAATGGGTGAGTGGGTGGGTGGTCTGGTTAATCTTATCACAATGAAAGTGGCGTGAAATATCATGTCATGGAATTGACATGGGCGTTGGGTGGTGTTACATCGATGATGGAGAACCTGTGGGTGTCCAGGACAATGTTCACTTTGAGCTGCGTGGCTGTTATATGACGACGACGCGCAGCAGTTTAGAATTACCGCACCTGCAAATTTGATAAAATATTGCACACAAAATGTATGCTGTTCAACTCTGCTCACGTGTATTTGCTTTGCACACGGCCCAACGAACCTTAGAGGGGACATTGGTCTAGGATACAGTGTTAAAGTTGGGGAGGAGGAGGTCTTGAAATGAATATCCCTGGAAGTTGTATCATAAACACATTATGGACCAACTTGTCTTATAGACATTGTGTACTCATTTTTTGTGTGTGTTGAAATTGAGATTTTCAGTTTTAAAATTTTAATTGTTAACTATTTGACAAAAGTCAAATAGTTAACTTTAGCTAACAAATAATGCTCACAAAAATCCCTGCTAATTCGAACTATTTTCTTCAAAGTCACCTACCAACACACAAGATTGTCTCCAAACTCCAAAGTCGCCTATCAACTCCATGTATTGTATCAGGAAGATAACTAGGTCGTATGAAGCAAATTCATCTTTGAAACAATCAAGAGAACCCATGTTGACCAAGTGTTTGTGGGTGACGTAATAAATTGTCGCTGTTGATCTTTTGAACACGTATTGGCCCCGATTCTTATAAAGAAAATATTGTGACGTCAGTTACTACATGCATAAACAACTGTGCAATAGAATTGTAGTGGTCGGTCAATAAATACTCAAGAACAGGTATTTCTCCCGGATCCAGTGAACTGCCTCGTCATTTCTGCGAGTAGCAACTGCTCACAATCGTTAATTTTCTTCTAAGCGCAGTCTTTCTTGTGAATTATGCCATCTCTATTTCACACTTGTTTTTTTTTCTGACAATTTTGTAGATATATTTATAAAAAAAATTGGGTATTTCGTTCTCTTCTTGGGAACCGCTTTGCCATTAGTTCAGTAGCGACAGCTTAATACGAATGTCTGATATTTCAGAGCCAGGGATCCTTTTACAGCAGCTCCAGTGCAACGATCAAATCGTCATGCAACGCTCTCTAATCTTCGTGACTTTGACAATAGCTGGAGGCGAGACGTGTACAAAATATTACGCATGTGCTTGTAGTATGAGGAGCACGCCGTTAATAGCGGGAGAGGGGGAACAGTTGGGTAGGGCTTGAGGTTGCGAAGGCCATGGGACCATTCAGATGAGATGAAAGATTGGCCACGAAATAAAAGGAATCAATAACTTGAAATAAACAACTTGATCACACACACGTTAGGGGGGAGGGGGGCTGGGGACACGCCACTGTGAATTACACGCCAGAAACGGGAAGTCGCCTCGGTGGTTTTGGAAATGTTATCGCACATTTATGGAGGGGTGGGAATCGGGGTTATTTCAGAGACCCACACTTTGAGATGTAAAGCATTTTTACGGCTTCAAGCTACATAGGTCCTATTATTGAGGTCCAGTGAGAGTGGTCAAGTTAGCGAGGTCCAGTCAGAGAGATCCAGTTACGGAAGTCCAGTTAGAGAAGTCTAGATAGATGGACCCAATTACAGATATCCAGGTGGAGAGGTCTAGTTAGAGAGGTTCAGTTAGAGAAGTCCAGTTAGAGAGACCCAGTTAGAGAGATCCAGGTAGAGAGGTCTAGTTAGATATTTTCGGTCAAGCTTCAGCGGTTCGATTATGTAGGGTTTTTTTTAAAGAGTTTCAGTGACAGATGTTGAATTTAGAGGTTTTCTCATAAAGGTTTAGCTAAATAATGGAAAGGGTAAGTGGCATCGATTTACTCACTCACTTGACAGTTTTATATAATTGTAGCGCTTAGAATGGCTTAGATGAGACAGTAATTGAATTATGCTTTCATGGTAATATAGGGTTCAGGGTCCATGTAAAAAATAAGACATGGAAATACAAATATAACCAGTGAAAATATTAGGTTATACAACAACTGCCTTGTTAGATTTATCTGTGCAGTTGGGTGAAAAAATTGGATTTAATTGGAGACAGTAAGATAGATGAGTCTGTGTTGTGATAAATAGCATCTTAAAGTGATGCCTGCCGCTTATTCCAATGACATTTCTGCTTTTTCCTTGATGGTCCTGGGGGGTAGTGGCAAGAGTTTTAAGTGTTGTTTGTTTTTTGTTGCTGTTATTGTTTTGTTGTTGTTTCTTGTTGTTGTTTTGTTGTTGTTGTTTTGTGGTTGTTGTTATTGTTGTTGTTTTGTTGTTGCTTTGTTGTTGTTGCTGTTGTTGTTGCTGTTGTTGTTGTAGTTGTTGTTTTGCTGTTGTTGTTTTGTTGTTTTTGTTTTGTTGTTGTTGCTGTTGTTGTTTTGTTGTTGTTTTGCTGTTGTTGTTTTTGTTTTGTTTTGTTGTTGTTTTCTTTTTGTTGCTGTTGTTGTTGTTTTTGTTGTTTTTGCTGTTTTTGTTGTTGTTGTTGTCCACATCCCTAGCCCTGCCACGACAATGTCCTGCAAACGCTTCAGCATAACAACTACCAAAACATAGCGTCCATGAACTTCACAGGTCACCCTACACTTATTCCCGTCCTTGGGCGGGCTTTGTTACTAGTCCTATATAATAAAAGGCAAGTTTCTGTCCTTTCTGTCCGTTCTGTCCGGTCATCTATAGCGATTGGTCCCTAAAACACATATGACTCCTACAGCCAATCATATTGAACACGCGGACGTTCAAAACGAGTTATTTTTGGTGCAGTATTTCTTCCAAGACTTTATTTTGAGTTATGTGCGTTGGGATTTATAGTAAAAAGCTGCGCTTTTACGAGTTATTTATTTTAACTATAATGAATAGTATTTTTGACGTGATGAACATGTAATGCCGGTCGAGACGGCTGTTGGAGAGGAGTTGCAACATTCCACCGAACGTCGACGGAACGTCCGTGCTTGGACGGGCTTTGTTGCTCGTGGGTTTATATTGTGTTAAAAAACACGAGTTTGTTTTGTTGTGTTATCAAACATTGGTATGTGTTGTGTTTAAAAACATGAGTTTTTGTTGTTGAGTTTCAAACATGAGTTTATCTTGTTGTGTAAAAACATGATTTTGTGTTTTTGTGTTATCAAACATTGGTATGTGTTTTGTTAACAAACATGAGTTCTTGTTGTGTTAACAAACATTAGTTTTTCTTTTTGTGTTAACAAACATGAGTTTGTTTTGTTGTGTTAACAAACATGAGTTTGTCTTGTTGTGTTAACAAACATGAGTTTGTCTTGTTGTTTTAAAAACATGAGTTTGTCTTGTTGTGTTAACAAACATGAGTTTGTTTTTTGTGTTAATAAACATAAATTTATGTTGTTGTGTTAACAAACATGAGTTTGTGTTTTGTAAAAAAGCATGAGTTTATGTAATTAAATAAAGTCCGTAGCCAATAAACGGATTATTCTGTCAATTACAAACAATTTTTTTTATAAACTGTAGCTAAATCTTCGTATTTCTAAAATTCTTAGTATATACCGCGGAGCATTACACATTTCCTTAGGTTGTTCTGTTACTTCGTTATCACTGAATTGTTATCATTAATGATATTTTTTTTATACAAATTTCTCTTAACGGATGATTTTTTAAAAGTCAACAACATTTCTTGAAAAAATTGCATGTATTTTTTCGTAGAACTTGATCAAAATTTAAGCTATAACACGAAATAAAGAAAACCTCAACAAACATTTAACAAATACGACATTTATTCCAGTAAAAAGAAAACTTTTAAAATTCCAACATCTTCAAAGTAATTAGACGAGAGAGATCCCGGATGTTATCTTCACATTTTTCGAAGCGTAAAAAAAATCACACATATTTTTAAAAATACTTTTCTTAGTTTTCCGCATACTGGGTTATTATTTGAACAGTAATCACAGACAAAACTTTTAAGACAATCATCTGACATGATTATGGCCTACTGAACGCAAATAGCCATAATTAAAACGATCAAATATTACAACATAAACATTAAATCACAATCATCACATGCAGTGGGCGGAAAGAAGGCGAGTGGCCAAGGTTGGGGCTACCCGGGGTGTGGTAAATCTTTTGGCAACCACCTTCACGAAAACTCTAAAGGAGTGCAAAAAATGACGCCCCTCATTACAAAAAAATAAGAGTGGTGCTTGGGGCTTGCCAGGCATGTTTATCTATCTGTTCGTTAAATCTTTGGATTTTTTCTCTCCATATTTTAGCTATCTTTATGCATGTGCTGTAAGAGTAAAAAAAAACGATTGCATACTGTTCCGATATGAATATTATGAACACGGAAATTATACATAGCTTTGCTTAGAAATATGGTAAATATTAGATTTTAGAAAATATTAATTTGTTAAATTATGAAACAGAATTTACATGAACCAAAGACACACATTTGAATTAAGTATACACCAAAGTCTGACACTTAGGTCACTCTCTACACACTAACAACAAAGTCATATTTAAAAAAAAGGCCAACAAAATACAAAGAATAAAATTGACATTCATTTATTATTTTAAAAAAAAACAATTGTTTTAAAATACAAAGAATAAAAATGATACTCATTTATTATTTAAAAAAAACAATTGTTAAAAAATCAATTAATTATTATTTTTTGTGAAATTAATTGCGATAGATGTTATAAAATCTAATTTAAGTACAACCAATTGAACTATTGTTCGTTGACGGAATGAACTTATGAGCATAACCTTATCATGTTTACTTATATTATTACCATTTTTTATATTAATATGTGAGTAACTTTAATTATATTTTATTACATTTTTAGATTCAGCTTATGATTATAATCTTTTAAATCTTTTTTTAACATAAATTGAACCAGAACTAAATAAAAAAAAATAATATCAGCTTATAGAAAAACGTAATTTAAACAAGTACATTAAACAGAAAGACAGTATTTACGATATTCACCCCTTACCTTGGGCTTTTCTCGCCGTGAACTGCGGCAGCACTGGAAGGGAACATGGAAAATTTTGGCAATCTCCTTGACGCCACCGCCTATGGAGCTGATGGTGGACGAGGCGATATCCCGTAGTCCTCGAGGACTGGACTCGGCGCCCTGCTCGCTTTTCTTAATGCCGTCAATGACGTCCGTCAAGACGGCGTCCCTTGAAAACGTCACCTTGGTTTGTTTCTTCACCACCTGGTCACCCGTTTTTGGCCTCGTCCTGCCCTTGCGCCTGTCCAGCGATTGCGTCTGCTTGGTCAGGTCCGGCTTGTCGTCCGAGTATCTGGTAAGGGTCGGGAAGTCGGCAGCCGCGTCGGCCAGGTGGCTGTGGGTGCTGAGGGTGGCCCCGAGTGTGTACTCGAAGACGGGCAGGCCCTCAAGGATGTCGGAGGCGTCGTCCCTCACAAGTCCGACGAGGGACTCTGTGCTCGTCTGAGACGCGCAGCTGATTTTCATGACCCCGGAGGGGGAGGACGGTCCGGAGTACTGAACGGATTTTGACTGCATGGGTTGACCGATGACGGCGTAGTGCTCGAAACCGACAGTGACGTCACCGTGGACATCCGTGTCTGACGTGTAGTACCGCAGGTGGGAGCTGACAGGCTGGGAGGTAATCACTTTGATATTCTCATAGGGCGAGTCCTGAACAGCAGCGGAGAAATGCCTGAATTTGAAACCGTGGTCAAGGTGATGGCCGTGGCCGTTCAGTGGTCGGATGACACCACCGTACGGGATTTCATCCTTGACCGTGGAATATTCCCCGAAGATGTACGCGTCGCTGACGTCACTCAGAGTCGACGCCCTGCCCGCCCCTGGGATGACTAAGCCGGAAGTCGAGCTATCCGAATCGTAGGACCTCCTGTCGTGTACGTCATCAATCCTCGCGTAGTTCCCCCAGCAGGCCGAGTCGGAGTTGAAGCTGGTGGCAGAATCGGCGTGGCCGCCATATTGTGTTGACACCACAGTTTCCGGTCGGTCTAAGTAAGGGAATGAATTCGTTCGACTGGTCATGACGTCGTTTCGTTTATCAAGGGTGGACAGATGTGGGGTGGAGCTGACCCACTTTGTTCTCCCCTGCGGCCTTACACCGTGCATGTACGCGTTGGTGGCGCTGTCAGAAACTATGCTCGTAAAACTGGACCTAGCGTCATGGGGGTCACGGGCTGACCTTTTGTCGTGCGCGTGCCTGATCCCTGACCAGAATGATCTTTCGGGGAGGGGAGGGCCTACGTCCGGGTACAAGACGTTGTCGTACACGTCCATGCTCTGCTGTCTGGGGAATCCGGGGATCAGGTCCCGTGGGGTCACCGTTATGATATGATCCCTGACGTACCTGGTGGGGTCGCTTATCAGACCCTCGTTGATCACCGTGACCCCTTCCTGCTGCATGACGACTTCTTTCAGCTTTTGTTCGCATTTTTCTATGGCCTCTCCAAAATTAGCATCGAATTCTGACTCGCTCATCACCCTCCCGTATCGTTTAGACTTTTCCGAATTTTCACTCTGAGACGAGTCTATCGTTTCTTCTTTTGTTACACCGGCTGCCCCGCATCCTTGCCTTCTCATCAGTTCGTCGAGAACAGAGTCATACATATTAATGGTCTCCTTACTGGCGTCCAGCTCGTCGAGTATCGACCGCCTTTTCTCGGCTCTGCTATTTCTCTCGGTCTCAGACCTCACGCTATCGGGTTTATCTTCTGCGGTGCTCTGCCCGTCAGTTTCCGTCGCGTTAACTTTATGAAAGTCATCTCTCTCTGTCGTCACCTCAGGCTTGTTGATCACAGCTTCGCTGTTTACATCTCTGACACCAGGCTTTAATTCCGCCTCAGCTAAAAGCTCTTCACGGCTCCCGGCGAAATTACGATTCAGCTCGTGCTCATTCACCTTTAGGTCCTGTACCATTCTCAAGGGCGCAATTGCACCTTTCATTACCTTCACTGCCTCACCTGAATCCGTTTTGTCGATGCTGGAGTCGAGCCCGGCTCTGTAGCTTTCGCTCACTTTCAACGGAAACATATTTTCCTCTTCCGTCATGGCGCACCGTTTGTTTGCAATAATCACAGTAGACGGCCGCCTCTCGGGCTTTTTCACCATGGCAGTGCAGTTGAGGTGAATTTTAAAATTCCCGCCGCAGCAGAGCGAGAATTTCCCGTCACCGTTGTCACTTATCCCATTCTCCGGTGAGTCGGGGCAGTTGACGGTTAAACTCGCGGTGTCCTGATTTTCAGTCGACTCAGAGGACAGCCTCTTGTATTCCGGTGGGCGTATGTCAAGCATTTCAACCTCTGACTTTTCACCGCCCGTGGTGTCCTTAAACCCCGCTGCGTCCACCAATGATATCTCCTTTGCTAGCTCCTCTAACTTACCGTTGGTCACATCTCTCTGTCCTTTCTTGCGCGACTTCACTTTGGATTCGGTTTTATCAGAGGCAGCGTCCGTCTCACCCTTTTTGCCCGCCTTTACATCTTCGTAGCCAGTGCTGAGGATGAGGTCACAAGTCTGTTCATTCAACACACCCAATATTTTAGGAGATTCTGGTTCAAGCTCCGAGTCCAGCGTCATGCTCCTGTGCGAAAGTTCATCCATATCTTTACATCTCTCAGTCGGTTTTAATTCAGAATTTTTCAGTTCAACCTCTTTAGAATCCACAGCAACACTAACAAGCTTCAATACATCTGTACAAACATCTTCGCCTTTGGTATTGTTCATGACTTCACCGATCACTTCAGCTCTGGCTAATTCGTGACCAACAGTTGCATCAGGAACGATTTTTTCAGTCTTCGGTTCTCTGTCCGTTTGAATAGAACTCGGTTCACCTTTCATATCGACATCAATAAAATCGTGTTGGCACATGTCCAAGTTTTTTACAAACGCCTCGGTAGCGATTTCAGTGAGTGTTGACGAGAATGTCTCCACTTCCTCACTGGTATCTTGCTGCTCAGTGGCATATTTGATGACGGATTCAAAACCGGAGTCGCCCATTGCATTACTCGATTCATCAACATTGTCTGACTTTCTTTGATCCACCGATAGGGGCTTTGGATGTTCAGCTGATGCTAAAATATGTTTGGGTAACCATGGGTCACAGTCATGTTTTGTAGATTCATCTTGGTCTCCTGTTAATCTATCTATAACAGGCTTTTGGTTGTCTATTTCAGAACTTGAAGTTTGGTCCGTCAAAGCCTTTTCATTGTCCTCAGTTTTCTTGTTGTCTCCGGATGACGTGGTGTCAATAATTGCTACTGCCTCATTTGCTGATTGGATCCCGCTGTCTGGTTTAGCATCGCACACATCACCGTCAATTATTTTCTTACTCTTAAAACCTTTAAACAAAATGGCTGCCCTCGTGACTATGTCACACTCGGTGTCCGCCTCGGGCTCAATGGTTTCTGAATGCATCGTCTTTGAGCGCCACACACCCGCGGGGTTCACCCGCTTCTTGCGCACGGTCTGTTCTTTGAACACCTCAGCGGCTTTGTTCAAAAGATCAAAGGCATCGTCATGCTCAGGTTTCGCGTCATGTGACACACTCTCCGCTCCCTCGTCTTGAGACTGGCTACGGGTGTGCCGCCCGCTTGTAGGGGGTGACTTGAATTTCTCATCCGGGTCTTTTTCCTTCTTTTTGGCCGTCATGTACTTGGTGACAGACTGCATTTTGTTCAGAACTTTCCCGAGTTTATTGAAAGCCGATTTCCTGTGTTTCTCAGCTTCGGCCTCGGCGGCCTTCTGCAAATCTAATTCAGGATTTTCGACCTTGAACTCCATGACGATGTTGTCTATATCGCTGTCATCGCTCTCAATGACCTCCTGCTTGTACTCCATCACGAGCGCGTCAATGTCACCACCATCACTGTCACTGCTACTGTCAGCTTTCACCAGATCTGACTTCACTTTATTCTTCTCCTCATCAGAAGCGTCAAAAATATTGCTGCTTGATGAATCTTGTTTAACTTCTGTAGGTTCGTGAACTTCAAAATCAGTGGTCTCAAAAACCTTGCCATTTTGTGAAGGCATCTCTGTGTTGTCCGTAGCATCGCCTTTATTTGTGCTAGCAGTGGTGTCATCAATAGTTTGAGATTCTTTTCCTTCCACTGTGGGAATTACTGTCTCTGCTACAGCTTCAAAGACGTCAGTGCACGCGGGATCAGAAAGTACGCTCTCGGAACTGACTTCGCGAAGACACTGTAGAGGTTCCAAATACTTTTCTTCGTATGGCACAAGATCTGGTGGGATAGCGATATCGATCATGGAATGTGAATCTTTGATATGCTCGAGGTAGACTTCCTCTTTCGGATACTCAACGGATTCATCAGCGTGGCCTAAAATTTCTCTTAAACTTCCTGGCTGAGTTTCACCATCTGTCTTTATGGGAAATTTACCAAATGCTCTGAGAGGATTTTGCATTTTGTTTCTGACAAAACTCGTAAAGACGGAAGAATGGGTCGGAGATGTAAGTGGCTCGTGACTAGTTTCAATCCTCAAATTCGAGTTGTCGTGTTCTGGTAAAGCTGAAGCCCCAACGACACTGCTAGTGATTACAGTAACATCCCCATGAACGGATTCCTGTGCGGTTGCATCTTTACTTGCTGATATTTCTTCACTTAATGTAGGAGGTTGAGAAACAGTTCCGAAGTCGTCTCCAAATGGATTGGACTGCGACGCCCAGTCATCATCATCCCAGGGCAACCTGTTACTAAAACGACTGTCCACATTTGAGAATTTGGCCATGGAAACTTCTGTTCCCCATGGGTCAAGAGCTGGTCGGAAGGGATCCACTGCCATGGTCTCAATTGAAATCTTTGATGTTGAAGCGTCGACAGTTTTCTGTGACCCGCTTTCCACGACGGACGGCTGCTTTCCGAAGGACGTGAAGGAAGTTACTGATCCTGATTTCTTGTTCTCATACTGGAGCTTGGGCGAGGAAGACTTAAAAGTTTGAATCTCCTCCAACTGTGGGCCGCCCGTGGGTAGGGATGCCCGCCTGTGAGAAACATCGATGTTCTCGTCCACCGACTGGGATGACCACAGGATGGGTTGATTTTTGCCCAGATTTTTCAGCATGATCATCGGGAGCGAGCGACGCCTCGTTGCTTCCAACATGTTCCGCCGCCTGAGATCGATGGACAACAATTTTCTGTTGCCTCGATCAGGCCCACGGGACAAGCTATCCCTTAGTTTCACGTTGGTCGCCGCGAGGCTGTCGCTCGACATATTCACCAGCATCGAATCCGTTGACGAGCCTTCGGCGAGAGGCAGAAGTATGGCTGTGACGTCAACGTTCCTGCGCCCCAACGGTTCGGGCTGGATTTGAGTCGGTGGCGCCGCGACTGGCAAATCCTCCGGTTGGTCCAAAGTGGAGCTGTCCTGAGACAGATTGACCTTCATCGATTCCCTAGAAATACTGCCTCGGGATGACTCACCACTGCCAACTGAAATTTTCGTCTGAAATAAAATATCCTTAGATATACACGGCGAATGATCGCCTCTCTCCGTCAATTGCACGCTGTCCACAAACGAAATCAACTCTTCCTTACAGGGTGGATTCCGTACATCATCGAATACAGAATCGTCACCCGAGATCTCGTCGAGGTGCGTTGTGTAATTATCATCATTACCAATTCCGACGACTTCATCTTGTTCATTCCATGTTTCCCTCGAGACATCCTCGTCAGTTACCAGATCATCTGATTTCTTCTCGTCACACTGGGAAACAGAAGTTAGCTCCGGGGTCTCTGTAGCACTTGCCGTCTGCTCGTGGTCTGCGATGTCTTCAAGTGAAGACACTGTAGCGCTGAAAACTGCGTAGAAAGAGGAGCTAAATTTATCGTCGCCAGCCATGGTAGGGGATGTATCCCTATCGGTGTTGTCAAGTAACGAAAACGGACTCACGCTGCGTTCTGAAATCCCGACACTATCGCTGTCAAGCGGCGGGCTGACGTATGGTCTAAATCCCGAATCTTGGTGAATGTCGAAAAGGAGAATTTCAGGCTCCTCCGAATTTTCAACATTCTCTGAATCGCTTTCTAGTTTCGGAATGGCGTGGCTGCTGGGCGACACGTTGCTGCCAACCCCAGCCTTGTAAATGCTCGTCTGGAATGGATCAGAGTCAATGTTATCCGGCTCTTGAACGTTGACCACTTTCAGTTGACCAGGCGGCGGTTGGATTTCAAAAGAATCAAACCTCGAACCTACATCTTCGGCAGCGGTTGGACTTTCTCCGGCTTCTTCAAGCGATGAGCCAAAGTGGAAGTCAATACTATCACCCGAAATCGTTAGGTCGGCGGGAGGTGTTTGCGCTCTGATCTTGATGTCATATAAGAATACATGTTTCCCTTCATTAGCAGGTGAGCTATTTAACTCAATGATTGATGACTCGTCTTGTAGATTGTCCAGTGGCACTGCATCTTGACACACCTGGGGTGTGGCGTTAGATGCAGTCTCTATGCTGGATACGGCTGCGGTGGGGACGATCGAGTTGATGCCGTGCGTGAATCCAGACAATTTGCCAATATCCAGGCTCCTGGTCAACAGTGGCGGTATATCCAACGACTCGTCTCTGGATGCCTCGGCCTGACCCTGCGATAGCGTCTTTCTTTGATCGCGTTTTCGATTATAATCCTCAAATCTGATGGACGAATACGGATCACTTGACCTCACCTCAGATGTATGACCCCCGTCATTTACATAAGTTTTGCTGGCTGAGGGATCAGATACCAGTGCCGATGAGCTTACGCCAGACGCGATGGGATCAGGCTGCGATGGAGACGAAGTCGTGACGCCAGCGTTTCTGCTGTTTCCCGGGCGATTAGGTTCATCATCATCCGGTGTTAGGTCTATGAGGTCAGCACACGGCTCGACGCTGCGCTCAGGTTCATCGGACAAACGTACAGGATTAACATGTTCCTCTTTTGGTAACAGGTCTGGAATTTGACGTCCGTTAGAATGCTCTCCACCGGATGTGTTTAAGACATCCACGTTATCAAGCCGGCTCACCACTTTTTTTGTCAGTGGAAAAAGTTTTTCGAAATTTTCCAAACGCTGGATGCTTTCTTCGATAGACTTTTGATTTTTTAAAAGAAATTCCTTTCTCTGCAGACGAGCCAAGTCCGCGTCAGAGTCGCTTAGTTTCTGAATGCTGTCTTCAATAGACTGCTGGTTTTTTAATAGAAAATCGTTTAATCCGGTGAAAGCGTGCGATGAACCATCCTTGAAACACTGTCGGCCACGCAGTCCCTTCTGGGATGTCTCTGTGTATCCCTCCGCGTCATTCGTGCTTTTCCTCCTGTTTCTAGCGCCGAACAGTTCGTCCGACTCGAGGAGACCTTTCGATCGGTGCAAGAGGTCGTGGCTTTGGGATTTCGTCGTAATGCCCGGGTAGGCGAGGCCGTACTTCTCCGCGATGTCCTGCTTGAAAGGGTTCGAGTCGGAGAGGAGCTCGAACTCCTGAGGTGTGAGCGGCGTGCTTATCCTACTGACGCTGTCGTCTGTGCCGGGAGACTCCTTGCGAACTAAAGCTTTGACGTGGTCGGTGGAGAAAGGATCCCACTGGGGATCCACGCACGATCCATCTTGCTGAGAAGAGTATCGCCTCTCCATAGACGCCAGGTTTGTTTAAAGCGATACCCCCTCTCTCTCCTGCGAAAACATCCCCCCGGCCAGGACCGTGGTCTTGAGTCTGCAAGCAGCAGACGATCGATGTATTGTCCAGACGGCGGGCAGCGTCAGTCCCTCCACCCCAAATTTTGCGGGTACGCCGGTCTCATGTAAACAAACCATTCAGCGCAGATCGTTTGGGTCGTTTTGGCACGGCCCATGATTAATGGCGCTACGCAGGCTAGCGATTAGTGGACAGTGTTTATAAAGTCATTTCATTGAAATGTGTTCAATTTTTACAATAAATTGAAAAGTCACTTTTCTTCTTCTTAATGAATGTAAGTTTTGTTTTTAAAAGAAGAACTTTAGTAGAAAAATGATTTTAATATCACTTGTTTTTAAACCAAAACAACAACTGTCAAAGAAAATCTCTGGACTTACATAAAATTCTTCGATGATACCCTTACGTGAGAGGATTTCTTAAAAAGTTCATACCAATTTTCCACTTAAATGAATTTAAAATAAAAATGTTGAAAGGCTCTTTTGTAGGTTTTTAAGCCAATTATTAGAACAGATTTGTCGATTCATTGATATTTAAATTGTTCTGCTGGTTAACAATTTGGACATTCAGGAATTAACGCAAATCATTGCACAGAATGTCACTAGCCACATCGACTTCCACAAGGAATATCAGTTCACCAAGTAGCCATCAAAATGAAGGGAATTTCCAAAGAAAAAAAGTACAAGCTAACTCACCATTATCTCGACTTTCATAAATCATATCTCTATTGTCTTTCATTAGAAACATGCCGTAATTATTGAACTAATTCGGAATGTGGCAAACATTGCCTGTTAGTAATCGTTTCGAATAAACACACGCAGCGATTGATCACTAAACTCCCCTCATGCGAAAGATCCTTCAAACAATGTATATTATTTTATCTTGGTCCATTTAATATAACACACATTTTCACAAAAAACTACACGGTTTTGAAACATGAAGAAAATTCTTGGTGAAACCCATCACAGTTTTTGAAGAAAAAAAAACACATTCTGCGAGTCTTTACATAACCAGTCATCATATAAAGTTTCATAATATTAATCGAGGGTAAAAGAGCTGCTCATTATTTTAACTATCATTTCAGCTTTTGCAAAGGTTATATACAATGGACTTCAATAAAACCGAAAGCAAGAGCGCTCTTTAAAAGAAGAATTAGAGACTCAAAAGAAAAGGCACGAAAGACAAACAAAATGAAACGGTATTGTTATTTTAAAAATGTTTTTTTTTAAATCTCAGAATTGGAAAAAGGAAATGAAAGTGAAGGCAATCTTCCTCTTTAAGCCGTAAACAGGGTATTGATCGGCGGCTTCAAGAGATCATGTTGATGTTGGTGTTGAGTTCTTCGTTGTAACATTACGTGACATTAGGTCTAACAGACCAATACACATCCTAGCGTAACATTACACAGTCTAAAATTACATGGCAATATGTCTAACATACCAACACGCAGCCTTACATATTATTAAACAGTCTAACGTAGCGTCACACAGTGTAACGTAGCGTCACAGAGTCTAAAGTAGCGTCACACAGTCTAAAGTAGCGTCACACAGTCTAACGTAGCGTCACACAGTCTAACGTAGCGTCACACAGTCTAACGTAGCGTCACACAGTCTAACGTAGCGTCACACAGTCTAACGTAGCGTCATACAGTCTAACGTAGCGTCACACAGTCTAACGTAGCGTCACACAGTCTAACGTAGCGTCACACAGTCTAACGTAGCGTCACACAGTCTAACGTAGCGTCACACAGTCTAAAGTAGCGTCACACAGTCTAAAGTAGCGTCACACAGTCTAACGTAGCGTCACACAGTCTAACGTAGCGTCACACAGTCTAACGTAGCGTCACACAGTCTAACATGCAATGTACTGTTAAAATGTTGAACTGCAATAATTAAAAATCAACAACCTCACTCCTACCCCCACCGCACACCCCCCCCCCAATAATAGTGCTGTGAATTACATGTACATATTTCAACTCCTTTTAGAAGGGGAAAAATCGAACACGTCTTTTATATAAATGAATATCCCCCCCCCCACCTCCAGGAAGTAAAATGTAAAGTTGGGGAAGGGGCATACGTGTTCAACCCATTCTTTATATTTATAATTGTCTCAAACTATGTTATTTTGACGCATTTAGCCATACTGCGGAGATGCCGACGAGTAAAGAATTTGAGAGCCCTTGGATTTTGCAGTTACCCTATGAGTCTTCTTTCGTGGTTTTGTCTTAAAGGCCGTGTGAATTGTAAGAAATCATCAGCAGACTCCGTCTTACTGTGGCACGTTATCGAAACATCAATAACCAGATAACTTGTCTTGGTTAAAAAATATTGTAAGAAATCCTCGACATATTACTTAACTAAGCCTTAACAGGGAAGATAACTCATTAACACGTTACTTAAATAAGTCTACAGTAGAAATGGTCAACGTTGAATCTATCTGGCAACTGTTTAAACAACACGGGAAAAGCCCGGGGAAAATCAATATCTCGCCCTGTCTTAAGTTTACAACATAGAGCTGGACAGGTGGTGGGCTGGGCTTGGCTGACCCCTTATCTTCGGACCGGCGGGACATGATGGCGGTGTGAAAAATAATGTGGGTGAGACTGCAACCAGGCTTTTAAATTAGTAAATGTATAATATATAAACAGGGTAGGAGTTAGCCTGACAGGACGTCCTGTCAGGCGTACTCATGCCCTAATTATATGTTATACATTGGCGGTGTGGAGGGGGTGAGGAGAGAAATAATGGAGAAGGAAGAGATAAACAGCATGGAGGTGGTGGGGGCAGAGCAGCAGTATGTAACCATTGAATAAATAGGAGGTAGGTCGGTTTCTGCCCCTGTAGACATCTGAACTTTATGAAAGAGGAGTTGCGTCCCTGTAAGCAAAGATATACAGATCCATGTGCAGAGTTTCCTTATAAATGGTAATGGAAATAAATCATTAAATCCTTTGTGGGCAATGTGACATTTACGCTTAAATTTTTACACGTTAGGATACATTGAAAATAATATGGTTCGAATTACAGCACGTGTCTTACAAATCTGATAAGAATAATAGAGAAAGAAGAATTTAACTAACAGACACATCTTTTGAATACCCAGCCACTTGGCCAACAACCAGAGGGAATGATTCATTTTTTCATTAAGTTCAACCACACAGCAGAGATCTGATTTATTCTTGTAGCTTGGTTAAAAGTAATGGGGGCAAAGGGGGAGGGGAATGAAATATTTATTGTGAAAGCCTACAACTAATCAAATGTGAAGTAAATTAAACATCCAATCAAAAATTTTAATGGGAAAACAACGTTAAAAAGAGTTTTGTCTCAGAGGCTGACCGAAGAGCCCAATTTGTAGGGTAAACTATGACGATAACTCCAAATAAACAAGATGAATATGTCAGTTAAAGCTTTGTGTACAATGTTATAGTTTTTAAACACAACTAATAATAATAAGAGGAAGAAAATAAATGAATAAACATAACAACCCAAAGCTTTCCTGACAACTGCTGACAACATCATCCCCAAATCCTACGCCCCAGATAAAAAATCCTACGCCCCTTAAACAAATTCTACGCACCAGATAAAATTCCTACTCCTCATATACAAATCCTACTCCTCATATACAAATCCTACGCCCCATATACAAATCCTACACCCCATATACAAATCGTACGCCCCAAATCCTAATAATAAAAGCCGTATGTTTATCTTAAGCACTGCAGCTTACTCTTATTCGAGAAAAACACTCAGTGGCGTAACGAGGGGGGCAGGGGGGGGCGACTGCCCCGGGCGGCACTTTGCCAGGGGCGGAAAATTCCTAGTAGTGTTTAAATATAATTTCTAACAATTAAAATTTTATAAGAAAGTGGAGCTTTTAATCGAAATAAAAAAAACAGCCAAATAAGAAATTAATAAAAATAAATAAAGGAAATATAATCAAGCATGTGAACGTTTCAACTGCCAGAACGTCTTTAATTCTTCTTATACTAATGTTACTGTTCTGAAAAATCAGAGCCTGATGTGGTATCAACTTCATTGGTTCTTTAAATTTTACAGCTTTTCCTGCTGTAAAAGCAAATCTTACTGTACCCTATCAATTTGGAACATGAGCCAATCGAATTTTCCGAGCGGCACATTGTTGCGGCAAATTCCTCTTTGTTCATTAGCTTCTAAAAATAAATTACTTTATAATAACGTTTAACAAAATAAAATTTAAAAAAAACCAACATACTTCTCTTTTTTTTAAAGGAAGAAACTATATTAAAATACGTAGATGTTTCTAATGATACAATTTCAAACTCCCATTCTTTTATTAATCTAAAGATTTCTAAAACTAATGCTACTGAGCTGAAAAACATTGGGGCTGAAGTAGTGTACGAACATGACAATTATGTGCTGGTACATTTAATAGATTTTAACGTAGGTAAACTACTGGAACAAAGTTGTTGGCGAAGTTATATGGTCTAGTTATATGGTCTAGTTATATGGTCTTTTCTTTCAAAGCAAAATTATTTGAATTTTAATGAATTTATTTTGTGGAATAAAAAAAAATGATGAATAAAATTGCTTATCTAATGGAATTAAAACTTGCCACACACAAACACAAAAGTAGCCACTCTTGAACAAGTGCTCAACATTACCAATTCTTTTTTTTGCAATAGGAAAGAATCATAGATTGGATAAAAAGAATAAGCTATTGATAAAGAACAAAACAAAGTTGCAAGAGGTTCTAACGACATTTCTAAAATGATTTTAAATAAATGATGATCTTAAAATAATGAGCTGCAGAGGCTGAAAAGTTTGCTGGAGTTAAAGAAAAATGCAAAAAATTAAATGTCAATGTCAAATCTCGCACAAAAAGTTCATTTGTTTACATGCTACTCCTCCTGAAACGAACTCTCTAACTCTAACTGTTTTAGTACATTTACATGATACGCCTACTGAAACGAACTCTCTAACCTAACTGTTTTAGTACATTTACATGATACGCCTACTGAAACGAACTCTCTAACTTTAACTGTTTTAGTACATTTACATGATACGCCTACTGAAACGAACTCTCTAACTCTTACTGTTTTAGTACATTTACATGATACGCCTACTGAAACGAACTCTCTAACTCTAACTGTTTTAGTACATTTACATGATACACCAACTGAAACGAACTCTCTAACTCTTACTGTTTTAGTACATTTACATGATACGCCTACTGAAACGAACTCTCTAACTCTTACTGTTTTAGTACATTTACATGATACGCCTACTGAAACGAACTCTCTAACTCTTACTGTTTTAGTACATTTACATGATACGCCTACTGAAACGAACTCTCTAACTCTAACTGTTTTAGTACATTTACATGATACACCAACTGAAACGAACTCTCTAACTCTTACTGTTTTAGTACATTTACATGATACGCCTACTGAAACGAACTCTCTAACTCTTACTGTTTTAGTACATTTACATGATACGCCTACTGAAACGAACTCTCTAACTCTTACTGTTTTAGTACATTTACATGATACGCCTACTGAAACGAACTCTCTAACTCTTACTGTTTTAGTACACTAGAACGTTGTTACGCATTCTTTTCAATGTCCATCCTTCGTTTGGAATATCAAATTGCTTCTACAAGCAATGCATTAAACGGAAATCAGGATACAAAAAAGTTAATATACCATTGAGCTATTTTGAGGTTATTTCTAAAGCTATAGAAGAATTGATAGATGCAGACAAAAAGCTCAACACACGAACAGACGAAGGAACTTTGATAGTCACAATGAAATCTTTTTATTTTCTAATTTATGATTTATATCAAAGATGCCCGAAATTATTTACTAACGTATAGTGTTCAAAAGTGCTTAACAGAGACTTCTCACAGAGAAACTAATGGAATACTAAAGGATGCTTTGACATTTAATAAGATTTTATGTGGAAAGTTTTATTCTTCATAATAACATGAGATTACTGTAGAAATTCATGTGAGTTTTTGGCAGTTATATCGAATTTAGAAAACAGATACGATTTTCGTACACCAGCTAATATACAGGGCTTTGAAATTTTGCCTTCAAATTAGAGTATACAAAATATCTCACGTGTCATTGTCAAACAAGGAATATTTGAACCCCACAGGTAAAAAAAATAAATGACCAGTTAATTTATTCAAGTTTTTTAAAGATATTTAGGCTAGAAGTTACCCTTCTAAAAAATATCATTAATTCGAACAATGTCTTAAATAATGCAATGTGTTAAAATAGATTCTCTAAAATTAAGTTAATAAAAATTAATTAAGATCAATAATGAATACACCAAGATTATCTAATCAATAGATATTTTGGCTATTGAGCATGGTATGGCTGAAAACATTGATACATGAAAGATTGTGCAATGAGGAAAAACATAAAACTTCAATTTTATTCAAGAAATGAAGCTTTTCTCTTGATTTATAACACACAAATGTATTGTGTCCTTATTTTTATTTTCTCTTAAAGACTACCTGGTATCTTTACTTTAGAGGCCGTCCATAAATGACTTCACGCGATTTTGGTCGATTTCCCCCCGCCCCCACCCCCTCGTCACACTTCGTCACAAAAACTTAGACCTCCCCTCCAAATTGACATCACAAAGCTGTGACCCCTCCCCCTATTTTCTATTTGAAAATGAGCATGTTTCAAATCAATTTATTGTCATTTTAGTATGCATTTAGTGTAAGACTGCACTGTAATATCGTAACACGCGTGAATCCATGTAAAACGTAATAAAAATTAGTAAGAAATCGAATATTTAAGTGGAACTTTGATTTAGAGTAGCGTGTTTTCACGTGACGTAACAATTCTTAACCCCCCCCTTTCCTCCTCGTCACACATCTTCACAAATATAAGTGCGTGACGTCATTTATGGACTGACCTTATAGCATTAACATATTTTTCGAGGGGGGGGCGGCAAATTTCGGTTCTGCCCCGGGCGGGACGTACCCACGCTACGCCGCTGCAAACACCCCAAATCCTAATATGACACCCACCGGCTAATCTACTCCCCTACATTCCAATCTAATGAATCACGTTTTGCACTCCCTGGAGTGTCGTTTTATGTCTTGTTTTCGCCATTGTTTTGGTCACGAAACTTAGCAGCGGAAAGAACACGCATTGTTTCCTGGAATCCACCTAAACGGGAATTTTTTCTATTATTGTTTTATTATTTACGGAAATTACTTGGGCTCACGAGTTATCCCAAACAATTATGACAAGTGCTTTGACGCATGCGCATTTTAAACAAAAGCCTCCCTTGGCCAAACTCAAAATTACGAAAGCCGTTTTTTTATAAATGAGGTGGTCACTAATATATGTGGTAAGTAAATTAGAGAGTTCAATAGTTATGTGATAGGCAGTGGCGGATTTAGCTATAGGGCAGGGGGGGCGGCTTGCCCCCCCGCGCCCCTGTTGGGTCTGAAATGGCGCCCCCTAAAGACGCCCTCGATTAACACTAAACATGTGCCACAAGAGCATAAAAAAAGATTGCTATAGACGAAACTTCTAATCAACACCAAACTGCTTGCTAAATATCGTATTTAAAATGACGAAACTGTAATATCTGGTTTAAATCAATCACTCGCATCTGAATTATCGGCGACAATTGATAATTAAGTAAAGTCTGCACAATTCTTTTCTTTAATTATTGATTCAACCATTGATATATCTAGAATTGATAAGATGTCAGTTTCTTTACGTTAACTTTTTTAAAATCAGGACATGTTGTGGAAAGATTTATAGGCTTTTATACTTTGGTAAACAGCGGCTGGATAGTGGATAGCTCGCCTCACAAGCTGAGGGGCGTGGGATCTATCCCCCGTTAAAGCCACAATAAAAATGAAATGACTAACGCTAAGAAAGTCCTCCACTGAAGGGAGATGGGGCGCCCACCAAGGTCTACCAAGCACCGCCCCTAGTAGGTTCTAATGGAAACATTAGGAGCCCTACGACCACCGTTTATGGGACTTTAAAAAAAATATTTTAAAAAATGCTGCCGCATTCGGTGAGAAGATTTTAACGAAACTACAAAAGCGAAAAATTGATTTCACACTCTGTCGAGGACAGGCATACTCTGGAATTAAGAGTGGCCTTCAAACTCAGATAAAGAAACTTTCACCCCATTGTTGTGCCCATGTTTTGAATTTGGCTACTATGGAAGCAAAGTCTGTAAACAGTGATGTGCAGTTGTTTTTGGGACAGATTTAAAGTTGTATGCATTCCTTACGTCTAGTTTACCACGTCTACATACTCTTAAAGAACACCAGAAATCTCAATATGAATCAACAGCAGATACTCTAAAACGACTTTCTGATACAAGATGTGCAAGCCGTAAACATGCAGTTCATGCAGTTGCTGGATCATTCTCTGCTATTCTAGCTACACTTGATTCAGGGAAATCAACAGAATATAAAGGAAGTGTCAGAGCAGAAGCTATGGGACTATTTGTTTTAATAATACAATATTCTTTTGTTTTTCTGATTCTATTTGTACAAAAATTATCTTCGTGCTATCAAGCTACTTGCAACGCCTTTGCAAAACAATTGATCGATGTTTGAAGAAATAAGTTTGTTGAAATGAGAAGCGATGAAGCTTTTGAAATTCCGAATGTAGATGTCAAATCATTTATTAACGAAAATGGCTCAAAACTAGATGTTAAATCAGAATCTAAAGAAAAGTGAATTGCAATAAAATAATCTAAAAGTTCAATAATTTAATTACAGTAATGCGATCGATCTGAAATTTTTATACATCGTTTTTATCATCGGCACGAGTCTGCCTGCAAAATTTCAGCAAGCTAGCTTACGAGGAAGTGGGTTAAAAATCGATCCAAAGTTTTTTTTCGACAAACAAGCAAGCAATCAACCAGACACCACGAGTTAATATAAAGGATTTAATTTAAAAAAACTGTAAAATACTAAGTTTTTGACTATAAATCCTTTATGTACGAGACGTAACTAAAAGAATGTTCATTATAAAACGCAGCGCAAGACCATCCAAAAATACAAAGTTGTAGTTTTGTCGTAAAACATGTTTAATATAATGCCCACCGATCAGGAATATGTTTATAAAAAGAGTTGTCAATAAAATACGCACCTTATTGCGCGACAGAAAGGTTGTTCAATATAATACGCACCGTGACACTCTATCTCAAAAATTTAACATGATACATAGAGATAAATAAAATAATCTAAACATTCTATAATTTAATTACAGTACATGCGAACGATCTGAAATTTTGATACATCGTTTTTATTATCGGCTCAAAACTCCCTGCAAAATTTAAGCTCGCTAGCTTACAAGGCAGTGGGTTAAAAATCGATCCAAAGTTTTCTCGACAAGTAAGCAATCAACCAGACACCACGAGTTAAAAAGAGTTGTCAATAAAATACGCACCTTATTGCGCGACAGAAAGGTTGTTCAATATAATACGCACCGCGAAACTCTATCTCAAAAAATAACATGATACATAGGAATAAATAAAATAATCTAAAAAATCAATAATTTAATTACGGTGCATGCGATTGATCTGAAATTTTGAAACATTGTTTTTATCATCGGTACGAAACTGCCTGCAAAATTTCAGCTCGCTAGCTTACGAGGAAGTGGGTTAAAATTGATCTAAAGTTTTGGCGACAAACAAGCAATCAAGGGTTGAAACAAACAACCAGACAAAACGAGTTAATATAAAGGATTTAAAAAAGAAAAGCATGGCAGGTGAACTTAGCAGAGATAAAATGGCTGATGATCCAACCACACGCTTTACATCTGAAACGTACTTCACTATCATGGATACACTTTAAATACAAATAGATAGTCGACTTAATGACTTTTGGGGCACAATTACTTAATTCTATTGTATTGATCCATCACAAATGTCGGAAGAATATTAAATAAAGATTCTTTTCGAAGTTTATGCAAAATTTACAAACACGACATTAACCTTGAAGAAGGAATCAGGAATAGGCCTGTCAACGGGTACCCGGGACCCGGGTACCCGTTGCCGTGTGATTACCCGGGTAATAAAATTCCGCCCGGGTACCCGTGAAAATGTGGCTTCTATGTCTATATTAACCGTAGGCCAAACTTCGGCTCCCATGCGGCTTTTTGTGTTTACATTGTTGGCTTGCGAAACAATTTATCAAATGAAAATTTTTGTTTCAAATATATGCTGTGAAGTACTTCTAAGGAGAAATATCTGTCAACGGGAAATATCTGTCAACGGGAAATAAAATACGGTCCCAATAAATACAATGTATTTTGGTATATATTTTTTTTCTCTCAACCTGAAACAGAAATCGCACAACACACTAAAAAAATTGTTCTTTAAAAGAATCGTATAACGAAAACAAAAGTCCTCTGCCAAAAAAAAATGATGGACTGCTTAGAGATGAAAGACGCTGTGTTTGTTAATAAAAAAAACACTCTTGCTTTGACTAACTTTGCTTTGAAATACGCCGATTGATACTAGCTAATATTGTTTATTTACCCCCTCTCCTCCCTTCACTCCTATAACCCACACCCCTTACATCCGCCTTACTTCTTGTGTTCATTAACACGTGGTGACCTAGAAAAACTGATGCTAATAATTCGTACAAGGTCGTAAGTATTTAAATTTAATAAATTGAATAGTTACTAACAGTGTAGGATGGGCAGACGTCGGCTGTGAGGATGAACTGCACAGAGATGAAAGATGCCGTGTTTGTTTTTTGTTCATTCAAACACCCTTGCTTTAGAACTAACTTTGCTTTGAAATAGCCGACCGTGGGTCACCGATTGATACTATCTATCTAATGGCGTTTTTTTCTACTCTCCCCCCCCCTCTCCTCTCTTCCCTCCTATAACCCAGTGCTTCTCAAAAATTTTTGTATTGCGGACCGGCAGGAATGTTTTTCATTGCATCTGGAACCGGTGCACTATTTTCCCTGTACTTACATGGTAGCGAAATGAATTATATTTCCTTTTATTTTATTTCCTTTTATTTCTTTCATTTATTTGCTTATTGTCAAAAATGACAAATTCTATAGGGTTGGTATTATTGATAGCAATTGGAGGATTATAATTATATTTTTCTCTCCTTTCTTGATAACTTGCGCGGACCCCCACTTTGAGAAGCACTGCTATAACCCACACCCTTGCATTCGCGTGTGTTTCTTGTATTCATTGACACGTGTTTGCCTAGCCCAAAAATTGATATTAATAATACACCCAAAGTTAACAAGATGGGTTAGACGTCGTATGGAATCAGGCTAATCAAGTTGACAGCGACACGGCAAAATGCAACCATTGTAATTAAATTGTGTCTGTGAAGGGTGGCAACCCAACGCGATAAAACGACATGTGAACGTTATTCATATAATTGATATTGATAAACAAACCGCCGATCCACCCAATATCAGAAATATTTTGGTGTCAACAAAAGCAGTACCACTGACCAAAGCACGATCACTTGAGATTTACCGCAGTATTGCGTCCTTCATCGCCATTAGCATCGACTACCGACGCCAAGTGGATATTAACATTAAAGGTATGAAACTGAATATTACGTCATTGCCGTAGACATTTTGTTTGCATGTTCAGTTTATTGTCATTTAAGAGTATGACGAATGCATTTACAGCAGGAATTGAATAAAAGTTTTTAGTGCATTATAGTTAATTATAGTGCATTAGTAATAGTATGTTACTGTAACTGGAAGCAAGCCGTTGGCTACTACTACTGTGTGAAATGAGGTGCATGAATGGTGGCTAGGTTGCATTGTATTGTATAGCGATCATGACGGGGAAAATTATGCGACGTTTAAGTTTAGAACGGGTAACCCGGGTACCCGTCCGAAATTTTCACGGGTACCCGGGCAGCTTTTTTCAACAAAATTGACAGCCCTAATCAGGAAATATGATACCTTCAAAGATCTGTATGCAACAATACATTTATCATTATTTAGTGAACTACAACTTAAAAAGTTTCAGCCATTCTCGACTGAAAAACACATGGCATCAGGTCTCCCGAAATTGTCAATACTCTATAAAATTTATTTGACTCTTCCTGTTAGCAGTGCTATTGCTGAAAGAAGTTTCAGTAGATTGAAACTCATCAAAAATTATTTGCGCTCAACAATGACAAACGAACGTCAGTCTGGATTGGCATTAATTTCAATCGAACGTTATCTAGCTGAGAACGTTGACTTTGAATCAACGATAAATCTTTTTGCTTCAATGAAATCACGTAGAAAGCAATTTATATAGGGCTCAGGGCTCTATCTTATCGTATCGTATCTTATCTGTTACAGATGCTCCTTCTATACAGAAGAATATTGCGTCCTATGCTTATCCATTGCTTGTGTTTAGTCCTGCATTCTTATTAGATGTTAAACATTATTAAATGTTTATTTAAGGAAATTACAATCATTGTTTGTGTAAAGTTCATTGATTTTCCCAAAGTTTGATGCTGAAACTTGCAATGATGAATTATTTTTTTAAAATCTGAAGTAAATTGTTTAGTTTATTTATTAGTATGATATTATTGGCACTCTTTGTGTGTGTGTTACTAATCTTGACCAATCCGCTCCACCAATGTCTCTGTGTTTTTCATTATTTGTAGCATCAGATTTACTATAAATCCCAACGCGCATAACACAAAATAAAGTCTTGGAAGAGATACTGCACCAAAAATAACTAGTTTTGAACGTCCGCGTAAACGTGTTCAATATGATTGGCTGTAGGAGTCATATGTGTTTGAGGGAACAATCGCTATCGATGACCGGACAGAACATTGCCTTTTCTTATATAAGGATTAGCATTTTTTAAAACACATTATATTTTGTTTGCATTTGTGACCTATTACTCTCCTGAATATAGAGCAATTGTTTGTATATTGAAGAGATTCATTGCAATGGTTTGATGTAAACAAAAAGAATATTAAATAATTTAATTTGAATGATCAACGCAGCATTTATTATTTAACACTTAGTTATTTGTTTGAGTTACTTTCACACTGCTATTTATGGCAAGCTGAACAAACTGATGAATCTTGCAGATAGTACAACAAACTATTGGAGGCCTATAAAAATGTAATCAAATTCTACCTCATTATCAAAACATTTTAGATGTTTTATTTAGCCCAAAGACTAGAAACTTATTATGCTGAGTTTTCTATGTTAAAGTCTGCTAGGATATTCAGCAATTGAAAGTGAACACAAAGGATTATGAGATATTTAGATTTTGTCACATATAACAGCTCCCAAATTAACTACCATTTTCATAAATTCAATTGATTAACCATGTCTACTTAAGACTAGATGTTTCTTTTTGTCTAGCAAGTGGCAGTCTTTTAAGATGAAAACTTATTAAAGTAAATCTCACATTTAAAGTGAGCAGAAATGTTTTTTTTTCAAAATAAAATATAGCAATAAGAGTGAATCTCATATCAAATTTCTAATCTTCATTGCAGAACCAGACATTTAGACAAATTAATTTTATTTCAGCACCTAGAACAATTTATACTAAGTGAATGAATAAAAATAAATTTTTGCGGCGCCCCCTGAAATTCTGCTGGCCCCCCCACGCAGACAAACCTAAATCCGCCACTGGTGATAGGCAGAGGCGTCACTAGGGCTGGTGTCACCCGGGGCGGTAGATGATGGTGTCACCCCTTCACGACTGAAGGGACCGTCCATAAATGACGTCACGGTTGCCGATTTTTACCCCACCCTCCCCCAGCGTCATAATTTGTCACAAAAACTTAGACACCACCCCGTTTTAACGCTATGACGTCACAAACCTTTGACACCGCCCCCCCCCCATAACGTATTTTCTATTTTAAAATTAGCATGAAGCAAATTAGTTTTTGTCACTTAAATATGTATTTAGGGTAAGTCTGTACTCTAATATCGTAACACGCGTGAAGCCATTGAAAACGTCATTAAATAAATGATAAACAATCAAATATTTAAGTGGAACTTTTATTTAAAGTTGCGCCTTTTTGATGTGACGTCCCATTTTTTAAACACACCCTCCCTCTCGTCACACATCGTCACAGATGCGTGACCCAGTCCCCTTATGGCGGATTAAAAGGGATGTGTTGAACGGGCTAAAGCCAGGGGCCCCCAATAGTTTAAGGTCCCCCAGACTTATTATAGCGTATAGTAAAGATGCAGGCAAATGTTTGTATGAATCCCTGAAAATGCCTTGGACTGTCATAAGGCAATGCTGCAAATATGAGTAGGAAGTATAACGGAAACCAGACTATTCTTCGTGAGAAGTGCAGTGTTGCTCATTATGTGCCGTGCACAGCCCATACCCTTAATTTAGTTGGCAAAAGTGCAGCAGGTTGCCCTGCTGCAGTCAGATATTTTGTCTTCTACAAAATCTTTATACCCGACTTGTTGCATCTACTCATCGTTGACAGGTACTTCAAAAACACATGAAATTGATACATGTTACAAGCCTTTGTCTGACACAAGATGGTCAGCCTGGCATGATGCTGTAAGGTCTGTTAATAACTCATACCATGAGAATATCGCAGCACTGGAAGAATTAACAACATATGAAAATCAGCCACGTGACTGTCGACTTGAAGCAGAAGGATTTCTAAAGAAACTTGGACTGGGAGTCGCTATTTTTTTACTTGAAATTTGGTAAACAATTTTAGAAAGGAAGTCTCTCATTGAGTTTGTTAAAAGAAAGCATTATTAATTTGATTCTTATGAAGACAAAGGAAAGGACAAGTCCGTGGTAAAAAAAAAGTTAAAAGCAATCTTCAATGCTATTAAAAAATTTTTAAAAAGAAAGAAAGCGTCAGTTTGATAAAGGGACATCACCAAAACAGTATTCTCCCCAACACAAAAATTCAAGGTTGAGGTATTTCTGGTAATCATTGACAAACTTTCTTAAGCCCTACAACATCAGTTAGGAGCATATAAATACTACATGAGAAATTTGTCTTTCTTACAAACTTAACTGAGTTCAGCAATTTCGCCATCCGATGTGCAGCAGCCAAGTTAATGGAAGAATGTTCAAGTGATTTCGAAGACTTCTTACCTTCAGAATTTTAGTCCAATTTTCAGGACTCTTAAAAAAGTTATTGTCCAGCCCCAGGGTAAGAAAAAGGAAGTAGCCCAATGCGAGACTCAAAACAGGTGCACAGAGCTATACATTTTATTGCCTTTGAATGAGCCAAATTTCATACAGTCCTTTACAAATGTACACGTCGCACTTCGCATCTATCTTTAAATGATTACATCAAACTGCAGCAGAGAAAGATCTTTTTCATAGTTGAAAAGAATATAAAATGAGTTAGAATTTGCATGGGACAACAAAGACTGAATATGCTCTCTGTAATGAGCGTTGAAAAGGAACTTGTAAGCTTACTTAGCTTTACTGACTTGATTGAAAACTTTGCCAGGAGAACAATTTGCAAACGAAAGTTGTAGGTTGAAATAATAATTAATAATACATATTTTTCAATAATTTTTTTATTTCAAATAGAGAAAACATTTTCGTTACCTCATGAAAAACAAAAGTTTTTTAAAAAAATATTTAAAATACGGAATAACTCGTAATATTATTCTTTATGGTGGCGCGTTCGTAACCACAAAGCAGCGTTAATTCGGGATGGGGCTGTCGTATTCGGAGGACTACCTGTATATAAACATTAAACATGCATATTTATGCTTTCACGCCTTTAATAAATATATATAAAACAAAATATTACCTCAAAGACATTGAATTCATAATTTTCCTAGAGAAAAACATCAACAAAGAAAACCCATCTTTTGATTTTTTTGGGGATAAAAATCGTATCCCCCCACCCTACTGTTGTGGAGGGAGTCGTGAGGTGGGATTCGTCCATGGTGTCGGTGTGTCAAAGCCCAAATGGCTTTATATCTTTTAAAACATAAGACCCTGCCTCTTTCATGCCCAGCCTTTTTTAAAGATCTATCCGCTGCGACTGTTTTTTTCTTTATTTTTTACCTAATTTGTTTTGATGTTGTTTGTGTGCTGGGACTGTTTTGTAATTGCATGTTAACTGATATTTTCATAATAAAAAGTTTTCGTGTTCAACTTATTTCATTGTATTTCTTAATTTCTTTGTAGATGAAAAAAATGTGTATTCTTTTTTTTTCTGACATAAAATCGTACACAGTAAAATTTTAGGCTTGGGTGTCACCCCCTGTTGGGTGTCACCCGGGGCGGCCCGCCCCCCCCCCGCACCCCCCTAGTGACGCCACTGGTGATAGGGATATGAAGTGGTCAGTAAATTAATATAATAAATTATATATAGAATAATAAATAAGGGGTCAATAAATGCACAATGAAGTAGTTAATAAATGAAGTGGTCAATAAATGAGGTGGTCAATAAAGAGTTATTGAATAAATGAGGTATTCAATACAGGAAGTGGTCAATAAATAAGGAATTCATAAATGAAGTGATCTTAAAATGAGGTGGTCAATAAATTAAGTGGTCAACAAAGAGATATTCAATAAATGAGGTGGTTGATAAAGGAGCTGGTCAATAAAAGAGGTTATTAATAAAGGAGGTGGTCAATAAAGGAGGAGTCAATAAATGAGGTGGTAATTAAAGGAGGTGGTCAATAAAGGAGGTGTCAATAGCGGAGGTGGTCAATAAAGGAGGTGGTTAATAATGGAGGTGGTCAATAAATGAGGTGGTCAATAAATGAAGTGGTCAATAAAGGAGGTGGTTAATAATGGAAGTGGTCAATAAAGGAGGTGGTCAATAGAGTAGGTGGTCAATAAAGGAGGTGTCAATAGCTGAGGTGGTCAATAAAGGAAGTGGTCAATAAAGGAGGTGGTTAATAATGGAAGTGGTCAATAAAGGAGGTGGTCAATAGAGTAGGTGGTCAATACATAATGTGTTAAATATTAAAAATATGTTTAATTAATGAGGTAGTCGATAAATGAAAGGGTATACAGTTAAGGTTGTCGAAATTTGATTTTGGCACCATCTTAGGTAGACAATAACTGAATTGATTTTTTAAATAGCGAAGCTGGTCACTTATGAGTTGGTCATTCAATGAAGTTGTCAATAATTGTGTTGGTCAATAAGGATAGGGTCAATATATGAACTGCCCAATAAATGAGTTTACACTTTAAAGTTTAATTATCGGAGGTATTATTGCTATATCAGCTTTTTATTTTTGTGCGACAAACGTCAGACATACAAAAGTCATCTGATTAATATTTGAGAACATTTCAATTTTGTCTACCACCGTTACGTGTATTTACAACAGTAGAGGAACATGTAAGATAATGCTTTATTAAAGGCTTGACTCGTAGTTTAACTAAAAACTGAGACACGAGGGCGAATAAATGTTCAAAAATTATTTAGTGACAACCTCAGCTGTAAATGAAAATACATTTGCAGAGCATCATAAAAATATGTATTAAAATAAAAAATACAAGCCTATAAAAATTATTTTAACTTTTTTCTTGTTTAAGCACGACGGGAGCATATGGTCGATACATTTTAGATTACCCTTGCAAAGTAAACGTTATTACGTATGACATTTTACGATTGGTTCATTTTCATGTGAATAAATTAAAATATTTTTTGCCTCGATGTTATTACACTTATGTAATCTGAATTTTACAAAGATTTTTTGTTAAAAAAATTAGTTGTTGTTTAAAAAAAAATATTAACGCTATTTTTGAATATTGAATAAAACTCTTATTTTGATCAAGGATGAACTACAAAGATACGCCTAAGAATGAATTCAAGGCGTATGGCATTGGGCATGGCTCCTGGGAGGCAACAGCCGGTGACAGAGACTCCTGGCGCCTTGTGATACGATAGGAAGCGGCAGCCTGTGAAGCAAACAGACAACAGACTTCCTTCCATTCAAGACGACTCAGCAAGGAAGATCGTGGTCGTAACCCTCCTGAGGATAACCCAACAATCTCTTGTCAGACTTGTGGATGCACATTTCGGGCAAGGATAGGTCTCATGAGCCACCAAAGGACACACTAAGCTGCCGCAGCACATAGATAGTGTGATAAGAATGGTATGGTCCTAAACGATCGCCACGGATAAACAGCAATATCACCAAAAAAAATAAATAAAACTACTTCAGCGTCATTCTCTAACTTGCTTTAAAACAAAACAAAACATCAGCTATTGTTATTGTTTGTGGATATTTCTTTCAAGAGGCAGAAAAACGATACCGGAAGTTTAGGTTACTTCTGTCTGCCGACGGTATTACAGAGCATCCGATGGCTTTTCAACAGCTTCCCATACATTACGTCACAACCGGACCCCATAACGCGCCATTTTTTTCCGCCCACGGCGGTAAGAGCCGACAATCACTCACTACGACTCATTTATACAAGCTATTGATTAATGCCCTTGTCTTCTAAATATTCTCGTTGTTATGGAAACGATAAAATTACGCCCACCCCCCCCCCTTTTTTTTCCCCCACGTGATGTCTGAACATTCCTTTTTCTTCCCTTTGGAAAACGGAGGGGCTGGGGTGGTGGGGAGAGGGATGGTTTTATAAAAAAAAATTAAAATAATTTATAATTTAATGTAGTACTAACTGTGTAGGTATACAAACTTTCCACGGAATATTTTTAAAACAATAATTCTATCCAGCGCCAGTTTTGAAGTAAAAACCTACTTTCAGTTAGTTTCGTAATGTTGTATTGAAGTTTATTCCATTTTTAGATGTGTAAATTTTTATGGCACTCCATCCACTGAAGGTAGATCTGTACCATTGAAAGTGCATTCATTTTCTGAAGTTAGATCTGTATCATTTAAAGTGAATCCGTTCACTGAAGTTAGTTCTGTAACCTTGAAAGTGCAACCATTCACTGAAGTTAGATCTGTACCATTGTAAGTGCATTCATTTTCTGAAGTTAAATCTTTACCATTGAAAGTCCATCAATTTTCTGAAGTTAGATCTGTAGAATTGAAAGCGCAACCCTTCACTGAAGTTAGGTCGGTACCAATGTAAGTGCATTCATTTTCTGAAGTTAGATATGTACCTTTGAAACTGCAACCATTCACTGAAGTTAGATCTGTACCATTGAAAGTGCATTCATTCACTGAAGTTATATCTGTGACCTGTACCATTGTAAGTGCATTTATTTTCTGAAGTTAGATCGGTTACATTGTATGAAATTTCATTCCCCTAACAGAGTTCCAGCCAATAGTCTAACAGAGTTCCAGCCAATAGTCTAACAGAGTTCTAGCCAGTAGTCTAACAGAGTTCCAGCCAATAGTCTAACAGAGTTCCAGCCAATAGTCTAACAGAGTTCCAGCCAATAGTCTAACAGAGTTCCAGCCAATAGTCTAACAGAATTCCAGCCAATAGTATGACAGAGTTCCAACCAAATGTCTAACAGAGTTCCTGCCTCAACACGGGATTCGAAGATCTGATCGATAAAACAGAGACTGTTATATTTCAGGACGCTCGTGTTAATATCAGATGACAAGTTTGACCGACGGTAGACAAAAGAAAATAAGATTCAGCAGAATGTTCCCCTATTGTCCCCCTGGTAGAAACGGACAGAAGAAAGCGATGCGCGTGTGCATTTTTACATATTAAAATCAATAATAAGCGTTGTCGATCTTCTGGTTATTCGAAAAGGACGAAGTAAATAAAGCAGAGGATTGGTGTTTTTTTTTAATTTTTTTTTAAACACACATATTCTTCCGAGAAACAAACCCGACCTCATCAATTGGATAGCCCTACATCTTACTATAGCACTTCAGGTTAGAAAACATTACGCCACTTGAAACTTGTGGGTTATATTTATGCTGAGCCTTCCTCTACTCTAGTATAACAAACTCAGATAAATTGTTTTCCCTCTTAACCCATCAATCAGCACAATCTTGAAGTGTTTACAAGTCTACCGTCAATCACAATATTTGACAATGACGGCGTGCTTTCAAAAGTTTTGTATTTTTTTTTCTTTTACGAAGGATTATTTTCCGGACGGAGGCAGAATGTTTAAGTGTAAATGTGTTCGATAGTTTGCTAACAGTAAGCTCTCTTGGTTGAACGAGACGAACACAAGCACTCAAACTAGACTCTCAATTATCTATGAGACAGAACAGTTGTTTGTGTTTTTATTTGTATTCTTCTTTTCGGTTAAAGATTTTTCTGTTGAGAAGAAATGTCCCAAATATTTCAACTCGGAGACCGATGGAAGACATGATGTCTGACAGGAAAGCTCCAACCAGGCGCTTATTCGAGAAACAAATTAAACAACACGTAAAAACAAAGTTTTTGACTATAAATCAGTGATAGATGAGACAGAACTTAAAGTATTGATATGCTCAATACAATACGAAACACGCGGCAAACATTTACAGACATAAACTGACTGATCTCCCCTTGCTGTAAAACACGGGGTTGGGGGGGTCCATCTATGGCTGGACTGAACTACAGCACGTGGAGGTGAACAATCACGGACGGCTACATTAAGTTATATAAACTAAAAAATAGAAGTAAAAAAAAGATTTTTAAAAACCACGTTTTTATAAGCGGACTAAAAAGAAGAAAATAATTTAAAACTTATTAGTTCAAGTACTTCGATTTAATATGACTAAAAACGTGGGGCGGGCGCTTATGAGGTTTAACATATGCGGTTCACTCATTCTCTCACTTATAGATCTCTCTTTTGCCTTCTACATTAGAAATCTTTAATTTTTATACCAAACACCCACCCCACGTTTTTAGTCATATTAAATCGAAGTACTTGAACTAATAAGTTTTAAATTATTTTCTTCTTTTTAGTCCGCTTATAAAAACGTGGTTTTTAAAAATCTTTTTTTTACTTCTATTTATTTTATTCTTTTTAGTCCACTTCTAACAACCTGGTTTTTAAAAATATTTTTTTACCTCTATTTATTTTACCAAACACCTCACAAGCGCCCGCCCAACGTTTTAAAAACATTGTGATGTGGTCACGGGGCGAACTCACAGATGTCAACAAAAGCCGACGTTACAGATGCTTTTATATAGACTATAGATAAACTTAAAAGTTCAATAATTTAATAACAGTACATTTGATCAATCTGAAATTTTGATACAATGCATTGTCATCCAAGATCTATCTGTGGTAAAATTTTCAGATCTCTAGGACCATCAGAAGTGGTTCAATTTTACGTTGGCAGATTTGAAAAAATCTTGGACAATGCCTCACCAACGAAAGCGAGCTAATAAAAACGTAGTAATAAAAATGAATTAATTTAATTAAAGTACATTCGATCGGTCTGAAATTTTAATACAATGAATTGTTAGGTGACACAAGTCTATGTGCACAATTTCAGCTCGAAAGCATCACGGGAAGTGGGTCATCTTTTACTTTTGTTTTTTTGCCCGACCACGACGAACCCAAGAGAGAGAGAGAGAGAGAGAGAGAGAGAGAGAGAGAGAGAGAGAGAGAGAGAGAGAGAGAGAGAGAGAGAGAGAGAGAGACAGAGAGAGACAGAGAGAGTTAGAGAGAGAGAGAGTTAGAGAGAGAGAGAGAGTTAGAGAGAGAGAGAGTTAGAGAGAGAGAGAGAGTTAGAGAGAGAGAGAGAGAGTTAGAGAGAGAGTTAGAGAGAGAGTTAGAGAGAGAGAGAGTTAGAGAGAGAGAGAGTTAGAGAGAGAGTTAGAGAGAGAGAGAGAGAATTAGAGAGAGAGAGAGAGAGAGAGAATTAGAGAGAGAGAGAGAGAGAGAGACATTTAACACATTTATCATAATTTAACAATGAATCATAATTGAGATAGTGATTAGTCAATCAACGAAAATTTCAGCGATATTTTAAGGTCTTTGTTATCATTGTGAAACCAGAAGCTAACATGCAAACAATGTATGCTGCAGTGTACACCGCTTCGCGTCTAATAAATTAATTTATACCAAATCCAATTAGTGCATTCATCTATGTACGTGCCGAATGCGTGTCTTTTAAAAAATGTGTTCGACCTATTACAAAAATATAGAATTTCATAGTTTAACTTGAGTTTACCAAGAATAATAGTTTACCTCGAGTTTACCAAGAATTTCATAGTTTACTTGAGTTTACCAAGAATTTCATAGTTTACCTTGAGTTTACCAAGAATTTCATAGTTTACCTTAAGTTAACCAAGAAATTCATAGTTTACCTTGAGTTTACCAAGAATTTCATAGTTTACCTTGAGTTTACCAAGAATTTCATAGTTCACCTTAACTTTTTCAAACAAATCAAGCGATCACAGTCAGTTTAAGCCTCGAATTTAACCAAATGGAAATTTGTTGTAATTTTACTTTGTCACAAAATAATGGACAGCTCATTGTTGAGTATAATAACAAAAACACCACTTTCTTATAAGAGCGTATTCACTTTCAACGTGTCGAAAACTTCGAGATCAATTTATGTTGCAAGAAAGAAAAATTGAAAGTTAAAAAAATTACGCCTGACATCATTTATTGTTTTTGTAGCTCTTAATATTGATGTTATTTTTTACCTATGGAAAATGTCCTTGAAAAAAAACTTACGATTTAATGTGATTTTTCTAAAATATTACCTGTGTGGAAATAAACAAAAATAGCTGCCCTGCAAAAATGATAAATAAGTATTTAACGTGGAAGGAATACTTTCACTTCACATTCTGCTTCACAGCTGTTATTCTAAGATTCCTGGTGTTCAGCGTCCTACATCACGTTTTTGTAGCATTTAAATATACTTTCTTCTAGCGGCACAAAACCATCTCGAATGAGTTAAAAAGCCACAAAAAGTTATTGTCAGTTTAATGACAATTCTAAAGGGAAGTCTCCAGATTAAACGTCTTCATCAAAATGTGACAAAAATAACCTCGCACAAAATGTAGACAGGCAATTTCTTTAATACGTGGGTAACTTTTTAAATCCTTTATATTAACTCGTGGTGTCTGCGGCCGCCCGCCCGCCCGCCCTTGTCGCAAAACTTTTGATCGATTTTTAACCCACTTGCTCGTAAGCTAGCGAGCTGAAATTTTGCAGGTAGTTTCGTACCGATAATAAAAACAATGTATCAAAATTTCAGATCGATCGCATGTACCGTAATTAAATTATTGATTTTTTAGATTATTTTATTTATTCCTGTGTATCATGCTATTTTTTGAGATGGAGCGTCACGGTGCGTATTATATTGAACAACCTTTCTGTCGCGCAATAAGGTGCGTATTTTATTGACAACTCTTTTTATAAACATATTCCTGATCGGTGCGCATTAAATTAAACATGTTTTACGACACAACTGCAATTTTGTATTTCTGGATGGTCTGGCGCTGCGTATTGTAATGAACATTCTTTTAGTTACGTCTCGTACATAAAGGATTTATAGTGAAAAACTAGGTTTTTTACGTTTTTTTTTATTAACTGTGCAATAGACAAACACAATGAAATAGTTTTAATGCAATAGATGACAATGCACGCGTCAGACTTTATGACACTCAGCTTGATGAACATGATATCATTGTCATCCCTGCGTCACAATGATTTGTTTTGAGCCCATTATCATTCCCATTATGATATTAAGATAGCATTTTCTGTTCTTTGAATGTTTGTTGATGATGATGAATAATTCAATGATCGACAGGATTGACAATGCAAATGTAGCAATATTTAAATGCGCAAAATCTTGTAGAATATAACGTATAAATATAAAGAACCCGTAAAAACAAAGTTTTTGACTAAAAATCCCTTATATATGAGACATAAATGAAAGTATTGATTAAGTACAATGTAAAAGGCACCGCGCGACAGAATAGCATAAACATTTACAGATCGGGAAATATTATAAATGCATGTTTAATATAATACGCATCCCCCGAAGTATGTTAAATATAATACGCACCGCGCGACAGAATAGCATAAACATTTACATGTGTAGCCGAGTGGTGGCTAAGTTATTAGAACAATAAAGTCCAAGTCGCTGATTGCTAAGCATATCAAACAGGTTTATTAACTCAAGACACAGAATACACAGCTAAGTCACTTCTCTCTCTCTCTCTCTCTCTACGCTACCTCTACACTCTCCCTCTCTCACAGACCAGTCCCAGTGTGTTACGGGGGTGTGGTCAGGGGCTCTCCTGACCCCTGTGACATCGAGTGCTGGAGTGAACCTCCAGTGACCCGTGGGCGTCAATTTTAGCAGACGGCTAAACATGCTACATAGAGATAAGCTAAAAATTTATTAATTTAATTACGGTACATTCGATCGTTCTGAAATGTTGATACAATGCATTGTTAGTTGACACAAGTCTATGTGCGAAATTTCAGCTAGATAGGATTACGGAAAGTGGGTCATTTTTTACTTTTGTTTTTCCACGGAACCACGACAGACAAGACGGTGAAATTAATACAAGGGATTTAATAAATAAAGGTAAAAAAGGATTTTTTAAAATCCACGTTTTTATAAGTGGACTAAAAAGAAGAAAATAAGTTAAAACTAATACGTTCAAGTACTGTGATTTAATATGATTAAAAACGTTGGGCGGGTGTTTGGTATAAAAATTAAAGATTTATAATTTAGAAGGCAAAAGAGAGATCTATAAGTGAGTGAATGAATGAACTGCATATGTAAAACCTCATAAACGCCCGCCCAAAGTTTTTAGTCATATTAAATCACAGTACTTGAACGTATAAGTTGTAACTTATTTTCTTCTTTTTAGTCCACTTATAAAAACGTGGTTCTTAAACATCCTTTTTTACCTTTATTTATTTTAATCTTTTTGGTCCACTAATAAAAACGTGGTTTTTTTAAATCTTTTTTTTATTTTTTTTTACCTCTTTTTATTTTACCAAACACCTCATCAGCATCCGCCCAACGTTAATACCATGCAATTAGGTCACGGGGTGAACTTGGCACTTGAAATCTTACAACGGCAGTCGGATACAGATGCTTATTTAGAGATAAACTAAAAATGCATTAATTTAATTAAGCTACATTCGATCGATCTGAAATTTTGACACAATGTATTGTCATCCAAGATCTATATGTGGTAAAAAATTTGAGCTCTCTAGGACCATCAGCAGTGGTTTAATTTTACGTTAGCAAATTTGAAAAATTGCGGACAGACAGACACGAAAGCAAGTCAATAAAAACGTGGTAAACATAGAACTTTTGCAATACTATTTATTTTATTAAACAGTAAACATACAACTAGAGACCATGTTCAAAAAGTGTTGAAACTAGGCCTGTCAACGGGTACCCGGGACCCGGGTACCCGTTGCCGAGTGATTACCCGGGTAGTAAAATTCCGCCCGGGTACCCGTGAAAATGTGGCTTCTATGTCTATATTAACCGTAGGCCAAACTTCGGCTCCCATCCGGCTTTTTGTGTTTACATTGTGGCTTGTGAAACAATTTATCAAATGAAATTTTTTGTTTCAAATATATGCTGTGAAGTACTTCTAAGGAGAAATATCTGTCAACGGGAAATATCTGTCAACGGGAAATAAAATACGGTCCCAATAAATACAATGTATTTTGATATATCTTTTTTTTTCTCAACCTGAAACAGAAATCGCATAACACACTAAAAAAATGGTTCTTTAAAAGAATCGTATAACGAAAACAAAAGTCCTCTGCCAAAAAAAAATGATGGACTGCTTAGAGATGAAAGACGCTGTATTTGTTAATAAAAAAAAACACTCTTGCTTTGACTAACTTTGCTTTGAAATACGCCGATTGATACTAGCTAATATTGTTTATTTACCCCCTCTCCTCCCTTCACTCCTATACCCCACACCTCTTACATCCGCCTTACTTCTTGTGTTCATTAACACGTGGTGACCTAGAAAAACTGAAGCTAATAATGCGTACAAGGTCGTCAGTATTTAAATTTAATAAATTAAATAGTTACTAACAGTGTAAGATTGGTAAGACGTCGGCTGTGAGGATGGACTGCACAGAGATGAAAGATGCCGTGTTTGTTTTTTGTTCATTCAAACACCCTTGCTTTGAAACTAACTTTGCTTTGAAATAGCCGACCGTGGGTCACCGATTGATACTATCTATCTAATGGCGTTTTTTCTACTCCCCCCCCCCTTCTCCTCTCTTCCCGCCTATAACCCAGTGCTTCTCAAAATTTTTTGTATTGCGGACCGGCAGGAATGTTTTCCATTGCATCTGGAATCGGTGCACTATTTTCCCTCTACTTACATGGTAGCGAAATGATTATATTTCGTTTTATTTTATTTCCTTTTATTTCTTTCATTTATTTGCTTATTGTCAAAAATTACAAATTCTATAGGGTTAGTATTATTGATAGCAATTGGAGGATTATAATTATATTTTTCTCTACTTTATTGATAACTTCCGCGGACCCCCACTTTGAGAAGCACTGCTATAACCCACACCCTTGCATTCGCTTGTGTTTCTTGTGTTCATTGACACGTGTTTGCCTAGCCCAAAAATTGATATTAATAATACACCCAAAGTTAACAAGATGGGTTAGACGTCGTGTGGAATCAGGCCAATCAAGTTGACAGCGACACGGCAAAATGCAACCATTGTAATTAAAGTGTGTCTGTGAAGGGTGGCAACCCAACGCGATAAAACGCCATGTGAACGTTATTCATAAAATTGATATTGATAAACAAACCGCCGATCCACCCAATATCATAAATATTTTGGTGTCAACAAAAGCAGTACCACTGACCAAAGCACGATCACTTAAGATTTATCGCAGTATAGCATACGTCATCGGCCTTAGCATCGACTACCGACGCCAAGAGGATATTAACATTAAAGGTATGACACTGAATGTTACGTCATTGCCGTAGACATTTTGTTTGCATGTTCAGTTTATTGTCATTTATGAGTATGACGAATGCATTTACAGCAGGAATTGAATAAAAGTTTTTAGTGCGTTATAGTTAATTATAGTGCATTAGTAATAGTATGTTACTGTAACTGGAAGCAAGCCGTTGGATACTACTACTGTGTGAAATGAGGTGCATGGATGGTGGCTAGGTTGCATTGTATAGCGATCATGACGGGGAAAAGTATGCGACGTTTAAGTTTAGAACGGGTAACCCGGGTACCCGTTCGAAGTTTTCACGGGTACCCGGGCAGCTTTTTTCAACAAAATTGACAGCCCTAGTTGAAACCCATAAGTGCGTAACTAAAAAGGGTACTTGTTTTTTTAATCCAATCACCAAAAAAAGTTCTTTATTTTTTTGGTAATAACTGTAATATTTTTGAAACCTTCTTTCATTCATTTATCATTTAGTCCGTCTTTAGTTTTAATCGGTGTTGTTCTTGTCTAATGTCAATATAATGAATATAGTAAATCTTGTTACTTATAATTTATTTTATGACAGTATTAGTATTGCTAATAAATAATATTAAAATTTATTTTAACTAGTTTAATGATTTAAATTTTAATTAATATAATCTTCATCGTTTCAGTGGGAGAAGTCAATAGCCATCTCGTAGTAGTAGCCTAAGTATCGCGGGGTTGCCGAAAGTTAATACCAAAAAAGATAAAGACATTTTTTGGTGGTCGGATAAAAAACAAGAACCCTAAAAATGCAATGTCCCTGAACATTGGTATAATACAGTGATGTCGAACCTATATCACACGTGCCACAGACGGCTCCCAGAGCCTCATCAGCCGGATCTTTAGTAAATTACGACTTCATTAATCAAACCAGCTAAGCCAAACCCCCATTTTCGGTTTTTATCGGTGTGTTTGCACTTTGCTATAAATAAGTGTGTTTTTTAAAATTATTTTGGGCGCGCGACCCCAAAAATGTTCGACACCACTTATATAATAATATTGTAGTGCAAACGGGTGCATCTAAAAAAGACTCTTTCTAACTGCAAACTTTCCAAGGAATTACAATTGTTTAAACCAGCAATTACTTTTCGTAATATTCAGATCAACTCTACTTATACCACTATCCTAATTTCAGACCACCATCTCTCCCCTTTCTATCACTGCGCCGCATATCCGGGTCTTTCGAAATTTCGTCTCTTACAGTTCCGTTCTTAACGGTAAAAAATTCAGAATTAGGAGAATTCCCTACCCCCCGACTCACATATTTTATTAAAGACAAGAGAACTCCTATCGATCGGTCTGCAACAGTTGACAGGATTGATCGGCATCCAATGTTTTTGTGTCGCGTTTCAACAGCTGCGTCTGATGTCTTGGCGAGCCACGAGTGAAAACTCAAATGTTCAACAACAAGAGTTTTATCAAGTCCTTGTTAGTCAAAGATGGTTATATTCTTTATACATAATTAAGACATAAAATAAGGTTTCACAAAGATCCAATATAACACCACCGACCCCCACCCAACTGTTCCCCCCACAGTCTTAATTGGTTATTTTTAAAAAATATTATTATTTTTTAAACAAATGGCCATTAAATCCACAAGATTCCGTCAAGTCAATGAGCTCATTTTGCGTTTTTTCTTTTTTTTTAAAACGAAAAACAAACAAAACAAAATTAACAAAAATTTTTTTTCATAATCATTCACCTGTTGAAAAATCAAACATGAATTGTGTATTAAAAAAAAATAATAATAATTCAATACTAACAAGTCAACTTAATTGAGAAAATCGTAAAAAAAAATATTCCACATTATGAGTGCTCTACATACCTTTTAAAAACAATATGGTAAGAAAATTAAATGTTTCACAGAATTACATTAAACAAATTTCTCTTTAGCGAGCTGATTCCATCTCTATCATTCGTTAGCTGCATCTCATACCAAACAACCACTGTCTCACGCCTTAGACTTACAAATTTTAAATTTGAAAAATCGCTAGGTTTGGCGTCATCCAGTACGGTAGCTTATGGCGCCACCCCTCGCGACTCAAAACGTAAACCTCCTCCTAGTCTGCCAGTGCCAAATAACGGAAACATATATAACCTTACGTTTTGGTGTCAGCCCCTGGGATGGTGTCACCCGGTGCCGTCCGCACCCCCACCACCCCCGTAGTGACGCCGCTGGTCGTCTTAAAGCTTCTTTTATCTCGTTTAACCATTCGAGCAGCGAAACCTGAAAACTCCACACGAGTTTTGTAGACGAAGGGAAGCAGACAATTTTAGGATGAATTTATGAAAAGCAATAGTTCGAGGTTATATCATATAACTTCAAAGGGTATGTTATTCATTTGTTGTCTCCTATTCCCCACCCCGACCTCGCTTCCCCATTCTGTAACGATCGAATAGAGGTGTTGTCTCTGTGTTTGATAAGATGAAGTTCATACTTACATCTCAACCTCTCTATTCCCGCCCACCCCTGTGTCCCTTTCCCCATTTCTCTATCCCCTCTACACCCCCGCTCTGCCCACACATCCCTGCCATTACTTGGGATTGAACTGCCAATCAATACGAGTCTTATACGAGTAGCTACATTCAACAGTAGCCGTGCCTGAGATGGGCTTTTTTGGTACAGAGCCTCATGTGGTAGTACTTTGAGATGGGTTTTATTGGTACAGAGCCTCATGTGGTAGTACTTTGAGATGGGTTTTATTGGTACAGAGCCTCATGTGGTAGTACTTTGAGATGGGTTTATTGGTACAGAGCCTCATGTGGTAGTACTTTGAGATGGGTTTTATTGGTACAGAGCCTCATGTGATAGTACTTTGAGATGGGTTTTATTGGTACATAGCCTCATGTGGCAGTACTTTGAGATGGGTTTTATTGGTACAGAGCCTCATGTGGTAGTACTTTGATATGGGTTTTATTGGTACAGAGCCTCATGTGATAGTACTTTGAGATGGGCTTTTTTGGTACAGAGCCTCAGTGAGATGGGTTTTATTGGTACAGAGCCTCAGTGAGATGGGTTTTATTGGTACAGAGCCTCAGTGAGATGGGTTTTATTGGTACAGAGCCTCAGTGAGATAGGTTTTATTGGTACAGAGCCTCATGTTGTCAGAAGCGTAACTGAGTTTTCCAAGCCCTTGGCTAATTTATAATTTATTTTTGGCAACCTTGACAAATTTAAGCTTTGCGGCTTTTTCAATACTAAATTTGAATAAATTGAAGGATTATCCCTCGGTGTCCTTGGCAACTGCCCCGATGCCAAGTCGTTGTTACGCCTTTTGCTTGTGGTAGTACTTTGTGATCGGTTTTACTGGTACAGAGCCTCAGTGAGGTGGGCTTTATTTGTATAGAGCCTCATAGGGTAGGACCTGGAGTGGAATCAGGGTGAGGTCTACATTGCCTCATCTGTTAGGATCAACAGAGGAACTCGAGTGAGGGTAGACGGTCACGTAAGTCCTTTTACGCTGACCTGACGTAAGAAGATCCGTCGGCTCGGCTCAAGAAATGTATTTTACCCTACAATTACTATTTCTGTAGTAACAACAAATCTTATTNTTTTTAAATGTAAGTATAACTAAAATTAATATCTTGAGTTTTCGATCAAATCATGCCTATTACTAAACTTTAAGTTATTCGCTTCTAAATAGTTTCGTCCAGTTTGAACGGCGAATTCAGATGAGAGGCGTTGGAAATTGTTTGCAATGATAATAATAAATTTAAAAAGAAACACTCAGTTTATAATATAATTAGAATTTAGTGACGGTTTAAAGTTGGAAAGTATTATAAGAGTACGAAGGCGTGACTCGGTGAGCTGGCTAGAGTTCATTACAGGAACGTTACAGCTGTTACAGTTAAACGCCTATATGAAAGCATGTCACTGATAAACGATGTCATACAAATGTAAGTCATGATGTAAGACAGGATGTAAGACATGATGTAAGACATGATGTAAGACATGTTGTAAGACATGATGTAAGACATGATGTAAGACGGGATGTAAGACATGTTGTAAGACATTATTTAAGACATGATGTAAGACAGGATGTAAGACAGGATGTAAGACAAGGTGTAAAGAGTAACATTTGATATTTAACGGGGAAAAATATAAGTTGTACATTTCCTTGTTTTGTGCCACGTCTCTCCTACACATCTCTATTAAAACACAGATAATGAACAAACGTTATGTGAACTTCTTCACATTTCAAGGCCTCCGTGCTATTTTTTTAAACAATACCAATAAATCTGATGTATATCAAACAGTCATTGAGAATACAAGAAACTGTTCAGCTTTATAAAAATATGAATATGGTCGAGTAAAGGAATAGATGCAGAAAGGTAAGCTGGAGAGAATGTGAAATGTGATGGAATACACACACACTCACACATACATACACATACACTACACCGATATCACCAACAATATGTAGTAAATAAAGTAGCAAATTAATACATATAAATCGCGAATTCTCCATTGGCAAAGGTTAAAATAGATGTTTAGAGGCCAAAGTTTTGAACTAGTTAAAACAAGAAATTAAGAGAAACACTTAAAATAACATAAAGATTTTTTTCAAACGGTTGTAACAAAAAAATGTTACATATTTAAAACTTTATATAAAGAGAATCGTCATAGGCAATGTTGAACTTTGACATCAAAGATATCATTTAAATCACAATTTCAAAATTTATTCTAAGACACAGAGAGACACCCACATACGCACAGATACAGACAGACACAGAGAGATACACACATACACACAGATACAGACAGACACAGAGGGACACACACATACACACATATACAGACAGACACAGAGAGACACACACATACACACAGATACAGACAGACACAGAGAGATACACACATACACACAGATACAGACAGACACAGAGAGACACACACATACACACAGATACAGACAGACACAGAGAGACACACACATACACACAGATACAGACAGACACGGAGAGACACACACAAGCAAATAGAGATACACACAAAAACAGAGGCACACAAACACAGAAAGACACCCAAACACAGAGAGACACACAGAGAGGGAGACTCAAAGATACCCACAGACACTAAGAGACACACTCGGCTCTAACAAATAGACACATAATCGCATTGAAATGAAGATATAAGAACATCAAATAAAAGAATCAATTTCAGCATCAATAGAATGACCTTGGGTTAGGAAGAGTACGTCCGTAGCCCCCACCCCCACCCCACCTCCTTCTATATTTAGAAAACAAGCGCGAGGGCCTCTATCTCGTGTGGAGCTATTAGTGAGGCGGGGGGGGGAGGGGGTGAGGAGAGTTATTTGTCAATCAATAGGAGTCTATTTAGTAGTTCGTTGTTATTACCAAAGTAATGGTCAGTAGTTAAATTTGTCTATAAACATATAGCTGATGGCACTCATCGGTCGTATGCAAACAGCTAGTTTCAGATAATAAACCTCTATCCATCTATATATATCTATACATTATACATACAAAACGGGATTTTCGGTTGAAAAGAAAACCGTTCATACAAATATATCTTTAAAAATCTCAATGTAAATGAGTGGCCACATTAAAAAATTATTAAAAACCGATACCACCACCAATGTCCAATAAGGTTTTTGGTCGGTGTGCAAAGTTAACAAATCGGTGTGCAAATTATCCCAAAATCAATTTTTCAGCTATATTTTTCAGAACTTGCCACGCGGTAATTTTTAACTGCTACGCGGCGTCGGTCAGATATCATATCTGACCGAGGCCGCGCTGCCGCGCATCTTAAAGAGAACATTGGTCACAAGTCGCAACCATTAATTCGTATACCTAGTTACCTCAAATCAATACCAAATAAGTGTCCTTTAATTGATGTCACCTTTTTCTTAACCATTGTCTCTACTTCCATCACAGTTACCCCCGCCTACCACCCCCCCCCTTGAATGACATGACATCTGCCACACCTACCATTAACAAGAAAAGACATGAAATCTGTCACACCATGCCAGTAACAAGAAAAGACATGCCATCTGTCACACCTACCATTAACAAGAAAATACATGCCATCTGGCACACATGCTAGTAACAAGAAAAGACTTGACATCTGTCACACCTACCATTAACAAGAAAAGACATGACATCTGTCACACCATGCCAATAACAAGAAAAGGCATGACATCTGTCACACCTATCATTAACAAGAAAAGACATGACATCTGTCACACAATTCCAGTAACAAGAAAAGACATGACATCTGTCACACCATGCCAATAACAAGAAAAGTCAAGATATGACATTTGCCACACCTACCATTAACAAGAAAAGACATCACATCTGTCACACCATGCCAGTAACAAGAAAAGACATGACATCTGCCACACCTACCATTAACAAGAAAGACATGACATCTGTCACACCATTCCAGTAACAAGGAAAGACATGACATCTGTCACAGCTATCATTAACAAGAAAAGACATGACATCTGTCACACCATTCCAGTAACAAGAAAAGACATGACATCTGTCACACCTACCATTAACAAGAAAAGACAATACATCTGTCACACCATTCCAGTAACAAGAAAAAACATGACATCTGTCACACGTACCATTAACAAGAAAAGACATGACATCTGTCACACCATGCCAGTAACAAGAAAAGACATGACATCTGTCACACCTACCATTAACAAGAAAAGAAATATCATCTGTCACACCATGCCAGTAACAAGAAAAGACATGACATCCGTCACACCATGCCAGTAACAAGAAAAGACATGACATCTGTCAAACCTACCACTAACAAGAAAAGACAAGACATCTGTCACACCATGCCAGTAACAAGAAAAGACATGACATCTGTCACACCATTCCAGTAACAAGAAAAGACAAGACATATGTCACACCATGCCAGTAACAAGAAAAGACATAACATCTGTCACACCATTCCAGTAACAAGAAAAAACATGAAATCTGTCACACCTATCATTAACAAGAAAAGACATGACATATGTCACACCAACCACTAACAGGAAAAGACAAGACATCTGTCACACCATGCCAGTAACAAGAAAAGACATGACATCTGTCACACCATTCCAGTAACAAGAAAAGACATGACATCTGTCACACCATTCCAGTAACAAGAAAAGACATGACATATGTCACACCTACCACTAACAAGAAAAGACAAGACATCTGTCACACCATGCCAGTAACAAGAAAAGACATGGCATCTGTCACACCTATCATTAACAAGAAAAGACATGACATCTATCACACCTATAATTAACAAGAAAAGACATGACATCTGTCACATCATTCATGTAACAAGAAAAGACATGACATCTGGCACACCTACCATTAACAAGAAAAGACATAACATCTGACAAACCATGCCAGTAACAAGAAAAGACATGACATCTGTCACACCTACCATTAACAAGAAAAGACATGACATCTGCAACACCTACCATTAACAAGAAAAGACATGACATCTGTCACACCTACCACTAACAAGAAAAGACATGACATATGTCACACCATGCCAGTAACAAGAAAAGGCATGACATCTGTCACACATACCATTAACAAGAAAATACATGCCATCTGGCACACATGCTAGTAACAAGAAAAGACTTGACATCTGTCACACCTACCATTAACAAGAAAAGACATGACATCTGTCACACCATGCCAATAACAAGAAAAGGCATGACATCTGTCACACCTATCATTAACAAGAAAAGACATGACATCTGTCACACCATTCCAGTAACAAGAAAAGACATGACATCTGTCACACCTATCATTAACAAGAAAAATCATGACATCTGTCACACCATTCCAGTAACAAGAAAAGACTTGACATCAGTCACACCTACCATTAACAAGAAAAGACATGACATCTGTCACACCTTGCCAATAACAAGAAAAGTCAAGATATGACATTTGCCACACCTACCATTAACAAGAAAAGACATCACATCTGTCACACCATGCAAGTAACAAGAAAAGACATGACATCTGCCACACCTACCATTAACAAGAAAAGACATGCAATCTGTCACACCATTCCAGTAACAAGAAAAGACATGACATCTGTCACAGCTATCATTAACAAGAAAAGACATGACATCTGTCACACCATTCCAGTAACAAGAAAAGACATGACATCTGTCACACCTACCATTAACAAGAAAAGACATGACATCTGTCACACCATTACAGTAACAAGAAAAGACATGACATCTGTCACACCTATCATTAACAAGAAAAGACATGACATCTGTCACACCATTCCAGTAACAAGAAAAGACATGACATCTGTCACACCTACCATTAACAAGAAAAGACATAACATCTGACACACCATGCCAGTAAGAAGAAAAGACTTGACATCAGTCACACCTACCATTAACAAGAAAAGACATGACATCTGTCACACCATGCCAATAACAAGAAAAGACAAGACATCTGTCACACCATGCCAGTAACAAGAAAAGACATGACATCTGTCAAACCTACCACTAACAAGAAAAGACAAGACATATGTCACACCATGCCAGTAACAAGAAAAGACATGACATCTGTCACACCATTCCAGTAACAAGAAAAGACAAGACATATGTCACACCATGCCAGTAACAAGAAAAGACATAACCTCTGTCACACCATTCCTGTAACAAGAAAAAACATGAAATCTGTCACACCTATCATTAACAAGAAAAGACATGACATATGTCACACCATTCCATTAACAAGAAAAGACAAGACATATGTCACACCATTCCAGTAACAAGAAAAGACAGAAGCCAGTAATGACGTCTGAGTAGATATCCTGGATGTTGTGTCGAAATTGTTGACTGATCCAGAATAAGCGCCACCCCGTGATATGTGACTCTATGTGGCTCATGTTGGATTAAGAAGAGCCTGGGCTCAAATCCACACCAAAAAGTCTCAGTGGTGAGGTGCTGTGAGGGGAATGTCCGTCGCATTATTTACACGTCATCAGCAGGAATCGATTGGAGATTTTTAGCTGATCGATAATATCGTTCAAGGTGATCAAACGGTTCGACGTGGCGCGTCTTGCGGGAGTAGCAAGTACAACATAATTTGTGTGCCGGGTAATATGGGTGGATGTGTGTGGCGGGTTGTGGTTGGTGCCGGGTCAGATGGGTGGATGTGTGTGGTGGGTTGTGGTTGGTGCCGGGTCAGATGGACTTGTGTGGTTAAATTCAGTTAAACTATATTACTTATATATGTCGGTGTTTTGATCATTAACTATTTGTTGATTGATTTGTTGTTTTTTACTAGTTTAAACTCGTTTCAAATGATCAATCCATTAAAAAGTTAACTAAACAACCCCGTAAAAACAAAGTTTTTGGACTATAAATCCCTAATATTTGAGACAAAATAAAAGTATTGATTATGTTCAATATAATACGCACCGCGTGACAGACTAGCATAAACATGTACAGATCGGGAAAATATTATAATAGTAAGTTCAATATAATACGCACCACACCGCGCGACAGGAAAATATTAAAAAGTATGTTTAATATAATACGCACCGTGCAACAGCCTAGCACAAACATTTACATGCTACATGGAGATACATAGAGATAATCTAAAATACAATAATTTAATTATGGTACATTTGATAGATCTGAAATTTTGAAATAATACATTGTTAGGTGACCAAAATCTATGTGTGTAATTTCAGCTCGATAGGATCACGGGAAGGGGGTCATTTTTTACTTTTGTTTTTCCGCGGACGGGCGGGACAACGACAAGACGGTGAAGTTTATATAAGGGATTTAAAAATATACATTTCAACCAATACCATCTAATGATATAACAATGAAGTGCGGGTATCAATCTTGTAAGTATCACTGGAAATTTGCAGGGCATTATGGTAAGATTGTGGTGGGTTAGGGCACAGAAAAATGTTGGGCATATTGTAAGATGGTGGTGGGCTAGGGCACTGAAAGCCCACAAATCAGAGATTCAAGCCCAGGATCTAAAGAACTCTGTCCACCCCCACCCCGTCTCACCCCGCCTTATCGTGCCCCACCACGCAACAGGCAAGTGGGCTGAGACCAAATCTCAAGATTGGCTTGGAAACAGCTCGTATTGATCACAGGAGTTAAACCTACCGGCCCTTTCTACACGCTCACAAACGCCGTTTGGCTTAACTGTCTCCCTACAAGGAGACGAATCAAGAGAGGCCTAAAATGAGATTCTAGACTCTAGATCAAGGAGCTGCGCAATCTTGTTAGCCCCCTCACTTTTCACATACAAATAAATGATTACATTTTTACTTAATGAGAGAGTGTGTTGAACAACAGCATAAAAAAGATCACCGCAGAAACAAATCAAACACGCCATTAGTGACATTTGTCCTAGGAGAGAGAGGTTAGTGAGAAGCCAGAGTTTGTGGCGCCGAGGGTATTTGATACTGATACAACTCGTGAAAGGAAACCGCAAAGTACACTCACGACAATAGCAACAAAGTCTCTTTTATAAATGAATCAACAATTTAAACCATCCATATGTATAATACGCCAGAGCAAGAAGACGCAGGCAACACGCCAGAGCGAGCAAGACTAAGACTATATATATATAATACGCCAGAGCAAGCAAAACGCGGGCAAAAACTCCCTTCCCTCTACTGCCCATCTTTGGTTTCGAGACATGCGCACTACGGTTGAACTACCGCCCCCTCCTGCTCTGCTACGCCGCGGCCGGATCTAGTTCAATATATTCGCCTAGACTCCACAAGTAGGACGATACACAAACCTGTAGCGACATATCATAATATGTTTTTATAACATTCCTTATTCATTATCAACAGGAATAATAAGCAGGAGTTAAGAAATAGTTTTTTGCTATGACGTCGAGCAATGGGATTTTTGAACACTCACGAACCTCTTTTTGTAAAAAATAGACGCAAACCCCACTCCCCCACCCCCTTTCCACCGCTGACTCAATCATGCGCAACAAACCGTGAGCATTTCCCTGGTCGTAATTAGTCATATTAGTTTTTATCCCCTGCAGCTAATTGCTAAGGATGATGTATAATCTATAATCAGTTAACAATATCCATGTCATGTATCAGCAACTTTGGTCTAAAATAGTTGACATCCATTGCTAAAGCTGTCCAGCCCTATAGACACTGTTAACGATGGCTGTCCAGCCCTATAGACACTGTTAACAATGTGTGGGTATTGTGATAGACATACAATGTGTGGGTATTGTGATAGACATACAATGTGTGGGTATTGTGATAGACATACAATGTGTGGGTATTGTGATAGACATACAATGTGTGGGTATTGTGATAGACATACAATGTGTGGGTATTGTGATAGACATACAATGTGTGGGTATTGTGATAGACATACAATGTGTGGGTATTGTGATAGACATACAATGTGTGGGTATTGTGATAGACATACAATGTGTGGGTATTGTGATAGACATACAATGTGTGGGTATTGTGATGACAATGTGTGGGTATTGTGATAGACATACAATGTGTGGGTATTGTGATGACAATGTGTGGGTATTGTGATAGACATACAATGTGTGGGTATTGTGATATACATGCAGACAAAGTGTGGGTATTGTGATAGACAAAGTGTGTGTATTGTGATCGACTGACAAAGTGTGTGTTTTTTGGTGGAGTGGCATCGTGACGTAATGGACAGACTGACTACTAATAGAGATAAATTTACAGGAAAAGTTGCGTCTGCAGTCAACATGGACATAAACAAAATGTTTTAAGATGTACAGATACAGTTATAAGATATTATTATTTTCAGATGCGGAACATTCCTGGGATGGTTGTTTAAAGTGAGATATAAGAATGCACAAACTTGTGTATTAGGACGGATAGAAAAGTTAGGTATTTTGGATTGACAAACCAATGAGGTATTTTCAGATCAGACAAAGTGATCTGTTTGGGTGGTCAAACAAATCAGCATATTTTGGTGAACGATCAAGTGGTGTATTTTGATAGACATAAGTAGTGATGTATTAGCATAGACAAAGATTTTGATAGAAGGAAGTACTAAAAAAGATACATTTTTTGGGGATAAATTGTCCAACTGAATTATACGGAATGAAAGACAAAGTGGATTGCAATGACACACAGACCCAATGAAACACTGGTCAAAAGAAATAGTGTTGTTTTTTTGGGGTGTAATTTGCTGCTTATGCGTTAGTTCATTATGCCCTATAGACACTGTTAACGATGGCTGTCCAGCCCTATAGACACTGTTAACGATTGCTGTCCAGCCCTATAGACACTGTTAACGATGGCTGTCCAGCCCTATAGACACTGTTAACGATGGCTGTCCAGCCCTATAGACACTGTTAACGATGGCTGTCCAGCCCTATAGACACTGTTAACGGTGGCTGTCCAGCCCTATAGACACTGTTAACGATGGCTGTCCAGCCCTATAGACACTGTTAACGATGGCCCTGAGGGTTCGATAACTTCACATCTACCAGTGCAAAATAACATTTAAAAAAAAACCCCATTAAAATTCAAATTTAAGTTTCTACTTCAACTTTATAAGAATCTAAATTCGGTATAACCCCCTCTAAGTGGGACATGGGCACTCTATTTAAATATTTTACCACCAATCCTCTTTCTTTTCAAACAATTGCTGACTAATGTTACAATTTTCATTAATTTAAATATAAAACATTACACCTATAAAAAAGATTTGCTATCTTTTTAAGATCTACGACTTTGATAATTCATCAAGAATAAAACACAATAAAATTATGTTTCGAAGACATTAATGTATATTTGTGTGTGTGTGTGGGGGGGTGGGGTATTTGTGTGTGAGAGAGACAGAGAGAGAGAGAGAGAGAGAGAGAGAGAGAGAGAGAGAGAGAGAGAGAGAGAGAGAGAGAGAGAGAGAGAGAGAGAGAGAGAGAGAGAGAGTAAAGCTACAATTTGATGTACATCATTCAGAGAAATGACCAATAAATACCAAAGATCCACTGGTCATGTGTTGATGCTCCATTCACTAGCACAACTAAATCACCAGAGTATCTAACTACATGAATTGCTAATACCGAGTTTATTGCATTTCAGTTTGATAAACGAAACACTATGCTTAATAAATGTACATTTTTTCATTTATTTTTCCTTTTGAATTTCCAGGTATTTCCATGTGTATTCGAAATGCGATCTACCAACAAAACAAAAATTTTACTAGGGGATGGTATTGTTTGGGGGATGGTGTTGGCTGGAATAGATCATTTGGTTGATGGGGGGAAGAATGTCGCTGTAATAGATCAGATGGTTGATGGGGGGATGGATGTGGTTGTAATAGATCAGATGGTCGATGGGGGGATGAATGTGGTTGTAATAGATCAGATGGTTGATAAGGGGATGAATGAGATTGTAATAGAGCAGATGGTTGATGACGGGATGAATGTGGTTGTAATAGATCAGATGGTTGATTGAGGGATGAATGTGGTTGTAATAGATCAGATGGTTGATTGAGGGATGAATGTGGTTGTAATAGATCAAATGGTTGATGAGGGGATGAATGTGGTTGTAATAGATCAGATGGTTGATGAGGGGATGAATGTGGTTGTAATAGATCAGATGGTTGATGGAGGGATGAATGTGGTTGTAATAGAGCAGATGGTTGATGACGGGATGAATGTGGTTGTAATAGATCAGATGGTCTGATGATGTGGAGGAGGATGAATGTGGTTGTAATAGATCAGATGGTTGATGAGGGGATGGATATGGTTGTAATAAATCAGATGGTTGATGAGGGGATGGATGTGGTTGTAATAGATCAGATGGTTGATGGAGGGATGAATGTGGTTGTAATAGATCAGATGGTTGATGGGGGGATGAATGTGGTTGTAATAGATCAGATGGATGATGTGGGGATGAATGTGGTTGTAATAGATCAGATGGTCAATGGGGGGATGAATGTGGTTGTAATAGATCAGATGGTTGATGAGGGGATGGATATGGTTGCAATAAATCAGATGGTTGATGAGGGGATGGATGTGGTTGTAATAGATCAGATGGTTGATTGAGGGATGAATGTGGTTGTAATAGATCAGATGGTTGATTGAGGGATGAATGTGGTTGTAATAGATCAAATGGTTGATGAGGGGATGAATGTGGTTGTAATAGATCAGATGGTTGATGAGGGGATGAATGTGGTTGTAATAGATCAGATGGTTGATTGAGGGATGAATGCGGTTGTAATAGATCAGATGGTTGATGGGGAGATGAATGTGGTTGTAATTGATCAGATGGTTGATTGAGGGATGAATGTGGTTGTAATAGATCAGATGGTTGATTGGGGGATGAATGTGGTTGTAATAGATCAGATGGTTGATTGAGGGATGAATGTGGTTGTAATAGATCAGATGGTTGATGAGGGAGATGAATGTGGTTGTAATAGATCAGATGGTTGATGAGGGGATGAATGTGGTTGTAATAGATCAGATGGTTGATGGGAAGATGAATGTGGTTGTAATAGATCAGATGGTTGATGGGGGGATGAATGTGGTTGTTATAGATCAGATGGTTTGATGGAGGGATGAATGTGGTTGTAATAGATCAGATGGTTGATGAGGGGATGGATGTGGTTGTAATAGATCAGATGGTTGATGGGGGGATGAATGTGGTTGTAATAGATCAGATGGTTGATGAGGGGATGAATGTGGTTGTAATAGATCAGATGGTTGATGAGGGGATGAATGTGGTTGTAATAGATCAGATGGTTGATGAGGGGATGAATGTGGTTGTAATAGATCAGATGGTTGATGGAGGGATGAATGTGGTTGTAATAGATCAGATGGTTGATGGGGGGATGAATGTGGTTGTAATAGATCAGATGGTTGATGAGGGATGAATGTGGTTGTAATAGATGAGATGGTCGATGGAGGGGATGAATGTGGTTGTAATAGATCAGATGGTTGATGAGGGGATGGATGTGGTTGTAATAGATCAGATGGTTGATGGAGGGATGAATGTGGTTGTAATAGATCAGATGGTTGATGGGGGATGAATGTGGTTGTAATGATCAGATGGTTGATGGGGGGATTAATGTGGTTGTAATAGATCAGATGGTTGATGGGGGGATGAATGTGGTTGTAATAGATCAGATGGATGATGTGGGGATGAATGTGGTTGTAATAGATCAGATGGTCAATGGGGGGATGAATGTGGTTGTAATAGATCAGATGGTTGATGGGGAAGATGAATGTGGTTGTAATTGATCAGATGGTTGATTGAGGGATGAATGTGGTTGTAATAGATCAGATGGTTGATTGGGGGATGAATGTGGTTTTAATAGATCAGATGGTTGATTGAGGGATGAATGTGGTTGTAATAGATCAGATGGTTGATGAGGAGATGAATGTGGTTGTAATAGATCAGATTGTTGATGAGGGGATGAATGTGGTTGTAATAGATCAGATGGTTGATGAGAAGATGAATGTGGTTGTAATAGATCAGATGGTTGATGGGAAGATGAATGTGGTTGTAGTAGATCAGATGGTTGATTGGGGGATGAATGTGGTTGTAATAGATCAGATTGTTGATGAGGGGATGAATGTGGTTGTAATAGATCAGATGGTTGATGGGAAGATGAATGTGGTTGTAATAGATCAGATGGTTGATGGGAAGATGAATGTGGTTGTAATAGATCAGATGGTTGATGGGGGGATGAATGTGGTTGTTATAGATCAGATGTTTGATGGAGGGATGAATGTGGTTGTAATAGATCAGATGGTTGATGAGGGGATGGATGTGGTTGTAATAGATCAGATGGTTGATGGGGGGATGAATGTGGTTGTAATAGATCAGATGGTTGATGAGGGGATGAATGTGGTTGTAATAGATCAGATGGTTGATGAGGGGATGAATGTGGTTGTAATTGATCAGATGGTTGATTGAGGGATGAATGTGGTTGTAATAGATCAGATGGTTGATTGGGGGATGAATGTGGTTGTAATAGATCAGATGGTTGATTGAGGGATGAATGTGGTTGTAATAGATCAGATGGTTGATGAGGGAGATGAATGTGGTTGTAATAGATCAGATTGTTGATGAGGGGATGAATGTGGTTGTAATAGATCAGATGGTTGATGGGAAGATGAATGTGGTTGTAATAGATCAGATGGTTGATGGGAAGATGAATGTGGTTGTAATAGATCAGATGGTTGATGGAGGGATGAATGTGGTTGTTATAGATCAGATGTTTGATGGAGGGATGAATGTGGTTGTAATAGATCAGATGGTTGATGAGGGGATGGATGTGGTTGTAATAGATCAGATGGTTGATGGGGGGATGAATGTGGTTGTAATAGATCAGATGGATGATGAGTGGATGAATGTGGTTGTAATAGATCAGATGGTTGATGAGGGGATGAATTTGGTTGTAATAGATCAAATGGTTGATGAGGGGATGAATGTGGTTGTAATAGATCAGATGGTTGATGAGGGGATGAATGTGGTTGTAATAGATCAGATGGTTGATGGAGGGATGAATGTGGTTGTAATAGATCAGATGGTTGATGGGGGGATGAATGTGGTTGTAATAGAGCAGATGGTTGATGACGGGGATGAATGTGGTTGTAATAGATCAGATGGTCGATGGGGGGATGAATGTGGTTGTAATAGATGAGATGGTCGATGGAGGGATGAATGTGGTTGTAATAGATCAGATGGTTGATGAGGGGATGGATATGGTTGTAATAAATCAGATGGTTGATGAGGGGATGGATGTGGTTGTAATAGATCAGATGGTTGATGGAGGGATGAATGTGGTTGTAATAGATCAGATGGTTGATGGGGGGATGAATGTGGTTGTAATGATCAGATGGTTGATGGGGGGATTAATGTGGTTGTAATAGATCAGATGGTTGATGGGGGGATGAATGTGGTTGTAATAGATCAGATGGATGATGTGGGGATGAATGTGGTTGTAATAGATCAGATGGTCAATGGGGGATGAATGTGGTTGTAATAGATCAGATGGTTGATGAGGGGATGGATATGGTTGCAATAAATCAGATGGTTGATGAGGGGATGGATGTGGTTGTAATAGATCAGATGGTTGATTGAGGGATGAATGTGGTTGTAATAGATCAGATGGTTGATTGAGGGATGAATGTGGTTGTAATAGATCAGATGGTTGATGGGAAGATGAATGTGGTTGTAATTGATCAGATGGTTGATTGAGGGATGAATGTGGTTGTAATAGATCAGATGGTTGATTGGGGGATGAATGTGGTTGTAATAGATCAGATGGTTGATTGAGGGATGAATGTGGTTGTAATAGATCAGATGGTCTGATGAGGAGATGAATGTGGTTGTAATAGATCAGATTGTTGATGAGGGGATGAATGTGGTTGTAATAGATCAGATGGTTGATGGGAAGATGAATGTGGTTGTAATAGATCAGATGGTTGATGGGAAGATGAATGTGGTTGTAATAGATCAGATGGTTGATGGGGGGATGAATGTGGTTGTTATAGATCAGATGTTTGATGGAGGGATGAATGTGGTTGTAATAGATCAGATGGTTGATGGGGGGATGAATGTGGTTGTAATAGATCAGATGGTTGATGAGGGGATGGATGTGGTTGTAATAGATCAGATGGTTGATGAGGGGATGGATGTGGTTGTAATAGATCAGATGGTTGATGGGGGGGATGGGTTTGGTTGTAATAGAACAGACGGTTGTTGAGGGGATTGATTTGGCTTTAGCAGCTAATAATGTTAAAAGAGATCACACATTTTTGGAGTTTGTCTTTAGTAAATACGACAGAAACCAATGTTTTTAATGTATCTAAATCGCTTATTTACATTTTAAAAAGATATTGTCCCAGTAGTTGTCGGAAATAAATCTTAATATAATATTGTTAATACATTCTATAACTTTAAGTTTTTTTAGTGCATCTTTTATATTGCTAAGTCTTTGTTCCGTATTTACTCTACTGTCTCTCTAAGTAAGGTCAAAAGAAATTCAGTCTGAACAAAACATTTCTCTGCAAAATGTTTTTATTTTACATGTAGACTATTTTACTTGTCCTTATTAAAATATTCCTCACAAATTTCTTTTATTACTAAAGCACAAACGAGTTCTTTTAAAAACAAATCATAACACTGCAGATGAAAAAAGAAAAACAAAAAACAAAAACAAGCACGTCAAAACATCCATAAATTCAATCGATGCACCTAAATTGAAATGTTTCAACTGTAACTACTTGTCATAAACTGATCAACTGTATGTGTGCTCGTATCAAGAGGGTGGACACAATATGAATCAATCAATACAGTGGAACACACGACTAGTTAAAATGAACTAACGCATAAGCAGCGAATCACACACACAAAACACACTATTTCTTTTGACCTGTGTTTCATTGGGTCTGTGTGTCATTGCAATCCACTTTGCCTTTCATTACATATAAATCATTTGGACAATGTATCCCCAAAAAATTTATCTTTTGTAGTACTTCCTTCTATCAAAATCTTTGTCTATGCTAATACATCACTACTCATGTCTATCCAAATACGCCACTTGATCGTTCACCAAAATGTGCTGATTTGTTTGACCACCCAAACAGATCACTTTGTCTGATCTGAAAATACCTCATTGGTTTGTCAATCCAAAATACCTAACTTTTCTATCCGTCCAAATACACAAGTTTGTGCATTCTTATATCTCACTTTAAACAACCATCCCAGGAATGTTCCGCATCTGAAAATCCTAATATCTTATAACTGTATCTGTACATCTTAAAACATTTTGTTTCTGTCCATGTTGACTGCAGACGCAACTTTTCCTGTCAATTTATCTCTATTAGTAGTCAGTCTATCCATTACGTCACGATGCCACTCCATCAAAAAACCCACACTTTGTCAGTCGATCACAATACACACACTTTGTCTATCACAATACCCACACTTTGTCTGTATATCACAATACCCACACATTGTCTGTCTATAAAAAAAACCACAAATTGTCTATTACAATACCGACATATTGTCAATCATATTACCCACACTTTGTCTGTCTAGCACAATACCCACAATTTGTCTGTCTATCACAATACCAACACATTGTCTGTCTATCAAAATACCCACACATTGTCTATCACAATACCCACACTTTGTTTGTCTATCACAATACCCACACTTTGTTTGTCTATCACAATACCCACACTTTGTCTGTCTATCACAATACCCACACTTTGTCTGTCTATCACAATACCCACACTTTGTCTATCACAATACCCACACTTTGTCTATCACAATACCCACAATTTGTCTATCACAATACCCACACTTTGTCTGTCTATCACAATACCCACACTTTGTCTATCACAATACCCACACATTGTATGTCTATCACAATACCCACACTTTGTCTATCACAATACCCACACATTGTATGTCTATCACAATACCCACACTTTGTCTATCACAATACCCACACTTTGTCTATCACAATACCCACACTTTGTCTTTCACAATACCCACACTTTGTCTGTCTATCACAATACCCACACTTTGTCTATCACAATACCCACACTTTGTCTATCACAATACCCACACTTTGTCTATCACAATACCCACACTTTGTCTATCACAATACCCACACTTTGTATGTCTATCACAATACCCACACTTTGTCTATCACAATACCCACACTTTGTCTATCACAATACCCACACTTTGTCTGTCTATCACAATACCCACACTTTGTCTATCACAATACCCACACTTTGTCTTTCACAATACCCACACTTTGTCTATCACAATACCCACACTTTGTCTATCACAATACCCACACTTTGTCTATCACAATACCCACACTTTGTCTATCACAATACCCACACTTTGTATGTCTATCACAATACCCACACTTTGTATGTCTATCACAATACCCACACTTTGTCTATCACAATACCCACACATTGTATGTCTATCACAATACCCACACTTTGTCTATCACAATACCCACACTTTGTCTGTCTATCACAATACCCACACTTTGTCTATCACAATACCCACACTTTGTCTGTCTATCACAATACCCACACTTTGTCTATCACAATACCCACACTTTGTCTGTCTATCACAATAACCACACTTTGTCTGTCTATCACAATATCCACACTTTGTCTGTCTATCACAATAACCACACTTTGTCTGTCTATCACAATAACCACACTTTGTCTGTCTATCACAATAACCACACTTTGTCTGTCTATCACAATAACCACACTTTGTCTGTCTATCACAATAACCACACTTTGTCTGTCTATCACAATACCCACACTTTGTCTGTCTATCACAATAACCACACTTTGTCTGTCTATCACAATAACCACACTTTGTCTGTCTATCACAATAACCACACTTTGTCTGTCTATCACAATAACCACACTTTGTCTGTCTATCACAATAACCACACTTTGCATGCACATCCTTACACCTCAATGTGTCTCATCACCCCAAAACACCACCTTGTCCATACAAGTAATACCCAACTTTACTATTCATCACAATACCCCCTCACCCAAACACACTACTAATTCTACCCCCTACCCTGGATACCTGACAGTCTCTCCATCCAATCCGTCAACTGTCCTCCTACAACTCACTTCAAAGTCTTTACAATCCATGAATGAAATCCACAAACCAATTTTCACTCACATTTCCACGCGATGCTTTAGTTGACTCCATCAGTTTTTGAAAAACGACATTAATTAATCATTTATACATCTGAAAACATGAGGAGAGAGAGAGAGAGAGAGAGAGAGAGAGAGAGAGAGAGAGAGAGAGAGAGAGAGAGAGAGAGAGAGAGAGAGAGAGAGAGAGAGAGAGCGCAATCGTACGGAGTTGACTAAACAGGATTATGTTCATTACAAAACTTAAAACGCAGATACAGACAAGAATGGATTATCGGTTGCATCCTGATAGAATACGCGAACCTATATTTAAATATTCATTTCGTTGGCCTATTGAGAACAATGTAGCCACAGTGTGTTTATAAATACTATTGAACAACGCGAACACACTAACGATGAACTCACATCAGAGGAACAAATCCGTCGACTCCGTTATTAATGAGACCATTACATAGGCAAATGCATGGACAGCGTGCCGAGCTTGCCACACAACTAAGTCTATTTTAATCCTATTACCGTGCAATTATTCCCTGAGGAATGGTGCCATGCAAATCATCATCGAATTCCAAACACTTTTTCGGGCACGTAACTCCGACACATAACCGTGGAGCTGCAGGGGTGATCACCCTTTGGTCCAAATCCACCGAACAAGGGAGATGACCCCCCTCAGCACAGTCAACAACTCAGGAGGAATAACTCCAGAAGGCACACGATCCGCATGTAGTCGGGTTCTTGGCACAAGGACTCAACACAGACACGACTCGGTGGTACCCGGATCTCGCTCCTGGTCAATACCCTGATACATCGCACAAGGGGGCGCCTGCACCGAGGCCCTACATTTAAAACTGCCCTGTAAGCAGCTTTCTGTGATCTAACAGGCCATCTGAGACCTGGAGGCCTGCCGGCCGCTCGGCCCTCACACGCTGGGAGGTAGAACTCACACGGGGGAAGGGGGGTCACTCGAAAGTCCGAAACATTTAACACATGAAAGAGTGAAGAAAAAAGTATGAGGGGGGTGGGTTTAAAAATAAAGAATGCATGTCTAGAGGATAGCTCAGCTATGATAAGTGCTAAGAGAGTAAAGTGAGAAAAGGACAAAATGATGGGAAAAATACAACGTCCTAAAACATAGGGCTCACAGAACGCTAACAGCGCACATTGGAACTCACGGTGGAGAAATCAATAGAGCCGTATATTCTATACATAACTGACCCACTTTTGCTAAACAAATGAAAGAAATGCTTTAGAGTTAGAGACGCTTGTAGCAAACTCAACTGTCGTAGACTACGTAAAGGGAAACGATTTCATCTCATGGGCTCAGTTGCCAGGCACCCGCCCCCTTTCTCAACAACATCTACACGCATACACAACGAATTTAAACAACAAAAATATGTACCGCCTAACAATCCCTTTGCTGTGGAATTACGGCTTAAATGTTAATCTTCTTGTGACATGTTCCTGATATTGGTTGGATAGACAATTATGTCTATGATAGAAGCAAGTCTCTGATGTCTGTGTTATAGAAAATACTCAGATGTCCTTTTTTATAGACAATTTTTCTGATGTCTGTGTTATAAGTTATAGACAATCTCTCTGATGTCTGTGTTATAGACAATACTCAGATGTCCTTTTTTATAGACAATTTTTCTGATGTCTGTGTTATAAGTTATAGACATTTTTTCTGATGTCTGTGTTATAAGTTATAGACATTTTTTCTGATGTCTGTGTTATAAGTTATAGACATTTTTTCTGATGACTGTGTTATAAGTTATAGACAATTTTTCTGATGTCTTTGTTATAGTCAATATCTCTTTTGTCGCGGTTATAGACAACTTCTCTCATGTCGGTTTTATCGACCTGATCTCTGATGTCGGTGTTAAAAACCAGGCTCTGATGTCGGTGTTAAAAACCAAGCTCTGATGTCAGTGTTATAGATCATTCGCTGATATCGGTAATAAAAACCAAGCTCTGATGTCGGTAATAAAAATCAGGCTCTGATGTCGGTAATAAAAACCAGGCTCTGATCTCGGTAATTAAACAACCCCATAAAAACAAAGTTTTTGACTATAAATCCCTTATATATGAGACATAATTAAAAGTATTGATCCTGTTCAAACGCGACAAACATTTACAGATTGAATCTTCCTTAACTCCCTTTTGCTGTATAACCGCGGGGAGAAGGGAAAGATCTAGTCACCGATCACTGGACCGAGCTCAGCGTGACACGTAAAATGTAAATAAAAGCACGCCGGTACATCGACGGGTGGCGTCAAAGCGTGAAATCAAATGGCACGAGAAAGAAAAACAATTTCAAACCGTGAATTTGAATTAAATATGTTGTATAGAGATAAACTAAAAATGCATTAATTTAATTACAGTGCGTTCGATCGATCTGAAATTTTGATACGATGCATTGTTAGGTAACACGAGTCTATGTGCCAAATTTCAGCTCGATGGCATTACGGAAAGTGGGTTATTTTTTACTTTTGTTTTTCCACCCGCACGCGAACGACAGATATCACGACAGAGATCGCGACAGTGAGAAATGACGACAGACAAGACAAGATTTTGAAGTTAATATAAGGGATTTAAAAATTACCCACTTCACGTGAATTACGGGAGTCGAACCAAATCAGATTTTTCCGAAATTCGTTCTCCAACATTGCTCTAAAAAATATTAGCTATCGTTTGGCATTTGTTTCAACCTGAAAGATGTCATATTTGGCGAGAAATTGACAAAATACGGATATTTTTTCGTTTTTTAAATTTTCCAGGAAATTCAGTAAACCTTTTCAGTAATTTTTTTCGCCCTTGCACATCCTTGGGACCTCCTTAACATATTTGCAAAAGATTCGAACCCTCTCTGGTATGGTTCAGGAGGAGTTGCATGATCAAGCTGGAACAAAAAGCATAGACATTATAATATATATTTACGCTCAATTATCACTGATGCCTAACGCTAAGGGACATCACTCTGCTTTTTTAAAAAACATAGACTCAAACAGTGCTAACTGACTCAAAGAGTTTGTTTTTTTGGTGCAGTAATTTGGTGCGCTGCTTTCTAAAATTAGTGTATGATAAATACGAAATATTCCTGAAATGCACACAAAGTATTTATATAACACTAGCGTACACCCGTCACAAATGACGGAAGTTTTCAGCTGAAATCTATTTATTTTATAAAAAATGCACTTTTTTTAGGGCGCCTACGGCGCCAACCTTTATCAAAAGCCCAACTAACTTGTCCTTGTTTGATAAATACGAAATATTAAACTTTCTGAAATGTACACAAAGTATTTAATTTTTATAATAGGGGTTGCAGGGCGACTACGGCGCCCCCTTTGTTTTTTTATTTATAATTAACCATCATCAAATACTATTTTTACATTGATCCCTTTTCCAAAATTAAAATATTAGCGAAAACGATGACGTCATATAATATTTTTTTACAGCGCATATTTAATTTGCACACCTTTTGATGCTTTGGTGCAGTAATTTGGTTTTCCCTGCTTTCTAAAATTAGTAGCGTCAGGACAGACTGAGTGACTTGCGTGACAATTGCAAATTATTTAGTTTTACTAGCGTACACCCGTCAAAAATGACGGAAGGTTTCAGCTGAAATCTATTTATTTTATAAAAAATGCACCTTTTTAGGGCGCCTACGGCACCCACCTTTTTCAAAAGGCCAACTAACTTGTCCTTGTTTGATAAATACGAAATCTTAAACTTTCTGAAATGTACACAAAGTATTTTATAATAGGGGTTTTATAATTAACCATCATCAAATCCTCTTTTTACATTGATCCCTTTTCCAAAATTAAAATATAAGCGAAAGCAATGACGCAATATTATATTTTTTACAGCGCATTTTTAATTTGCACACCTTTTGATGCATTGGTGCAGTAATTTGGTTTTCCCTGCTTTCTAAAATTAGTAGCGTCAGGACAGACTGACTGACTTGCGTGACAATTGCAAATTATATAGCTCTATTTTTTAATCTCAAACAGTGCTGACTGACTCAAATAGTTTTTTGTTTTGGTACAGTAATTTGGTGCGCTGCTTTCTAAAATTAGTGTATGATAAATACGAAATATTCCTGAAATGTACACAAAGTTTTTAATTTATATAACATTTTTTTACAGTGCTAATCACCACACGATTTTTTTACTGCACGTCCCGTCTGTCCTGTCCGTGACGCTACTAAAACAAGGATTACTTACTTACGCTTTTGACCCAAAAAAAGTGGGCACCGTAGGCGCCCTACAGCCCCTATTATAAAATACTTTGTGTACATTTCAGGAAGTTTAATATTACGTATTTATCATACAAGGACAAGTTAGTTGGGCTTTTGAAAAAGGTGGGCGCCACAGGCGCCACGGCGCCGCAGCACAACCTAGTTTAAAATATATAAACTCAATTATTCCCATGCAAGTATGTTAATACATACAGATGAATGAGGAAACATTAATTTAATAAGCATATGTCCATATTGATACATGTTAAAGAGTATTTCTTTTGACTATTCTCTATTGGAATAATCCCACATCGGGAAAAGATAAAGTAGTACGACTGCTATTGGTAAGCAACACATAATCAATTATGTAATTAAACTTATGACTTCAATTAACAATTATTAAGTCATAATCATTTATTTATTGTCATTATATTTTATATGATCAGTTGCAAAAGGTTTATAACTATGATTAAATGTTACTTAGCCTGTCCTTAAATTATTTTATGATATAAACACACTATTTATAAATCGATAAAAGCACTGACCGTGCACACTTCGGACTACTATCTAGATTGATATGATTAATGCGAGTGTAAAGTTAAGTTTTGTGACTGGATTAATTATAATAAGCACTGACTGTGTTAGGTTCAGATGACCAACTTGGTAGATATAAGCACTGACTGTGTTAGGTTCAGATGACGAGTTTGGTAGATTGAAGTAAATTTTGTCTTATAATTGTAACATTACTAACAACCAGTCCCTGATTGTCTAAACTTGCAAAACACATTAGTTATATAACATAAATTGAATTTTACGATTTGATTGATTTCGTTGGGGGGGGGGCGGCGGTGGATTTGGTGAGGAATGTAACATCTGGCGGTCTAAGGTCTAAGGAAAAGGTGGCCAAACTGTGGCTCGCGAGTTGCATGCGGCTCTTCTGCCTTCTCTTTGCGGCTCCCGAACAATTTATGAATTTTAGACATTAAAATATGTAATATTTTAATGTAAGTTTTTTTTTAAAATTGACCGAAACAAAGGATTGAAAAAAAGATTGGGCTTGATTTAAATTTAAATTTCAAAGTTGAAGGAAGAGATTGGTTTCTGGTTGGCTAGTGATGTAAACTATTAAATTTGTGGTTCACATTTTGGTCAAATTCGCATTTGGTCCTACTAAAATTAGTAACTTATAATTAATTATTTTACATGAAATATGATAAAAATTTGCAGGAAACAAAAATATAAAAAAATCTGCAAGAATTGGAACAGGACTTTGCATTTATCGATAAAGACGATAAGCCAATTTTATTTCTTTTGCGAAATGCTACTAGGAAATTACAAGGCTAGCAATTTGATGCAACACTATCAAAAATTCATGAAGTTAAAAAAAATCAAAGAATTGATACGTAACTAGTAGCAAGTATCTGGCAGAATCTGATTGCATTACAACTACTTTATACCAACCAGATGTAAAGACACTTGAAAGTTCAAAGTCTACTCAGAAGAATAATAACACTTATTGTGCACTGTAATTATGAGTTTAAATGCATTTTACATTTTAAAATATTTGTTAATTTTGGAACTGAAATTACTTCAACATACGGTTAGGATTAAAACAAGCAAATTCGAATATACAATAATTGTTTTAAAAAATTGCGAATTGGGTCGTGAACCTTAATGCTTCAATGTGGCTCTCAATATTTTTTTAACATTATCAAAATGGCTCTCAGATACTACATGTCTGGCCACCCCTGGTCTAAGGTAAGCGAGAATACTCTAGCCACAGAAGCCACCCTCACTGCTGGAAAAGAAGAGAGACGAGCCGGGAAAATGACAGGGCGAGTTCGCGGAGAGAGGAGAGAAAGACAACGCTATCTATCGTCCATCGAGGACGGGTGGATGCCATGAAACAAAATATGGCCAAATGTTTTTAACTTTTTTTTTGTATATTGACCTTTAATAAATGTTTTGAAACTAAATTTAAAAACACAAATTTAATCAGAAGGAAAAAAAATGTTGCCTGACTTGATTGACCAATTTTTATAGCACCACTTTTTTGGGGGGTAAAAACGATGGCTTCTTTGTGGAATCATTCATTATAACAATGTGGATGTGACGGGGCTTATGATATAATCATAAATATTGTCATCTTTTAGATTTTACCGATATGGGTTTAAATTAGGCAGTAATTTAGGTTAGACATGTCGAAGAATAATTCTTTTTTATATTAGGCATGTTATTTATACGATTGGGAAGTGAAATAACAATGTATTTCACATCAGATCCGCACCAAAAAGCACCGGTATTGACTATTTAATATTGCGTTGTATGTGGGACAATATTAATGACATGGTCTTATTGTTTTATTAATATTAGTAATAACTTTCTTTATACAAAATTTTATTACCACTTTATTACACATAATATTAATATCGAATGTTCATTAAATACTTAATTGCATATAATTATAAAGTTATTTACACGCATTTAAATACCAAAGAAAAGATATACATTTCTAATAGATTGGTTTTAATTGACGAAAACTATAACATTCGTATGTATATTTTAGGTTATGAATTAGTAAAATATTTAAATCAATACTGCAACGGACTTGCCAGATTTTTACAATCAATAGATGCATTCTATTTGATTTAAGTGGTACGCCACTTTACCTCGGTCCCTATAACTAGGGATACAATGCCAATGATTTAAGTGGTACGCCACTTTACCTCGGTCCCTATAACTAGGTATACAATGCCAAGGAATTATTATGATTCTCCTACCACCAATTTTCTCAATGGTTGGAAGAAAAACTTTAAATATATACCGGTTGTTAGCTAAAATTGAATTAAGTTATCAATTTAGAGGTAAGCAATTTAATGTGATAATTTTGTCACAGGTGACTTAGTTTTGTATTCTACACTTCCGTCTTTAAATCTTCATACAAAATATGGTGAGCCTTGTACTGAAATGATTTGTTATAGTATTTAAATAATGGGCCTTACTATTGAAATCATGTGTTCATGTAAATAAATTATTTTTCATATAGGATAAATGATGTGCTCTATTATGGGAGGCTGAAGAGGGTAAATACAATAATAGTAGATGTAGGGCACAACCTCCCTTCCGCTAGTCTGCAGGAATTTCATGTACAGGGTGAGCAACCGCTTAGCCCCCATCACCCAACTAAACATTGTTGTGGAACATTATGAAGGCAGATGCTATATACAAATGGTGACAAGTCAGGAACTTGTCATCACATCTACTTTGAAGTTTCTCAGGAAATGGTATTCCAATGAACTCTGTAGTATCTCAGGCACTGGTCATCACATCAAACGTGCCAGGCAGACGATTACCGTTGCCTGAAATCTCCGCCTAACATTTGGATGGAGTCTTATTCTTGGTGATGAGCCAATGTACTTTGGAGTGCGACTGCACCAAATACTCTAATTACACAACCATGTACGGGAATAGCGCGCGAAAACCACTGCTTAATTGTCCCTGGTGAAAAAACTGGCAAGTACGACTTGGGTTGCTGACGCAAGAACGCTGAACGCTCTTTACCTCAGCAAAGTGAGAGTCGCCATTGACCACAGCCTCCCCGCCCAGGCCTTTGCGAGCAAAACGGCGCTCGAAGGCCTGGACAGAGTCCAAAACCAAGCTCTAAGAGTCTAAGACTGGTTTGTGGGGCGTTACGTACCCCACCCAACGCCGAGGTAGAAATCTTGGCAAACGTGCAACCGCTCAAAGTACGGTGAGAGAAAGCAATACTAACTACGGTGGAAAGATACCGTATAATTGATCGTAACGAGCCCTATTTTCAGATGCAAGACAGGTGGGTAAATACGCACGCTATTGAAACGACACTCTTTTATAGATGTGGTCAACGAGCTTGAGGTTTCGGTCAATTTACCCAAAAGCAGGGGAAAATATCCATGGTCCCGGTGAGGGGACCCCACAAGTGCTTCTCTCCGCCCAATCTGAGTTTGTCATTTACAAATGCCGCTTTGATAAAAAATAGTCCAATAAAGCTTTAACACGACGAAACGCTGAGAACTATCGAAGCCTAAGGAACATGCGTAGTGAGAGTATACGCAGACGGCTCAAACTTCACGGATGGACGAAGCAAGTACGGCGCACTGATTGAATACCCCGCGGCTGCCCTGCAGGAACTGAATTGTCTGGCACATTTGGAAGACTAGCCTCGAGTGGGGATGCCGAGCTAGAAGCTATTCACATTCTCAGGGGTGTGAAGGGTGTACGCCTACGCCTATGTAGAAGAAAGTGTCGTAGTCTTCATCGACTCAAGATCCTCCAAGGAATCTCTGGGTCGGAGCTCAATGGAGCCGAAAACTGTCGACGATGTACTGGAGATCGTTAACAACAGTAGATCTCGCGGGGGAATGGTCTTCCTACATTACATTACAGGACACGCAAAAGTACCACAACAGGACAGAGCAAACATGCTTGCGCAGAACGCGCTGCCCAGCCCCAAATCGGTCTCCCAATAACTCAACTGTGGGTCAAATTGTGGTTAAAAGCCTGCTTTATGGAAATATGGCTCGCGGGCTTGGAAAATGGTAACACAGCAAGGATGACTTACGATAAAATGCCGTTACTGCGCAAGCGAGATCCTTGGTGGAAACTGCCTCATAGCTGCCAGTCCCTCATTACGCAAATGCGGACTGGACACTGTCCAACAATCAGCTACTTGCACAGGATAGAAAATGAGGGTCCCATGCAAAATTTCAGCACCCTAGGTCCAATGGTGTGGAATTCTATGGGTAACAAACAAACAAACAAACAAACAAACTTTCAACTTTATATATTAGATGTAAGACTTACTCTTCTTTATATTAAAGTAACTATAATGGCATAGATGGACTGGTGTGTTATTTTATGGGGTGTCTTTATTCTAGATGGTTGTGAATTGAGTTTTTGGATGGTAAGATATGTTGTTTTTGGATGGTATGGAATGGGGTACTTGGATTGTAGAGCTTGGGGTGGCTTGATTGTAAGGGATGGAATATCTAGATGGTAAAGAAGAGATGTCAGGATGGTAGCTGGATCAGTGAATCACACCGCCCCCACCCCCCCCCCAAACCACTGAAATACATATACCCACCCTTCGATTGGCGTCACTGGTTCTGTGGCCTTTATCAGTATGTGGAATATTAGCCACATTAGGTTCATGGGTCAATTTGTGTGGCCCGGGGGGGGGAGGGTATCTTTCTTGAATAAGATTTACAGTTGCAACGGCTCTGTTACAAATCAATATATGTATCACACAACTTATTAAATATAGAAACAGATATGAAAGAAACTGGAATCTGCAATGTAGATTTTAATTAACTGAGATCACACTTTTTGTGAGCTAAGCAAATGTACCCTAGGATATCGTGCTTCAAATGTAAATCAAATAAATTCTGGCAGAAAAAAACCAGTAATGACGTCATTAATTCCTACTTTTTCAGCATCCACTCAAAAATAAATGTAACCAACAAATTCTTCAAACTAAGACAAGATGTATGTTCTTGTAATCGGGGTCTTCTGTGGACTCGGGACAAATTCAATAAGACTGAAAAATGTGGACGTGACGGGTACTTTTGTCTTGGTCACGAGCTTGCTGGCACTCTCGCGCTGGTAGAAAGTACTTCCCCGGAAGGACATGGAATGATGTCTGTCAGGGTTACTGAAAAACATTTGATCTAGCTGAGTAACAGTTACTGTTACTGTAGACTTGGTTTTCTTATCGGCCTCATGCATGTTTGTATTTGTTATCAACCGCTCTGTAACAAACACAGAAAAAAGAATTGGTTGAGTCAACAAACATGACTATGTTATACATCCTGACTAATATTATGATGTTTGAATGCTCTTGCCTTTGTCAAAATGTTTCGATACTCAAATTATTGTTTCAAATGAACTGTTGCAAAATTTTCACGTGACTTCCAGCGGCGTTCACGTTTGTAGATAGATGCGTTTGAAATTTAAATTTACACAGGAGCAGCTTGTGTAGTCGTTATTTCCATTGACACAGAATCTCTACTGTCCAGAGGGTTGCCATTAGTACACAAAATCTCTACTGTCCATAGGGTTGCCATTAGTACACAGAATCTCTACTGTCCATAGGGTTGCGTTAGTACACAGAATCTCTACTGTCAATAGGGTTGCCATTAGTACACAAAATCTATACTGTCAATAGGGTTGCCATTAGTACACAGAATCCCTACTCTCCATAGGGTTGCCATTAGTACACAGAATCTATACTGTCAATAGGGTTGCCATTAGTACACAGAATCTCTACAGTCAATAGGGTTGCCATTAGTACACATAATCCCTACTCTCCATAGGGTTGCCTTTAGTACACATAATCTCTACTCTCCATAGGGTTGCCATTAGTACACAGAATCTCTACTGTCCATAGGGTTGCCATTAGTACACAGAATCTCTACTGTCCATAGGGTTGCCATTAGTACACAAAATCTATACTGTCAATAGGGTTGCCATTAGTACACAGAATCCCTACTCTCCATAGGGTTGCCATTAGTACACAGAATCTATACTGTCAATAGGGTTGCCATTAGTACACAGAATCTCTACAGTCAATAGGGTTGCCATTAGTACACATAATCCCTACTCTCCATAGGGTTGCCTTTAGTACACATAATCTCTACTCTCCATAGGGTTGCCATTAGTACACAGAATCTCTACTGTCCATAGGGTTGCCATTAGTACACAGAATCTCTACTGTCCATAGGGTTGCCATTAGTACACAGAATCTCTACTGTCCATAGGGTTGCCATTAGTACACAGAATCTATACTGTCCATAGGGTTGCCATTAGTACACAGAATCTCTACTGTCCATAGGGTTGCCATTAGTACACAGAATCTCTACTGTCCATAGGGTTGCCATTAGTACACAGAATCTCTACTGTCTATAGGGTTGCAATTAGTCCAAATTGTCACGAAATGCGGACAAGACTTGATAAGACTCAAGTTTGTATAGATGTTTATAAAATACTTTTACGAGCTTGGCTCATGAACCACAAGCTGACGTGCATGGAGTTTTAAAAATACGTTAAAAAAGGACTTGCTCTAAAAGGTGAATATTCCGAAAAATATTGTGTACCAATGTTTTTAACTACTTCAGACGCAACAAGTTGCATATAATTGCGTCCTTAATCAAATTAAATATTATTAAACTTTGTTTTAAAATCCCTTATATTAACTTCACCGTCTTGTCTCTCTGTCTGTCGTGGGTGGGTGGAAAAACAAAAGTGAAAAATGGCACACTTTCGTGATTCTATCGAGCTGAAATTTTGCACATAGACTCGTGTCACCTAACAATGCATTGTATCGAAACTTCAGATCGACCCAATGTACCTTAATGAAAGTAATGCATTTTTAGTTTATCTCTATGTCTGTTATTGCTGACATCCACGTGTCACTGGAGTTCATTCCAGCCATCGTTGACCACATCACGTGTTTTACAGCAAGGGGAGTTCAGTCAGTTTCAGTGTGTAAATGTTTGTCGCGCGGTGCATATTATGTTGCACATAATCAATTATTTAATTTGTCTCATATATAAGGGATTTATAGTCAAAAACCTTGTTTTTACGGGTTGTTTAATTTTACTTCATTTCTGAACCCCACTTCAGAGTGTCCGGACGAGGCCCAGCCAGATGTGGCAGCCCTAAATGCACACATACTAACATATTTAGTTTTAAGTATCTAATACTTTGCTATGTTTCGGTAGTCCAAACCCAGGCAAAGATCAAGAACCAAAGATTTATAAGCCCACCCTATTTATTGAAGGCGACAGTAAGCGTAGACATGCACAGGAGGGAACTGATTTTTGTTGCATGCTGGGATCAAGCAAAAATATTGTATCACCCTCTGTCACCCTAAATGTAATGTGAAATATTTTTAAAAAATATGGATTCAACACAACAGATTGACAGACCAATACCAGATACAAGACAACAGATTGGCAGATCAATATCAGATACAATACAACAGATTGACAGAACAATAACAGATACAACACAACAGATTGACAGATCTATACCAGATACAACACAACAGATTGACAGATCAATATCAGATACAACACAACAGATTGACAGATCAATATCAGATACAACACAACAGATTGACAGATCTATACCAGATACAACACAACAGATTGACAGATCAATATCAGATACAACACAACAGATTGACATATCTATACCAGATACAACACAACAGATTGACAGATCTATACCAGATAGAAAAACAAAAGATTGGCAGATCAATACCAGAGAGAACACAACAGATCGACAGAACAATACCAGATACAACACAACAGATTGACAGATATATACCAGATACAATACAACAGATTGGCAGATCAATACCAGAGAGAACACAACAGATCGACAGAACAATACCAGATACAACACGAAAGATTGACAGATCAATACCAGATACAACACAACAGATCGACAGAACAATACCAGATACAACACAACAGATTGACAGAACAATACCAGATACAACACAGCAGATTGACAGAACAATATCAGATACAACACAATAGATTGACAGAACAATACCAGATACAACACAACAGATTGACAGAACAATACCAGATGAAACACAACAGATTGACATATCAATATAAGACACAACACAACAGATTGGCAGATCAATATCAGAGAGAACACACCAGATCGACAGAACAATACCAGATACAACACAACAGATTGACAGATCAATATCAGATACAACACAACAGATCGACAGAGCAATATCAGATACAACACAACAGATCGACAGAACAATACCAGATACAACACAACAGATCGACAGAACAATACCAGATGAAACACAACAGATCGACAGAACAATACCAGATACAACACAACAGATCGACAGATCAATATCAGATACAAAACAACAGATCGACAGAACAATACCAGATACAACACGACAGATTGACAGATCAATATCAGATACAACACAACAGATCGACAGAACACTACCAGATGCAACACAACAGATCGACAGATCAATACCAGATACAACACAACAGATTGACAGAACAATACCAGATGCAACACAACAGATCGACAGATCAATACCAGATACAACACAACAGATTGACAGATCAATATCAGATACAACACAACAGATCGACAGATCAATACCAGATACAACACAACAGATCGACAGAACAATACCAGATACAACACAACAGATCGACAGAACAATACCAGATGAAACACAACAGATCGACAGAACAATACCAGATACAACACAACAGATCGACAGATCAATATCAGATACAAAACAACAGATCGACAGAACAATACCAGATACAACACGACAGATTGACAGATCAATATCAGATACAACACAACAGATCGACAGAACAATACCAGATGCAACACAACAGATCGACAGATCAATACCAGATACAACACAACAGATCGACAGATCAATACCAGATACAACACAACAGATTGACATATCTATACCAGATAACACGTTTGGGAACATTTTCACCACTTCCTGGAGAATTGTTTAAAGTTGTTTCAACCTAACAGTTATATCACACACAAAAGATGAAACCTCCATTTTTTCAATTATTTTTTTTCCATGTTTACTTGTAACCTGAGCAAAACAAGATAAGTGAACATTGCACCGAAAGCTCTACGAAAGACTGAAAAAGACGCTTAAAAATAATTGTTTAATTGGTCAGATCCCCACCTCCCGCTATAAAATCGGTGACTGCAGCTTAAATAAAAAGAAGGCCACCAGGAGGGAAATCTTGGCTTGATGCCAAGGGTGTTGCCAGGAGCCCGGGGTTTGTGGAGATGTAACATCGTATTGATTGGAGGCCCTAACCGTCAGAGGGGCTCAATACTAGAGGCTCTGTTGGAAACAGCGGGATATGTTATGGGTATTTTATGCTCCGGGCTTTGGTGTGATTGGGGGGGCTGGTAAATATTGGAATATAGACGGTTGTAGTAAATAATGTTTACAATTGACACGGAAAATAAAGGCAAAACAGTTTTACTGTTCTTTTTCTTTTATTGAAAATAATGACTATCTTCCAAAGAAATATATCAAGCAAATTAAAAAAGCAAATTAGAATTAGGCCAAATATTTAATAACTAAGATAATTTACTGATATTGAAATAGGACAAAAATCAACGGCTGTATAAGTCAGCGACAGAGGTTTTTTTTAAAATATACAATAAAAACTTTATTAGTTAATACAAAAATGTTATTTTAAAAAAATATTTATATTAAAAAAATTACAACACTGGTTTATTTTCAAATCTGGACCAGATTCGCAATTATTGTGTTTCTATTGTCATTGTTTAAAATATGGTCTGTATCTCTGTAAACCGTTATCATCTAACTGAAGTTCTAATTAAACAAAGCTATTCGCTAAGCTCGTTGTATTATAAATTAGTTTTATGACACCTCTGTGATTTGTATTTCGAGAAACTTTCTGTTCATCAAAATTAAAAAATAAATTTTTAAAAAAATGTCTCTGATGAAATATACATTTTTATCTTTATTCTTATAAAAACGTAAACAAAATAAAAAGTTTAAATGATAAGAATATTCCACGTGTAAAATATTTAGTTATCACGATTTAATGGTGAAAAATAATAATTAAATAAATGAATTAATTATTAATTAAAACATGTTAATCTGGGGACGTAATGCTTGGCACAACAAAATATAACCGAAAAAACCATTAAGCTCCCCTGAAAGATCAGAGTTGTATAATGATTATTGTCAGTGATGCCTCTGCGGAGACTAAAAAGTTGAACAGAAACAAGGGGCAGTTAGATGTAAATCAAATAAAATTAATACAACTTATAACAAATAAACACTTTAAATATTAATTCAGACGAAGCATGTTAACCCATATACAGATAAGTAGCCGAGGTAAATCATTTTGAAAAGAACTCCGCCCCGTGAAAAGATGATTTTTAAATCATACGATCTCAGGCTACCTGTTATACACGCATCAGCAATATTTGTAAGTCTGTAAACAAAAAATAAGTTACATTGTTCTATCCCCGTTAAAAGTGACCGATTTTATAAGTTACAAATCTTTGAATTCTATCACAATTTATTTAGTGATGTATTTTGCTAAAACCCTGCGGGGGCTTGAAGCGTTACTTCTATTGTACTACTAACTACATCATCCCACCACTGTGATTACTTTTAGATAGCTAGCTAGTGGCACGATTTATTCTGTATGTGAACATTTAAATGAAGCTACCGTTAAGGCAACTTTTGTTTCAGGCTCATTGACCTCAATGTTCTATGTTTACTGATGTGTTAAACGGTATGAGAATTACCTTAAATAAGTGGAACACATTAGCAGGGGGAATTACGTTGTTGTATTTATATAAAAAGCTAATTTAACTTTTTTTAAAATAGAATTTCTAAAACATATGAAGACCACAAGGGAAGAAACGGCTATGTGATATCTTAAATTTGTGTTTTAGATTTAATTATTTTTGTTTATTGTTATAGTATTATTAAAGTTCTAAAAATTTACATGCATCGTTTATTCCAAACATCAATCTTGCTATTTGTTTTCGTTCGTCTGTACTAGATGTTTAAAAATGATCACTTGAAGCGACAACAATTGACGCATCTGTCTGTGTCCATTGCCTCCTGTTTCCCATAGCTGTGTCTATTGCCTCCTGTTGCTCATATCTGTGCCCATTGCCTCTTGTTGCCCATATCTGTGTCCATTGCCTCCTGTTTCCCATAGATGTGTCTATTGCCTCCTGTTGCCCATATCTGTGCCCATTGCCTTTTGTTGCCCATATCTGTGTCCATTGCCTCCTGTTTCCCATTACTGTGTCTATTGCCTCTTGATGCCCAGCCACCAGTTACTACAACCCCCCTCCCCCATAAGCAGCCCTACAAAGTGCCAAACCCATGGACGTGTTTACACCATATCAACAATCCTATGAGCCATAATGATCAAAGTATTGATCTTGGGCCGTTGAGACATAAAAGAAGAATACAGACGATTAAAGTCTTGGAAGTAGAAATGTGGTGAATCGTCACTGGGGGCGGGTGGGGGATGGAGTTTTCTTTTCTTTTAACCGCTGTCCCACAATGCTTTAACCGTAGCACGTTCAACAAGGAAATGCTCAACTAGCAAGAGGAAGAAGACATTATTTTACACAACGTTAATGCCTTCTGTTACACTATGTCGACTGTGAAGAATGTTGCACCACTATATGCCCCTCTTTGCCTGAACACATTTTAAATTTTTGTCTTGTTATAAAGTACCATTTTATCCTACAGATATATTTTAAAATTAATATTTAATGTTTTCCGTCCTCTAGAACAGTGCTTCTCAAAGTGGTGGTTCGGGGACCGGTGCCTGTGCATGGGCATTCAGCCGCTGGTCGGCAGAAGGTATCAGAAAGGAAAGAAAAATCTAATTAAAATCCTCCATTTGCAAACATTAATACAAACTAGCCATATAAAATGTGTTTTCTACAAAAGCACATAAAATAAAACAAATAATTAAAAATAAATTAGATTAATTTTAATTTTTTAAAACTCTACATTTATTTCAATATGTAGTCATAATAACTGCGTATGAAATGTTTAAAATGAATTTCGGAACTCTGACCTCTTATGTATCCTTTTGGATTCACTGTAGTGCAGAATATACTAAACTTGCAGAAATTGCCCTTAATGATCTTGTTCCATTTCCTTCATCTTACCTATGTGAGAGCATGCGAGCATTGTTAAAACAAAGTATGGGAAAAGTATGAATTTTCATTCTCCATTGCGTGTAGCATTGTCATCATTTGAGCCTCGACTTTCTAAACTTGCAAAAAAGAAGCAGGCTCATTATATTTTGAGTGATCATTTGTTGAAACTTAGGCCTAAGCCAGAATACCAAATTTATTAAAACACTATCAACTTAAAAACATTTTATACGAATGGAGACAATCGTAAATAAAAAATCAAGTTTTAAGATTATTTCTTTTCACAAATTTCGATGACATGTAGAATAAAACAAGTTGAATTCATGCCAAATGTTTTAGGGCTGTAAGACATATAGGAGCTACTTTCGCTACCACGTCAGTACAGAGGAAAAAGTGCGCCGGTCCCTGCCGCAAAAAATTACTGCCGCACCGCCATACTAAAAATTTGAGAAGCACTGCTCTAGAACATGCTTTTATTATCAAAATAAAAACATTTTAAAAAGCCACGAAAGACATAGGCCCAGAAGATAAAATGTCCTGGTAAACAAAACCATTTGGACAGAATATGTTTATTTCAATATTTCTAAAGGGCAATACATAAAAATGGTTAGAAATAAGAGTCGAATTAGTCAAAACAACACAGATGTTAACGCAGATCAAATGGCGTAGAAACAGCTACCACCGTAATAAGTCAAATGTATTATTGGAAAAAAATGTGGTTTAAAATTAACTGCCATTGTATACACACGTTTGTATAGTAGACACTCAGATGTAGTAGACACCATTGTAGTAGTAGACACACTGTAGTAGTAGACACACTGTAGTAGTAGACACACTGTAGTAGTAGACACACTGTAGTAGTAGACACACTGTAGTAGTAGGCACACTGTAGTAGTAGGCACACTGTAGTAGTAGACACACTGTAGTAGTAGGCACACTGTAGTAGTAGGCACACTGTAGTAGTAGGCACACTGTAGTAGTAGACACAATGTTGTAGTAGACCTTACAGACTTACTTATGGGATGGGGTGTTTCTGCAGTACACCTGCACCAAAGTTGTTTTGTTTTTTTTGGACTTATTTAGGCTCTCTGTGTGCACTTGTATGACAAAGTATAATTGCTAAAAAAATTAACACTGACTAACAGGGCTTGGCAAACATTGCGATAATTACCTGCCGACTGATTGACTGTGTGACTAGTTTCACTGATGACTACCGATATAAGTTAGAAATAATAAACAATCATATATGTTGGAGGTTAAAGAGCAAAGCCAACACAATCCCATCAACAAAGACTTGATGTTTAACACCCGCTTCTTGTCATCCCGTTAATTCAGATCAAACGTGTGACTGAAATAAAACTTTGCGAGTTTGTTTAGCTTTTGTAAATGATGTACTACATCCATAGTTGGAGCGAGCGATTACGGTATCGTTTAATAAATATTATTTTTTAATATCGACGCTCGATATAACTTTTGAAGTATGAAATATGTCATTGTATTTGTGAGGGATTATTTTATTTTGTGATTAAAAATTGACTATGTATGATACCTAAATAAATTAAGTAATGATAATGTGTTGTTTCTTTTGTTAATTTACCGTCAGAAAGTGTTATATTTAGCAGTACCTCAAAATCGACTCTACCCTTATTGTCACATCCCGATCTTCGGTTCCTAAATGAACTTAGCATAATCACTACCCGCATGAACAAATACTCTGATAAAAGATGAAATCAATGGTACATTAAGATTCGAATTTGCCAATTCAACAACAGGGCACGGCCTGGGTGGGTAAACGAACTAAACAAACGTATAAAAGAATGGGACGTTCACAGAACATTCACACCAAGCGTCTCTTGTGCCGTTCGGGAAATCTTGACGTCAATTTTTTCTGTCACCCAAGCCAGGTCACCACTGTGAGTACTAGCAGGCTTACTTATCCCTTTGTCAAAGTCAAAATGAACTTTTGAAAGTTAAATAATTATTTGAATTTTTAAAATGTCTTTTTTCGGAGGTTGTCGTCGAAAGGTACATTTTAAGCCGTATGATTTTTACGGATATGTTAGAGGATGTCGCACAATCACTCCGGTGGAGAAACACTAGCAAATTTAATTAATTTAAAAATGTTAGCAACTGTTTCCTCTTTATTGACGTTCACTTATCATCAACATGTAAAAAAAAATCATTAAAACATTACACAGGACACTTTCAAAAACTGAATCTATGTGCTACAGGTCGTTGCCAGAAATGTCCCATTAAAATATGTTCACTAATACTACTGATAAAATCTCTGAGTAATGAAAAATAAACGCATTTTAAACTTTAAAAATAAATATTCGTCTTTTCAACTTATTGACATTGCAACAAGGTGCCCAGATAACAAAAGAGTTAAGTTAATCAAATAAAGGGGATCAATATACAAATAAGCAAAATAAAAACCCAGGTCACTCATTCTGTAATGCTAAGGGACATAATCAGAGTATTTTTTTTAAAATTGAAAATATAGATGTAAAATGATAATCATTTTGGTTTGGAGATTAACAGAGCGTGTGGTGTTTCTCGCCGTTAAATATTATATGACGTCATTGTTTGAGCTTATATTTTAATTTTGGAAAAAGGGATATATAGAGGAATTTTGTGAAAAATAAATCATTCTAATGAAATAAAATTTAATTGTTGATTCTTTTTATTGAACTCTCATTCTGTAACGCTAAGGGACATCATTATAATTTTCAAAAAAATTGAAAATATAGACGTAAAATGATGATCATTTTGGTTTCGAGATTAACAGAGCGTGTGGTGTTTCTCGCCGAAAAATATTATATGATTGTAAATGGTTTGCTTTTATATGTATTGTAGGCGTTCTCACATATCACAAACTTTCGTGCAATGAATCCTTAAAATACTATTGTCAACAAAATAACTTTAATATGGACACAATGTACAGAAATATCAAATTGAGGTTACACTTCGTGGAGACATCATCACTACATTCTAGCCATCTTGAAAACACTATCGAACCGTCTTCCCCCTTTCTTCCCGCGCTTTCATTCACGTGACCTATCCGTCATCCCACTCGTGATTCAAACGTGACAATGATGTCATTGTTTGAGCTTATATTATAATTTTCGAAAAGTGAAATATAAAGAAATTTTGTGAAAAATATATAATACTAATGGTCTAAAATTTAATTATTCATTTTGTTTTATTAAACTCTTTCACATACCAATTTGTGGTAGTCGGTCACACTGATCCGAACGCATTCAATAACATTCACGTAAGTTACTTGTGCTTTTGAAAAAAAGTGGTCACCGTAGGAACCCCAGAATAACCTAGTTTTTATAATAAAAATGTAATTTTATACACAGAATTTAAGTTTAAAAATTGAAGTTAACAAAAACTGTATAACAATGATTAAGTTTAAACAAAATAATAAACCCCTAGTTGCCAATATTCATATTATACAATAGTAGAACAAGACATAGTTAGAATATATTGCTGTTCATCCAACATATTAAAAGCATCTCAATAACTAAACTATGTACAACATTTTAATGTCAAGAAAAGAAAATGCAATGATTGTAAAAGTGAATGTAACTTCAGGTCTTGTAAGATGGTAGTGCCAGGCTGGTTAATTTGACAGGAATGACCTTATCTGGCCATTGGCCATCACATTCTCCTGATTTTAATTTCATACTTTCTATAACCTCCCCCCCCCCTCCCACCTCAACTCCCGCACGTTGTAAGGATGTCACTAAAATTACCGTGTCTTCATGTTCAATTCCTTAAACTCAAACTGTACAACACTCTTACACTCCAAAAACTTCAGACCGGTACTTATCTCATGCTTTACTAAACATTACAGGCTGAAGAAAATGCTTTCGTCAAAAGTTGTCCTTTGCGTCACTCTTTTGGCTCTGGGATGCAGTGAATCATTTGGAGCAGGTAAAAGTTCGTTGTTCTCATATTTTCCCTTTCCCTAACCTGCGACCGGATCCCATAACCCAAAATAATCCTGTTGCCTAGAGGGACATGATACTTGATTGAGATCGCATTCCCTGATGAAGATATGCTCATTTCGTTTAACAAAATCTCAATCCCTTGTGGTGTACCCATTCTTCTAGCATTTAGTTTCTTAATTGGATCCAATTACAGATAGGGTTCCGATTTGTTCGATATCAGATTTCTACAAAACATCGATACACAAAATTGTGTTTACATTTAGCCCATGACTTACAACTGTTAACCTGAAAAACGCACTGGTCAATAAATTTTAAACATAAAATAGAATTTTCAAGATACTTTAAAGTGATATTTAAATCTAATTTCTCAAATTTCAAGAAAAACGCGAATGATAAAATAAATCAACGAAATCATATCCAGAAAATAAAAGCATTTTTAAATTGTTCTAAAAGAACATTGAAATGTATGCATTACTTTATACACCCCATTCAATATTTGAACAAGTTAATGCAAACATCTCTAAAATTTCAATATAATTTAAAGAACTAGTTCAAATTTTTCTAAAGATATAATTAAATTTAAAGGCCCTTATAGAAAAACATTGAATCTTTTAAATAACCTTGAATTGCATTTAAACTAAGAATTAATATTGACACTAAATAAGATGTCAAAGTATCATAAAAATATAAAGCAATAAACTAATTTTTAAAATCTTTTAAACAAATGAGCCAGCCTATGTTCCTGCGCCGCTATTCTAGGAAAATAATTTAACATAATACAAACTTTTATATTAATATTTAAATTAAGGACTATTTCTTCAAAAGTTCGCGAACTTCGTTTTCAACAAAATTCCTGCATCAAACACATTAAATAATGTTTGAGTAATAAGTTTTTACAGACACACGACTCCTTAATTTTTTCAGCAATTTATTTTAATTTTAAATTTTTTGATCACATATTTTCAGTGATACTTGGAGGTTGTAAAGGGACACAATATGGCTGCTGTGAAGACGGCAAGACGTCTGCTGGGCCCAACAAGGAGAACTGCATCAAAATAGGCGGATGTGCAGGAACAAGGTATGGGTGCTGCCCAGATGGCGTGACGTCAGCTTCAGGGGACAACGGCCTGGGTTGTAGGCCAGTGACCTTAGTCGGCGGATGCAAGGGAACAAGATATGGATGTTGTCCAGATGGCAAGACATCAGCTTCGGGAGCCAATGGCCTGGGTTGTCAGCCGGTGACTTTAGTCGGCGGATGCAAGGGAACAAGATATGGATGTTGTCCAGATGGCAAGAAATCAGCTTCAGGGGCCAATGGTGCAGGTTGCGAGGAATTCGTGGTGTCTTAGCTCTGTAGCTAATTATACATCTAAACTTATTCTATACATTTAAATATATAAATTATTTATTACTTTTGTCAGTGTTTTGAATTTATATTGGGGGTAAACTCCCCCAAGTGCTTTATCTTTATTTTATCACAGAACAATAAAACAATGGTTTGCACCAAACATTTGAAATAAATCTTTATTCAAACCTACATTGGTTTTCTAGTTTATATGTATTTTTTTAATTTAAAGTTTTTAATATACATTTTTATTTTTTTAAAATTTAAATAAATAAACTTTGAAAAATTAATTTTGATAATTTATAATTTAAATTGTTTTTAAATAACCATACACATAGTGAAAATCTTTAGAGGCATTCATGTAGATCACTCATTATTAAATATTAACACAGCGGTAACTCCAGATACGAAATTAATCCATTTCGGGGTGGCTTTCGTATATTGGATCTACCGTATCTCGAACGAAGATTTACATTTAAAATACCCAATCCGTTCCACGCCACACAGAAACAACACTAAAAAATGGAAAATATGGTAAACTATAGACAACAAAGTAGGAGTTTTCAATCCTTAAAAGTACACATTATAAAACATTTTTACGTTATTTCAACTGTTGTAAGTTGAGCGTTTTTTCCGTATGAATGTTTTTCCTAGCTTGGAACAAACAATTCTTCCAATGGCATTGTGTATCTTGGATCTTTCTTATCTTGAAGCATTCGTATCTAGAGGTACCACTGTATTCCTTATTTAAAGATTGTTTGTTTAAATGGTTACATTTTTTATAACAATTGTCAACGTATTTTTAATGAGGGTGAGTACTTTGTTCCTCTTGTGCTTTCTTCAATTCTTCAGTTCAAACATAATGTAGCATTTTGAGATTTAATGAATCTTATATAACTGATATATAACTGATTATAGTGATGAGAGCTATTTTATTGAGTTTTATATATTTTACACTAGGGGTTGCGCCTACGGTGCCCACTTTTTTCTAAAGCCCAAGTAACTTATTGTTTGATAAATAAGAAATATTAGACTTCCTGAAATGTACACAAAGTATTTTATAATTGTTTGGGTAATTGACGTCATATAATATTTTACGGCAAGAAACACCACACGCTCTGTTAATCTCGAAACCAAAATGATACCTTTCTTTTTAACTGCATGGACTGTTGTACTATGTCCCTCAGCGTTACGGAGTCAGTGACTTGGGCTTTTATTATATTACGAGCAACAAAGCCCGTCCAAGGACGTTCCACCACAGTTCGGCGGCATGTTGTAACTCCCCTCCAACAGCCGTCTCGACCGGCATTCATGTGCATCACGCCAAAAATACTATTCATTATAGTTAAAATAAATAACTCGTAAAAAAAGATCTTTTGACTATAAATCCCAACGCGCATAACTCAAAATAAAGTCTTGGAAGAAATACTGTACCAAAAATAACTCGTTTTGAACCTCCACGTAAACGTGTTCAATATGATTGGCTGTAGGAGTCATATGTGTTTGAGGGACCAATCGCTATCGATGACTGCACGGAACATAGCATTTTATTATATAGGATGATTCTATACTTAATTACTAAGAACGTAATTGTTGGCTTTCCGTTACAGGAAATTTCAATTCAAGTTCAATTTTAAAGTCATATATAATTACCGTTCAATTGCATGTGCTTGTGCAAGAATTTAAATAAAATAACGTTACTTTATGCTCCCTAAAAGTTATATTTTTATTACAAGTGTAAAATTGATTTAGTGGTGTGCTTAAGATTTTGTTTTACATTTTCGTTCTTTCGGGTTAATTAATAGCATTCGTTATTTTCAAAAGCGTTCAAACAGTGTGTATGTAGCATCCATGTGCACAAGTGTACGTCCTATCTATTTAAATTAATTTCGTCCATTCCTAAAATCATGCCCTTGTAAAGAATGAGTGCATAACTTTAAGATATCAATGTTCCAAAATGTAAAAATTTCGTCTTTAAGAAACATAGGAGAATCCAATTTATGTTCTCATTTTTTAGTGATGTTGATTCGGTAAAATCTTGGTCTTAAATCCCAACCAAATCTCACGATTGTTTAATAAAGTATTGACTTTTACTCATTTTAAGACTTTTAGTGCTGTTAGAAGTTAAAATGTCAAGAAATTATTAAATTTAAGAATATATTAGCATGTATAAAATTTGTTAAAAAATTAACTAGCAATGAATAGTTGACAAATGGCATTTAATGACTCAAGGGATGTAATAAGTAACAGAAGAAAGTATTGAAGAAAGTTTCCTAGCCTCCCTTGAAAAATAATAAAATAGTCAAATATTGTATTTTAAAGAAACTTCGAAAATGGAAAATGTAAAAGGTTGGATTTAAATATGAGCTAGCTAGGCTCCGCTAACGTACGTAATACATTTTTAAAAAAAAGGTTTTTCTAAAAATTAAACAAACTTTTGTTAGATCTTTATTGGTTCAATTGAATTAGAATTTCGGTCAAAGGAAAATATGTTAACTACAATTTCCTTTGGCCCATGGCTCGCTTTTAGGCATATTTCGCTTCACTAAATCATGTGAAGTCTTTAGATGGCGAAGCGGGGAGAGCTGACCAAGCCAATCCAAGCAGTCTTTCTTTGCAGGTGGAGAGAAAATAAATATATAGCTTGCTGAAATAGGCTGGATTTGTGCAGTAAAGGACAAAGTAAATCACAAGTGTCTGTTTACACAGTTCAACACTGGTGACCAGACAAAACGGCAAGTGACAAAACGACAAGGTGACAAATAAAAAAACGAACAGGAGATAAAACGACATGGTGAAAAAACGACAAGGTGACAAAACGACATGTCTTCATTGCCTCCACCGTTTTTGTTGCCTTTTTTACATTGAAGCAGGGCTCTCAAATACATCAATCACGGGCCGCATGCGGCTTGTCGAGTAGATTTTTGTAAGCTAACAACAATTTTACCGTTCCTGAAATTCAGACAGCTAATACTGTAACATATCAAAATAAAATCTGATTGGAAAAAGTGAATGTTATTCGTGATAAAATGTTAAAATGAGTTGAGATAAGTAGGTTTTAAATTTTTTTTATATTAACTTGTGGCGTCTGCTTGCTTGTTTGTCGCAAAAGCGTGATTCGATTTTTAACCCATTTCCCCGTATCCTATCGAGCTGAAATTTTGCAGGCAGACTCGTGGCGGCGATAGAAAATGATGTATCAAAGTTTTACATCGATCAAGGTTATGTAATTAAATTAATGAATTTTAGATTATCTCTATATATCTCTATGTAGCATGTAAATGTTTATGCTAGTCAGTCGCGTGGTGCGTTTTCAATTAAACGTATGGTGCGTATTATATTAAAATAACTTTTTAGTTATGTCTCGTATATAAAGGATTTATTGTCAAAAACTTTGGTTTTTACGGGTTTTTAACGCAATTTCCCATAGGAAAAATTGCGTTTATATATTTGAAATTTCTGTTCTGTTTGTTCGAGCTTGATCATGCAACTTCTCTTGAACCATACCAGATAGAGGGTTCTGGTTTTTTTCAAATATGTTAAGGCGGTCCCAAGGATGTGCACGGGCCAAACAAATACCGTAAAGGTTAACTGGATTACCTGGGGGGAAAACGAAAAAATATCAGTATTTTGTCGATTTTCGCCAACCATAACACCTTTCGGGTTGAAACAAACGCCAAACGATAGATAATAATATTTAGAACAATAATGGAGAAGGAAATTTTTAAAAATATCTTTTTGTTCGACCCCGTAATTTTAGAAGCAGCTTGTACATAGCAATTGTTTCGTTTAGTTTCAGAATTATTGATTTGAAATTACTTTTAATGTAATATAGAATGATAGTTAATTGGTTTTCCCGCTTTGTGAATGCTAATGTTAGACTGTTGCGCGGTACGCATTATATTGACACATTCTTGGTGTGACGTAGTGTGAGGGGATATGACGTCATAGAGAAAACATGTGATAGCGACGGTTTTTTGTTGATAGCAAGGAGATTATTGATATTGTTGTGTGTAGAAGGACTTCTTTGTTAAAGAGTGGACCGATAAAACAAATAGATTATTCTGATGGTGTTTGACTTGTTTGAGTTTAGCCTGTCCTTGTGATTCATACAATTACCCAGAACTTAACAATTGCGTTTATATATTTGAAATGTCTGTCCGGTCTGTTCGAGCTTACACAAGCAAATACTCCTAAACCATACCAGATAGAGGGTTCGGCTCTTATGCAAGTATGTTAAGGAGGTTCAAAGGATGTGCAAGGGCTAAAACAATTACGGCTGCACTAAGGCCAAGGAAGGCGGGCTTTGAAACAGGAACCTTTGTTGGCGGTTGTGCTGGCACCAGATACGGTTGTTGTTCTGATGGTGTTACTTCCAATGGTGAAAATGGAGAGGGATGCGCCTAATTTTTTTTCAATACAGTGTTATGTAATAAAGAATGTATTTTATTTAAAATAACAATCTCTTGAATCGTTGTTTGTTATTTTATGTTTATGATATAGTTTTTGTTTTGTTTTAGTTTTTTATATTGTTTTGTGGGGGCTTTTGGGGGTTGGGAGGTTTTTGCTTTCATGCTGTGACGTTTTTTCTTAAGGTTTTAGTTTTGCACTTGATTATTTCAAACATTTTGTAAGTTTTTCACAACTTTGATTAGCTTTATTGTTTTTTTTTAATCCTTAAATTTTTTTGTTATTTTCAATTTGATAAAATTTCAAAAAAGCAAATTTTTATGCTGCCTTTATTATTTAAAGATAATGTTTCCAGGATTACGATACCCCCCCCCCACAGATCCGTCTTTACACCATTTTGTTCCCCCCGGGCAAATAAATAGTGTTGGGCACCTGGGCAAAGAAAGAGTGCTGCCCACTCCCCCCCCCCACCGCAGGAATAAAAAAAATTGTTGATAATATTAAAAATAATGTATTCTTTAATTTATTGTCACTGAATTAATTTTAACAAAATTGTTGTTAAGACATGCTGTACAGCTGCAACTATTTGTTTTTTAAAATAGTAAACAAAATAACATATTACATCTATTACACAAGGTCAAACAAAGGCATTAAAATTCGTAATGGAAAAAATACTTAGATTAGAAAAATTTCAGTACCGTACTTTAACAAGCGTTTGCGACATTTCTTTCAGAAAATAGTTTTATTATTGGCTTGAAGTCAATGGTTTTCAGGATGTCATTTTCTTTGCTCATGAGTGAAAGCCAGTTCAAACGATGCTGTCCCATTGGACTATGAAGCTGATTTTCTATAAGTTTAAGTCTTGATAAAGAACGTTCTCCTGTACAGTTGCTCACTATCATTAATCATGCATATGAACACTCTGAGTGCAATTTCAATGTTCGGAAAAAACAGATTTTAAATTGCCAGTAATTATTTTTCTGTACAGAGCAGGGAGAGTCTCGCAATTTTCATCAAGAGACATGTAATGTTTGAGATGCTCACATTCATTTAAAAGGTCGTCATAAGTCAAGTCCTTGTGGTACGTACTGGCAAGATGTTCGCATTTTTCTTTAGTGCATCAGAGGTAATGGTTTTTAGTTCACTCAAGAAAGAAAACAGATTTCCGATTTTTGAATACCCCTCTGCAAGGCTCGTTTGTTCAACGATAAAAGTGTCCAGAATAAGGAGGAAAGTTTGTACCTTGAACTTTTCGGACTTATTTAGAAGTAACTCTTCTCCTGGCCTATCATACCTACTAAAACGCACACTTCGGTTTCGTTCTCGTTTTTTTTCCATCATAGTGATCAGCATCTGGAGACATACTCCTGGCTTTGAATTCATCTTCAGTGAACTTGTCTCTAGTTTCCTGAAGACAGCTTTTCAGCGACTCAAGAAATTTGTGGCAACTAGAATGTTTACATTCTTTCATTCGCATGGGGCCCCTATGCTCGTGGGCCCCGGGCAAATGCCTAACGGGCCTATGCGGTAAGACGGCTCTGCCCCCACCCCCACAAAAAAAATAACGGAAAAAAAAAGAAACCAACATTTAAAAAATAATAATAATTTTTTTTTAAAAACTGTTGCGAGTTAACAATGACGTATTAAATATAAGACCATACTGCTTCTGCTAACATTCACTTTCGATGCTTCACAATGACTCCCTAGATTCTAAACAAATACCAGGGACTTTAACTCAAGGTTAAAACTTTTTCAAATATTTACAAAATTAATAGATAATGGTGAAAACCCTATCTACTTATCGACGTATCTTATTGGCAGTTGGTTTTCTTTTTAAAAATTAATTTTCTATAAAGAGTCAAAATAGCAATAAAACAAAACCAAAGATTATATATAACTAAACTTTGTAAAAATTTTCAAAGACGCTGATCTTATACTTCAGCCATCCAGCAAATTTCTCGATTTAAAGTCATCTGAGTAGAGAAATCTGTAACATTGAAAATAGCTTCTTTTTTTTAAATGAGGCTTCTATCGCAAATGTAAATCTGAATTAATTTAAATGTTTCATCCCATTTTAAAAATACAATCTTTTTGTTTCTCTGTTGTTGACGTGTATTATTTTAAACAATTTTGTTGTAGAACGTGGTCCATTTTAACATTCTAATTTCGTTTGTGGCTCAACAATTGTTACAAGTCTTGATTATTTGAGTCACTGATTAGCTTCATGTCATTTCATTGCTTTGATTTAAAAGTATTCAATTCCCCTTTGGTCTTAGCAGCACACTGGGGTAAGTAGCTGCACACTGGGGTAATTAGTGGCACACTGGGGTAATTAGTGGCACACTGGGATAATTAGTGACACACTGGGGTAATTAGTGGCACACTGGGGTAATTAGTGGCACACTGGGGTAATTAGTGACACACTGGGGTAATTAGTGGCACACTGGGGTAATTAGTGGCACACTGGGGTAATTAGCGGCACACTTGTATTTAGCCGGACCAAGGTTGGGGTGGTGTTGCTAAAAATATATAATTTAAAAATAACAGTGTCGTCTTGTCCATGAAACTGTACACCAGCTGATACCCTGTTAGACAAATTCTAGATAGTTTTTATGTCTTGTTTTATTGGGTGAAATTTTGAAAATTTATAAGTAAGTTTAACTATTTCATGCTAAGTTCTTGAATAAGAGATACCTGTGACCCTTATAGCCGAATCAGCCAGTACCGGAGTTTGTGACGTTAAATCTATATTATATTTATATTGTTTTATATATAATAATCTTTCTATGTTAATACTAGCCAAGGGTGAGGAGGTAGATTCCAGCAATTATTTACTATAACTATAGGGACGTTTATACTAAAATTTTATGATAAAAAAAAACAATGACGAATATATTATTTTAAAACTGTATTAACTATACATTTTATTTTTGCGGAGTTGAGGTACTTTTATTGAAAGGAAAAATTAAAAATTCTGACCTGGACAAGGTAGATATTAATTACATCTCTAAGACCGTAGATTTAGATGTTATAAATTTTATCTAATCAAAGAAATATTGTTTCTTATATAATAATCAACAGATAAAACCAATTATTTTACAGCTTTCGACAAATACAATTCCAAAGTAAACAGTAGTTTAGATACTTTATTAAATACAATGCAAGTTAACGCAAGAAACATCGTTGCCCCCCCCCTCCCGTTTTTTTTCTGTTTATCCGACTACGCTTGCCAACAGTGATCGGTCGACCACAGCGAGAGTCATTCGTCATGCTTACTTGCACATACTCATTTAGGTGAAATATATAAATAGATGATAGTGATGAAATGTATCTAAGAAACACAATTTACTTGACGTGATCACGTCATTTAACATTGTTGGTTAACGTATTCACAGTTGATGGCATCGCCGGAATAGAATAATTCCCGAATGCTACCATTGTTGAATACCACTAGCTGAAAATAATGAATACAGATATAAACAGTAAATTAAAACAAGTCAAACGGCAACTAAATCTCACGGTTGACATTTAACGCCTCAAACGTGTTAGTCATTGCAATCAATGTATTCCCATCGTCTGCAGCCTGTAGCATCGGTCGTTGGGCTAAAGTTTGTGAAATGGAATGAAGAATTCTTATATTTTAAACAAAACAAAAGTTCAAAATTCACCAAGATCGTTGACAATTTCAATTCATGGTTGACTCTCCACAGAATTCAAAAAATAAATTGTAAAGAACAAAGTAACTAAAGTAATTATTTGTGGATATGGCGTAGATTTCGATAAACTACAAAACGAGTATTATTTTGAAACAAGTCACGATACGATTTCGTTAGAGTCGATACCACCAGCAGGTGGAGTGCAAATAGCGGTCTAGTAATTACTATGTACTTTGATAGAAATAGTAAGATAATAACCTGAGGCAGTGGTTCCAAACCTATGGGTCGCGACCCCAATGATGAGGGTCGCGACGGGTTTCTGGGGGTCCCCAACTGTCAAATTAAAAATATATTCCTTATAATGCAAATTTGCGTTGCAAAAATTCTTATTCTTGCATATATTTGCATTTAACACTAATCCCAAACAGAGAATTTATTAGATGATTAGGATACATAGATATAAGTATAGACTATTAATATATTTTCAACAGTTAGCGCGCCAAAAGCAATATTAAAAAAGTAGTTAACTTTACAAGATGGCCCGATGTATACTAATCAACGCGGCAACATTGGTTTGTTAATAGAGGTGTTCGGTTGGCGTGAGCGTTTATTATCGTTATCGGTTATTTTTTTCCTATTCAGCCATGTCCTTAGCGATCATGTGATTCCTGCTTGCGTTTCTCATTGTCGCTTGACCCTTAATTTTTAAATCCCTTATATTAACTTCACGGCCGTCTCTGTCTCTCTGTCGTTCTGTCATATCTGTCTTGGGCGGGCGGAAAAACAAAAGTCAAAAATGACCCACTTCCCGTGATCCGATCGAGCTGAAACTTGGCACAGGAACCTTTCTCACCTAACAATGCATGGAATCAAAATTTCAGATCGATCGAACGTATCGTAATTAAATTAATGCATTTTAGTTTATCCTTATATAACGTATGTAATTCAAGTTCACTGTTTGTTATTGTTTTTTTCCCACGTGAGAGTTTGAGTTGACGCGACCCATTGAAGTACCGGCGTGCTTTTGTTTACATTTTACGTGTCACGCTGAGCTCTGTCAAGCGATCGGTGACCAGACTTTTCACCCCCCCCCCAGGGTTATGAAGCAAAGTGGAGTTAAGACAGATTCAGTCTGTAAATATTTGTAAATACTTTTAGTTATGTCTCATATATAAGGGATTTATAGTCAAAAACTTTGTTTTTACGGGTTTGTTTTATTTATTAACAAACTATTTTCACATGACCACCACGTGACCCTGCGGTTAGTCTCCGTCGCTAGCCTAGTTTTTACGATGCACCCATGTGATCGGCAAAAATCTTATACTATTTTTAGTCTTTTTGAACACGTCATACAGGGAACATCCTGAGGTTGTGGATTATTTGTGACTAAATATACAATGGTAATTATTATTTTCCCATTTAAACCTTGGAAACATCGCCTTGTTTGAAAAACTCTCCCGTGTGGTACATGAATGTGAATGTGAAATAAATGAAAATTTGAAAGAGGAGATTACTGGATATATTGAATCCCTTGAAAACGACTTGAAACATTACTTTCCAGAGCTGCAAGAAGAAGAATCTACATTGACAAGAAATCCATTCTCTGCTTCCCTTGATGTAGCCAGCATTCCTGATGAATTACAAGATGCATTCTTGGATTTGCGGGATGATTCCTCGGAACACAACTTGTTTATTGGAAAGTTGCTCACCCAAATTGGTGTAGTATGTATCATTCATACCCAACTGTTACGATGATTGCCTTTCGAGGTTTAGTTCCGTTTGTGTCTAAACATTTCTTAAGCGTGGATTTTCAAGTATTCTTCATTATAAAAATTAGAAATACATTAAATGTTGAGAATGACATGATGTTAGCAGTAACAAAAACTCACCTGAGAATTAGAAAGCTGGTTGATGACATGCAATTTCAACCATCACATTTAATTTAATTATTAAACATAATATACAATTAAATATTAAAAAGTAAAAAAAAATTAAAAAATTATTGAAAATCACTTATTTAGATTTCATGGGGGTCGCGGGTCACATGAATTTTATATAAAGAGGTCGCCACCCAAAAAAGTTTGGGAATCACTGACCTAAAGTATGTAATTGAACGGAGAAACAAATGGCAATGTGAATTGATGTGATTCATTGCTTTCAAATTAGATCCAATAATTTCAAGACCTCTGTCAGATCCTCTTGACAAATATAACGCAATAAAAGGGCGGCCAAACTCAGTTCCTGAGGCACACCTAGACGTGATCACTGGAGCTCTCTATCTACTCGGCTGGTCCGCGCTTTCAATTCGGCAATCACCGCCATTGTATCCAGTTTCATAGTAAGTATTCATTCGCTTATGAGTTCAGCGTAAATAAAGCCACGTGACTTATGCGTCTTGCGATATTACAAAAGAAAGAAAACCAAACATCACGGATTCCAAATTATCAGTTAATAATTATGTCTATGATCTTTGTAAATATTAAGTTTCCAAAACAACATTTCTACATCTCTGTATCATGTGCTTGGGTTACTTATTTGTACTCTTAAGGTTCACAGAGGAGTGAAAGTCAATAAGGTAACAATGTAGTACATGTTGTGAGATGTAATAAAGTTTTTAACGATGACTAATTAAATTTAACTAAAACAAATGTGAGCAAATATTTTAATTTACCTGTTAAAAAAACAAGGATGTACATCTTCTGGTAAATTAAAAGGAATTACCGGGGGTGGGAGGGGGGCAGCTGCCCGGATGACACTCCCCATTTCGTACTCCCCATTCTTTTGTTTGAACATCCAAACGAAACCGAATATTTCCTTACGTTCACTCACTCTCTAGTGGCACATCTAAATTTGTATTCGTTTTATCTAATGGAAATGCTAGATTATTTCAAAATTGAAGTTCACTCCCTAGTCTATCAAATTTCTAGCATAATTTTCTTTTAAATTACATAATTAACTAATTCAGCTTTGGAACTAGTCACTCTTAGCTACTCCTAATGTAGCTTTAAAAATTTTATTGTATCGACATTTTGCTTATTGTTTTAACTTATTGCTTTTTATTTAAAACGAGCAACAAAGCCCGTCCAAGAACGTTCCGCTACCGTTCGGTGGCATGTTGTAACTCCCCTCCAACAGCCGTCTCGACCGGCATTACATGTGCATCACGTCAAAAATACTAGTCATTATAGTTAAAATAAATAACTCGTAAAAACAGAGCTTTTTACTATAAATCCCAACGCGCATAACTCAAAATAAAGTCTTGGAAGAAATACTGTACCAAAAATAACTCGTAAATGCCGTAAACGTGTTCAATATTATTGTCTGTAGGAGTCATATGTGTTTGAGGGACCAATCGCTATAGATGACCGGACAGAACGGACAGAAAGGACAGAAACTTGACTTTTATTATATAGGAAGGCTAACTAACATATTTCTTTTTACACTAATAAACAAGATATTAGTTAAACAAATGCCTAATTACGTTAGCATATCTTATTATATTAATTAATTGCATGTTAGTTTATTACTTAAACTTATTGCTTCTCAAATTAATATTATGCAGGTAACTATTTCAACAATAACCTTTTTAGTGAGCCTCTTAACTAACAACTTTTTCAGATACAAAATGTTGTCTTCCCAATCATTTCTTCTTGCTGCGCTGTTGGCGCTTACATGCAAAATGACGTATGGAGAAGAATGTGAGTACCTTCATTCTGTAATATTTTCGCAAGTATTCATATTGATGGTTTTGTTTTTCTCGTTGTTTTAAATATTAATTTCAGCTTCAATATTGCAATTTGGATACCTAAGTGGACGCCGTAGTTTTTAGGTAGTGTCTTAGTGAGACACAGGTGTGGTATGTGAAGGACATGAATGTTTGGGTTGTGTGTGAACTCTTTATAGTCCAGCCACTTGATGTCCTCGTCTGAGGATATAGAGGGTAGTGTGCTGGGGATAAAGACAGTGAGAGATTTGTAGTGGTGGGGGGAACAAGAGATTGGTTAGTGAGAGAGCTGATCTGACATCATAGAGAGTCTTGTAGCTGTGGACGTCTAGCATTCAGTTATTGACATCAGAGAGAGTCTTGTAGCTGTGGACGTCTAGCATTCAGTTATTGACATCAGAGAGAGTCTTGTAGCTGTGGACGTCTAGCATTCAGTTCTGGATATACCAATAACGAATTTGAGGTTGTTGTTTAATTTTGAAAGTGTAAACTAAATTTTGCATGTGCGCGAGGAAATGTGGCTTGACAGAATGACAAAAGCCACTGTGACTAGCGGGACTAGACAACATTTCGGTGCTTTGTGTGTGCAAGGAAGGGACTTTATCCCAGTGAAAGGTTTACAGTAGCATAAATTTATCTACAAATTACTGATTTTGAAGTGAAAGAAAAATAGCGAAAGTTATGAATATTTAAACGGCCATTTAGAGGTGAATCAAGACAAATATTTGACATGTGCAGCAACGATATTGTTAAATATTCAGGTATCAGTAAAGTTTTGTTTAGAATTTTTTTGTCCTTGGTATTCCTTGTGTCGTGCAATGACAGCTCTTTGTACAACAATATACTCGTATGCATTTAACTCCTGATAAAACTATGAATTTACTTACATTTTTTCTTATGACACCATTCGCACAATATTTTTCTGGTGGTTGAGACAAATGCCGTGTAATCGGAATTCATGGGGATTGGGGTCTCACAGATTTCCCAGACAAAACGAATCACGTGAAAAGTCTCATCTGAACAAATACCATGGAATGTACCATCTAAAGAAACCCAGTGGAATGTCCCAACTGCTATGCCAAATCCGTTTCAACATAATGCATACGATAGTTCCGTCAAATCTAAACGCAAACTGTATTTTAAAAAAGGCTTGTGTACATAAAGAATCTACAAGGGAAACAAGCAATAAACGTTTGAACGAGTATTTAGACGCTATTTCCAACAACAAAAAATTCCGATTTTTTTTATTCAATGGAAATCATTCTAGAGTGACAAGAATGCGTCAATATAATGCGCACCGCGTAATTGTCTAGCATTAGCATTCACAAAGCGGAAAATCCCCATTAACAATCATTCTAGATTAAATTAAAAGGCATTTAAAATCAATAATTCTGAAACTAAACGAAATAATTGCTATCTACAAAGTGCTGCTAAAATTACGGGAGTCGAACGAAAAGAGATTTTTCAAAAATTCCTTCTCAACATTGTTCTAAATATTGTTAGCTACCGTTTGGCCCTTGTTCAACCCGATAGATGTTATGTTTAGCGAGAAATTGACAAAATACTCATATTTTTTCATTTTTTGTGATTTTCCAGGAAATCCAGTAAACCTTTTCGGGAGTTTTTTGGACCTTGCACATCCTTGGGACCTCCTTAACATATTTGCAAAAAAACCAAACCCTCTATCTGGTATGGTTCAGGAGGAGGTGCTTATGCAAGCTCGAACAGACAGGATAGACATTTCAAATATATGAATGCAATTGCGTTAAAAATCACTTTAAAGTACTGATGTTTGCATATCTCTTAGAAATGGGGTATCCACACATTTCAGTGCTTCTCGGTACAAAATCTACTAAGAAGAGAAATATTAAAGATAATCATCATACTAATTTAGCAAGTCCATGCCTTTGCCAATAAAATTGTTCTGACGCCAGCGTAAAGCAATGAAACAGGGATGAAATATGCAAATTTCGAAAGTTCATATTAACAACACATATTTTTTAAAATAAAAACAGCACACCCTGAAATATTTATTCGAAATTATTTCTTACCTAATTATTTTGTCTTTAAAAATCTAGATTTTTACGAAAAGGTTTGAGGTAATAATTTTAAATGTTCTTCCAGTCCTCAGGGGCGGTTGCCGAGGAACTCAATACGGCTGCTGTGATGATGGTAAAACAGCTGCACTAGGGCCAAAGAAGGCAGGCTGTGAATCGGGAACCTTTGTCGGCGGTTGTGCTGGCACCAGATATGGTTGCTGTTCTGATGGTGAAACGTCCGCTGGTGGGGAAAATGGTGAAGGGTGTGAAGAGGGCGAGGAGTCTCGAATTGTTGGTGGTTGCGCGGGCACCAGATACGGTTGCTGTTCTGATGGTGAAACTTCCGCTGGTGGGGAAAATGGTGAAGGTTGTGAAGAGGGCGAGGAGTCTCAAATTGTTGGTGGTTGTGCTGGCACCAGATACGGTTGCTGTTCTGATGGTGAAACTTCCGCTGGTGGGGAAAATGGTGAAGGATGTGAAAATAATTAGTGTGTTGGTGGTTGTAAAAGCATGAATTACAGTATGAGGGTCTCACATCTGCTGCTGGGGTGAAAATGAAGAACGTATTCCTAATGCTAATTTCAATATAAGTTTGTGAAAAAAATGTGTGTTTTTTTAAATGCATCCTATGCTTATCTATAGTTCGTTTCAGTAATTATTGTTTTAAAAAAATTTTCTGTTGTTGTTACGTGATTTTTGTTTTTAAATTTTCTTTTACAATGGGCACTAAACTATTTCAAATATTCCTAAGGCTTTTTCTCTCACAAACACAAACACACACACACAAATCCTTCAAAACATTGTTATGTTAGTAGAAATTTGTACTTTCATTCTTAATAAACAATGCAGTTTTTATAGTTGAATTATTATTTGAGAAAATCATTTCTACTGTTTCCAAATTTCGATACAGTAAAAGTAAAAATTGATGGGACTAAACAACGATGCGTTAAATAAAGCCACTGACTTCAGATGGTAACATTTACTTAGCCACTAAATGCAGATGATAACATTCACTTAGCTAATGACTGCAAATGGTAACATTCAGTTAGATAATGACTGCAGATGGTAACATTCAGTAGCTAATGACAGCAGATGGTAACATTCAGTTAGCTACTGACTGGAGATGGTAACATTCACTTAGCCAGTGACTGCAGTGGTAACATTCACTTAGCTAATGACTGCAAATGGTAACATTCAGTTAGCTAATGACTGCAGATGGTAACATTCAGTAGCTAATGACAGCAGATGGTAACATTCACTTAGCCACTGACTGCAGATGGTAACATTCAGTTAGCCACTGACTGCAGATGGTAACATTCACTTAGCGACTGACTGCAGATGGTAACATTCAGTTAGCCACTGACTTCAGATGGTAACATTCACTAAGACAATGACAGCAGATGGTAACATTTACTAAGTCAATGACTGGAGATGGTAACATTCACTAAGCCAATGACTACAGATGGTAACATTCACTCGCTGTTCTTGAGAATGATAACCTATTGTGCAACATTTTACACAGGGTTTTTACAAACGGATAAAAGTTTTCAAAGACGGAATGAAAGACGTGGGAGAGCCTTTTAAAACTATCTTCTAATCTCTAAATTTGTTGATTGCCTCACTAACTCTTTGATGGGGAATCGAAATAATAATTAAACAAAGATTACACCTCATCTTAACTTGTTTAATATTTATATATATATATATATATACATACACATTTTTATTACAAAATAAACCTAACAAACTATATCTAACTGCACCCCTATCTAACTACTTTTAACCGTAACCATTAGCTATATCTAACCCTAAACCTAACCAACTATATCTAAGCCTAGTTATTTAAACCAAATTGTTGTATTGAAGTTATTGTTGCCTTTTATAGCCATACCAAAATCTGTTATTTTAAATCTAAACTATTATTTTTTTATGTATTGATCTTCTTTAAAGATTAATTGTTTACTTAACAATACTTAATATATTTTATTTCATTGCGTGAACTTGTATTTTACCTTCATAGGGACACAAATATAGGGCTGAACATTGTCGATGTTTATAAAAAATATCGCTAATTGTGCCGATTTTGCATATTCGAACTTTTAGAACGATTTATCGTAATGATTAAAAAAGAATCAGAGCGCAAAAATATTAAATTCTTTCAAATTTTCACAAAAAACCTTAACAACAAACAATATTTTAAGTACGATTAAAGTATCAATGAATGGAATTTTCAAAAGTTAGCTAACGTTTTTTACTGATGTCACGTATATGTCTATACATTCATTATTTTTAAGATTTGCGGACATACTTACTGCTAATTTAGAAATTCATGGTTGTCACATTGTCACAGATGTGTCACACTATCGATAACTTTATTTATTCGATTTGATGTTAATGTTCTTAAATAGACATATCCATGCCATCATTAAACAACTCTAATTTAGAAATTCAGTATGAGCGTAATCGTTTACATCTCATTAAGACATTTTGTAAAGATCAACTGAAGCAGCTATTCAGTTCATAGGGGAATTAACTCAATACAATGTGAGTGTGTTTTATAAATGAGCTGTTTCTAACGTTTACTCTCTATTCCTTGAATGCCCATCTAAACCACAAGTAAAACTGTTCTTTAAAATGCGAGCCTGTTAGCAAGTAAAGAAACATGTGTACATGTGTATAGACGCCCCGGTGAAATCAAGCAGCAGGGCAAGTTCAAAGGTCATGACGTAGATGTCGTGGTGCCGCCTGTAGATGTTGAACTCCGGCTCAACGGCACGCGCTGTGGACAAGGCCGACCTGGGGACCATGTTGATGTCGTAGACCAGAACCACCACCAACATTCTGACCAGCTGGGCATCTCTGTGGGAGAGCCTTGAGGAGCCCGATTTTCTGACCGATGGACCCGGGCAATGTCTCACGTCGTTGGACATCGCTAAAGCTCAGTGACAGTCTTCATTCGTGCTGGTCTCTGTTTGATGCAGGTTTATTGACGGACTCGGATAAGAGTCAGGGATGCCCTTCAATGACTCGGTGTCTCTTGTCCTAACTCTACTTTTGCAGAGGCCTTCCTCCGCTATTTCCAGATGGGAAGAAATGTCTGTTTCTTGTGTCTTCATTAACAGTGAAGACTCGCATGTGATTTGCGAATGGCGTTTCTTCAATTTCTGTGTCAGAGAACGTGTTTGTACGTGAGAATCTGCAAATGATTGTTTAACATGTTTTCCCACAACACCGTCATTCCTAATGTTTCCATTGCAACGTTTCGATATCAGCATGCTATTCACTTTACTGTGTTCAAAGCGAAATTTTCTCAGCTGCCTGAATCGATACACAATCAAAATCGTACACACGGCTATGGCGAAGAAATTGAACCGCGTACAGAAAATGTAAATAGCGTTCAGGTAGGTGTATAAGAACGGATTATGTCTAGAAATCTCCGTGACGGAGTAATGTGCCATAGTGCGGTTAAACTGGGCGTCGAACGACCAAGTCACATGATAGCCAACAAGAACAGGGGACAAAGTCAGGGTCACGACTACAGTAGCACGTCGAGCGCAATTTTCGTGACGCGTCTTGTTAAAATTACTTTGACCCTGAGTAGCAAGCACACACAGAGGCAACGCTCAAACGTGACGTACATCGTCAGGGCGTTGACGATAGCGACCCCAAGGTTCTGGATGTGGGAGTTGACCAGGAAGGCGATCCTAGTCCAGTTCACGACCAGGGCCGATTCATAGAACCCGACGATTCCGTAGCAGCGATAGAGAAACCCAACGGAGCATTTCAAAATGTTGACGACGGCAACGGCCATTAGCGACACGGTGGCTGACTCCCTGAGGCCATCAGTGACACGGTGGCTGACTCCCTGAGGCCATCAGTGACACGGTGGCTCACTCCCTGAGGCCATCAGTGACACGGTGGCTGACTCCCTGATGCCTTGGCAGGTGAACATGGCGATGGTGATGGCGTTGGTGACCACCCCACCATCGGCTAGTACAAAACACGACCACAGGTCAACGGCCGTGTCGACCATCAGTCGGATATCTGTGACCGATGGCATGATAAATTTGGCTTTGATGTAACGGTCAGAGATATGTGTTCACTGAGTATTTTACTAGCTAGAAACATGATTTATGCAAAATGCGTTGTTTTATCAGATAAAATATGTAATGATGTATTTCTGGTGATTTCAAAGTTTAGCTGATCACCGGCGTCTATTTAATTTTAATGCGCGATGTAAATCTGAAAGCTTTACATTTACGCGAAGTAGTTACTCCAAGATATATTTAAGATTTTTAGTGAAGTAGTTCCAAACAACTTAAGCAGTCTATATTTATCCAAATTGTTCATATTGGATTCTACTATGATGCTATTACCGTATTTTTAAAAATACCTTTAGAAAATAAAAAGAATTAAAGTAATCATTGTTACCAAAATGGAGAATGTTTCTTTTAGAAACCATGTATAGCCACAAAGGCTGTCTTGTCTTATCTATACAGACGCTCCTTCTATGCAGAAGATAGTTGCGTCCACAGACCATGACAGATGATCTGTTGGCAAGCGATGCAGCGTTCACAGGCCATGGCTTTGTGAGTTCCACGCATTACCCAGCCGCCTAACTACAAGTAGTGTTAGGTACCCATTCGGAGCGGGGTGACTCAGGGACGCCCTAGGCCCCGGGAATAAACCCTTGCCTTCACACGGATTCGAACCCGTGACCATCGGTACGACAGTCCAGTGCGCTGCCACTCGACCACCGCGTCCCCAAAACAACAAAAAATCCAGTGAGATCGATGCCAGACACGGAGAATTGGTGCTGCCTATATGAAGTTACCCCTGCCAAGGGAATTAAACACAAAGTTTGTAAGTCCAGTTCATCTGCTGGTGTGTGTGAAGGAACCCGGCTGCTGCCCAGATGGACTTACAACCGCACCTGGGCCTTTTCATCAAGGTTGTTAAGGATTGTCAAACGGTGGATGCAAAGTGGCAAAAGACGTTTGCTGCCCAGATGGTGTTACATCAGCGTAAGGAACAAATTTTCAAGGGTGTAAGGCAAAGAAATTGATTCATGGATTTAAAGAGACTTGTATTGATATTGCCCTGATGGCGTTAAATAAGCATTAAGACCTAATCATCAAGGGTGAAAATTAGTGGTTCTAAAGTTGTTATTTTTACTTGGCATAGTTAAAATATAAAGAATATAAAGAATATAAAGAACACAGTGGCGTAGCTAGAGGGGGGTGGTGGGGCGGTACCACATTTACTGGCGGTATTTTTGGGCATTTGAAAACTGCAACCCATTCCGACAACCACCCTTTTTCTTTTGAAGAGGGAAAACCCAAGGTGAAACAAAAATATACGTAATTTCTAGTCCTAATTAACGAATTCCCACAACATTTGTTTGATTACATAGTTGATGTGTGCATGTTATAAGTAAAGCAAAACCGTTCAAAAAATTTTAATTACTCAAAAAAGGTATCGATTCGTTTGGAAAATTAAGCGGTATACGGTACGACCAGATGACGCTTTTGTATGAAAACTACACAAAAAACACATCACCGCTTGGCCCAAAAATGTGCTATTAATATCGCCACGATGGTTTGTGCGTGGAATTTCGACATTCGTAGAATGATGCGCGAAACGTACCTACAATTCATGTTGGTTCAAATATTGTGTTTAACTTGCAAGTAGTAATTTATATAACATATGGGTAATTTATATTACTGTTTGAGTTTTCAGAAAATTATTGTAAGGTACGTTACTAAAAAAAATTATTTTTTTATAGCATTAAAGTAGCACAAATAAATTGTGTTTTTCATTAAAATACGGTTATTCATTAAAAATTTTACGCCTATCTAATTAAATTAATGTGTAAATAATTGTAATTCGTCTATTTTATGGAACAATTATTAAGATTTCAGGCAAGAACATGAAAATATTCAAATTTCTCCGTTAATAAACACCACAACAGGCATACATAATTTTTGAAAAAGACATATTTTTTAATTGACATATGAAGAAATAACTAGTAAAACGAGTTAAGATGCCTAAATTTTACTCAATTCAATGCAATCCTTTTTTTTTCTATGTTATCTTAATTTATGGGGACCCGTCATTTTCTAAATTTATGCAAACCAATTGCATGGAACAAAGAGATGTGCTAATACAAAACGCTGTTATATCAGTCAAACAATTTGCGATGAGTTGGAGATATCAACTGATCTCTGAGTTAGAAGAAAAAAATATGAGTGGGGAAAATTAAGAAGACGCGGTTCTATCTTTAGAACGAGAAGTACAACTGGAAATGTTTTTATCCATGGATGGAATTATAACAGAAAATAAAATAACGCTTTGATGAGTTGCAAGTCATTGCAAGAAAATATTCGTATATAATACCATGTAACCTACTAAATGAAGCATTTTAACATCCAATTAACTACTTTATTGACATTGATAAAGAACAGTTCAATACTGAAAGAAAAAGGCTCCAGATTTTTATGACTGTACCTAACTACAAGAATAGGCATTATAGTTATAATAGGGGGAAATGCCCCCTTGATCTATTAAAACTTATTCAACCGTAAGATTGGAAAATTCGGTACCCAGCATTGTAATTTTGCTATGATTTTTTTCAACAATTGCTATCAGTGTCGCTAGTTGTGAAAGGAGGTTCTCCAAAGTGAAAATTATCTTCGTTCCACAATGAGCGATTTAAGACAACAAAATCTTGCGATATTTTCCATAGAACAAGACATTACAAATAATTTAAATTTTGATAGCATAATACAAGATTTTTCTATTATGAAAGTTAGGAAAGTAAATGTAAAAATATGATTTCATTCTAATGTATACAATTTTTTTGTTTGTAAAAAAAATCATTTATTTATAAATATAAAATAAAAGAATAGTAATTGATAATCTTTTTGTTTTTGGGTGTAAATTTGGAATATGTTTTGTCTCATTGGGGGGGGGGACCTGTAACCTCAGTAACTTTCTTGGGGTCTTTAATATATATAGTGTATTTTTATAAATGTGTAATTATAGGTATATCATTTTATGCGGCCTCTTTAATTACTGCTTACATAAATATGGCATGCAATGGTAAACATGTTCACTAACCTTACTTCGTTTCAATTAAAATTATTTATTCATGTTCATTAATTTATAAAAACCATCATATAATCGACTAATTTGCGTCCATAAAGGCTGCACAGTAATATCGTAACACGCGTTTTCCGTAAACGTCATTAAATAAAGTGTCAGTAATCAATATTTAAGTGGAACTTTTATTTAAAGTTGTACGTTTTGACGTGACGTCATATTTCTCAAACACACCCCTCTCGTCACACATCGTAACAAATGTATAACCCCCCCCCCAAACAGTTGCTTGACGTCATTTATGGACGGTCCCTAAAAAGGGCGGGACATTGGAGACCTTCCCGGGTGGCAAAAGTTCTAGCTACGCCACTGAAAGAACATTTTAAGTTAAGAAATCTAGTCTGCATGTATAAGATGTATTAAAAATGTATAAAATGTATTATAAATATTAATAAATTTATTTAAGCACATGTAGAAATAATTGCACAGAATTTTAAAGAATCAAGGGTAGTAATACTTGACGCAAAATAATATAGAAGAAAGTTTCCTAATCTACCTTGAAAAATCATAAAGTCGTAAAAGGTTGATTTGTTAAAAAGGGCCTGGGAAACGGAAAGTGTAAGAGTTGAATTAAATATAATAATTATATAATTTAAATATTAAATATATATATATATATATATATATATATAAATATATATATATATATATATATATATATATATATATATATATATATATATATATATATATATATATGACAACTTTTGTATGATTTCATACGACTTAATTGAAGGAGAAATTATGCTGTGGGCTCGTAGGCAACTATTGCTATGGGAAAGAAATGTCATATAAAAAGGATATACGTGAGCCTGACAGGATGCCACAAAATAACGAACGTGTCGACAAAATGCCTTCGTTAGCGAAAAAGCAAACAAAAACAAAAATATGAAATAGGAAAATAAATATGCAATAAAACTTTACTGCTTTTGTTATGTCATGGCCATATTATTTCCGAAATGCACAAACCGGCTCTTAACTAAATAGTGAGTCCTTGCTTTTCTTCTGGTCAAAACGTTGAGTCTACATTAACTGACATGAATTAAACGGTCGAATGAAAAGTGTGAATGACGCTTAATGACACTTAAAATAGAAATAATAATGAAATAGACATTTTTCTTCATGTTCAATAAATCAATTGCTATCGCCATTTTTCTATTATAGCAGTGAATGCGAACAAATTGCACGCGTACCTCAGTCGGCACGCTGAGCCTCATTAGCCAGCACGCGACTAAAATATTACATCTTTAGTCAATAATCACAATAAATGATACTATGTCATTTAAATAAGTGTTTTAAAGTTAGACTGTTCTTGAACGTTTCACTTACTTATCGCATTATGCCACTGGCATATGGCCTAAGCCTAGATATAAGCCTTTCATATATCGCCTAAGAAATGATATTTATTTATATACATATTTATTGACCCAATTTATTATTTTTCAATGGTTTGAGCCAATCATTTTACTTGTTACATAGCAAAGAATACGCCAAAGTTTGCTAATCGAATTCAAATTTATTGCAGACTTCTGGTGAGTTTTAATACTTCCATTGTTAAAACAGATTCCAGTTTTCAGCTCAGAGCATTTAAGGGTAACCTATGAATAACACAAATTGAATTAAATCAAATGTGATACAAGGAACAGCCTGACAGATAACTGAGAGCTGCAAGTGTTGCGCTCAAATTAACGAAGTATGTGCCAAAGTTTGATGAATCATGAATATTTATGCAACAGCAAAAAGCCCATTAATTAGGCAAAACTAATCTATTTCCTGTAATAAATTTTTTTTGTTTTGTTTAAAACTCTTTTTTTTCTTTTTTTTTGCAATAAGATTGAAAACAAGTGTGTGTTATTTTGAAAAGCTGTACCCCATTTTCGGGTTTAATTGGAGTGTTGGCACTTTAAGTGAGCAAATAAGTGAGTTTTGGTTGAATTTTTGCAACTCGGCCCCAAAAAGGTTCGAAGCCACTGTATTAGAGCATGAAATCACATGCTATTTGTTGATAGAGGCAGGTCGCCGCCACTGTATTAGAGCATGAAATCACATGCTGATATGTTGATAGAGAGCAGGTCGCCGCCACTGTATTAGAGCATGAAATCACATGCTATATGTTGATAGAGGCAGGTCGCCGCCACTGTATTAGAGCATGAAATCACATGCTATATGTTGATAGAGGCAGGTCGCCGCCACTGTATTAGAGCATGAAATCACATGCTATATGTTGATAGAGGCAGGTCGCCGCCACTGTATTAGAGCATGAAATCACATGCTATATGTTGATAGAGGCAGGTGGGGATGTTGTTTCCTACAACTTTGTGGTTTCTTATTATTTGTAATCGCAATTTTCAATAGCAGAAAAAACTTTTAAATAAATGTAACTCTTTAATGTTTACGTTGGGCATTCTAATTTTCATTCATTTGCTACTTTTTCTCCTCAAGCGAGACCATTTATTTTGCTAAATATTATATTTCATACTAGCAGAAACATCATGCTTTTTAACGATATCCGTAAAGATGAATAAATGTAAAGAAACCAATGAGTCGTACGTTTTAAAAACAATTTAAATTATCCCAGAAACCTTCGCGGAGGTGTGCAAAAAAAAAGTCCAAGTTTCAAATGAAACGGATAAATAAATTAATAATTAAAAAGCTTACAAAAGAAGAAACGATATTAAGGGCCCTGGCCCCAAAATGAGTGATGATTTAAATTTTTATTGCCATTGTACTCAAGCTATATTTCTCAATATCGTATAAAAATTGATTTGGGAATACAATTATTAACATTTAGTAAAAAAAGACATTGTGGGCCCCAAGCTCCGAGGGAATGGACATTAGGAGTTCAGTGCCCTATAGTAATTTAATATAGGCTCTTAAGTTGTTTTACTAAGTTTGTTCAAAATCCAGCTATTTTCTCATTATCTAACGCTTAAACTAATTTTTATATAGCTAATAGAGGACCAAGATGACATTAAGGGGCCCCTGGGCCAATTTGGTGCAAGATGTAGATTTCAAAAACCTTTTCATTTTAATCCAGTTTTATCATGGATATATTTCTCAAGATCGTTAAAATATGAATGGGAAAAAATATCTTAAACATATACGAAAAAAAAGACATTTGGGGTCCCCGACCCGAAGAAATTGACATTAGAAGTTCAGTGCCCTTAATTATTTTAATATGAGCTACCAAGTTTTTGTATACAAAGTTTGGTTAAGATCCCTTCATTTACTCAGTAGCTAACGCATAAACTAAACTAATTTTTATATAGCTCATATAAGCAAAAAACGACATTAAGGGCCCCAGGGCCCATTCAGGGCAAGATTTAAAGTTCAAAACACCTGTTCATTTCAATATGGATAATGATGGATACATTTATCATTATGTTTCAATTAATAAATGGGGAATAAAATCTTAAACAGTTAAGAAAAAAGGCATTTTGGGCCCCCAGTCCCGAAAGAATGGTTATTTGGAGTTCAGTGCCCTATAGTATTTTATTATAGGCTGTCAAATTTGATTATACAAAGTTTGGTTAAGATCATTCAATTTACACAGTAGCTAAAGCTTAAACTAATTTTTATATTGCTCATATATGCAAAAAATGACATTATGGGCCCCCGGCGCCCCATGAGTGTTAAATTTAGAAAATATGGTTGCCAGTTAGGATCCTCTGAGCGTAAACAGTCTCCAAAAGTTTAATGACGATCGGATGAATGGTTTAGTCAGCTATATAGGACATGCACACACACACACACACACACACACACACACACACACACACACACACACACACACACACACACACAGACATACATACTTTCATTTACCTATATGTAGATTAAGCATATTGAATATTTATTTTCAAATAATGCAAAATAAATTTGCGTATATCTTAAAACATATGAAATAGTTTTCGTCTTAAAACAGATGAAGTCGTCTAAACCTTACGACTATTGCAGTGTTAAATTATTTTGAGAAGAATTCTGTCTAATGGAATTATGATGTTTGATAAAGTTGATCTCATATCACGGCTTTTATAATTGTGTTCGAAAAAAATCATCAATTTTCAATTCAAAGCTTTCTAGCACCATTGCAAATGTCAAATGTCAAATGCTATGAGTCACGAAACTAGGGATTACATGCAAATTTATTCAGGTCGTCTACCATTAAAATAATGCGTGGGCTGAAATCATTTCTTTTGTTGCTTTTATTTGCTAAAATTGTTTTTAACAACCTTTTTTCCAATCCCATTGATGACATTTGGAATGTTAAACCCCAATTAACTATATACGATGTGTTTGAAGTAAAGCAAACGTTAAACGCTTTTTGTTTCAGGTTTACTGCATCAAGTTGTCTAAGTTTTGCAATATGTTACATGGAATAAGAAATGTCTTTTAGAGATAATTAGCAGAGTGAACTTCTCGAAACGGCAATTTTCTTCTTGTGTTGATATATTTATGAATATTTAGAAGAAATTTTTATTATTTTGAACACAAATGTAAACATTTTTTAAAAGGTGAATTTAATATCACACAAAAAATTTAAACAGACTCGATTGAGACATGCCATCAATACGAAATTTCGTTGTAGATGAACGTTTATGGACAGAACGAAGTATTGCTTTCTAATATTTTGATAGAACAATAAACAAAGAAGAGGACGTTTAAATATTTCGGAGACGTTTTAAGAAGTAATCGAAACGACACAAAGTTCGCATTTGACAAAATGTAGAGAACTAATATGGTGTTTAATCAAATGACGTATTAGACCAGGGGTTCCTAACCAGTGGTGCATGCACCCCTTGGGGGTGCATGAGCAGGTTCCAGGGGGTGCATGAACCATTCAGAAAGAAAAAAAAGAAAAAGAGGAAGAAAAAAAAGGGAAAAAAAAGAAAGAAAAACTGATAATCTGAAAATGTAAACCATAAGCAAGGCATGCCGCGTTAAAGGGCGCCCATATACAACCTTTTTTTTTACTCGTTCACGCATCGTTCTGCGTATGTCAAAAATTGACGGAAAAACTTTCGCAAAATGAACGGTTCGCTCTAAGTGTTCCTCGGAATTTCGTGTTTTACGTCACAGTTTTCTAAAAATAATTTAATTTTGTCATCAAATACGTCAGATATATCTCTACCGGTAACCCTCTAACTGTTTTGAGCGGATGTAAACGTTGGGATTTTTTTCCTTCACTTTTATTGCTCTGTACGCCTCAAAGGACTTTAAAACTTTAATAGTCATTGAAACCTAAGATCTTAAGTTGAGCATCCAATTCCGGTCATTAAAAACATCTACTTCTTCAGTTAAAAATTTGCCTGTGACTGGTACGACTTTCCGATTGTCATAATCCCCTCAAAACCGTTAATAAATAATATAAAAGAGAGAGAGATGGAGCACAAAAGCCTCAGTGCTTCCACTGTGGAAAAATCCTGTGCAATGACAACATGAAGCCTGTTAGACTACGAGAGCACTTGGAGAAAGTCCATCCATCCAATTCCAAGGACAGTGTTGAGGTCTTCAAGCAGAAGAGAGCTCGTTTCTTGACCTCAGGTATCTTGCCCAAGCTTGAATTTTCTTTGTCACAGAAATCTGCACTGGAGGCATCATTCAAGGTTGCATATCTTATTGCAAAGAACAAGAAGCCCCTCACCATTGGAGACCTTTTTGTGAAGCCTTGTGCTCTGGAGATGGTGGAAATGATGTGTGGTCACCAGCAGATGAAGCAGGTTGAGAAAGTTTCTTTGTCCAATGACACTATTCATTCGAGGATTAGTGACATGGCTGCAGATATTCTGGATCAAGTCTTGAGCGAGATGAGAAGCAGTCCTTTTCCATTTAGCATGCAGCTGGATGAATCCACTGATGTAGCACAATGCAGTCAGATTATTGTATTTCTGAGATATGTTCTCAGTGGATTGCTGAAGGCGGAATTTCTCATTTTTAAGTCACTCCTAGCTACTACCAAAGCTGTTGATGTGCTGCAGCTAGTCAGGGCATTCTTCATTGAAAACCAGTTTGACTGGACTTCAAGAATTTCTTCAATTTCCACAGGTGGTGCTCCCTCCATGCTCGGTAATAAGTCAGGATTTTCGGCACTGGTAAAGAAAGAAGTTCCAGATATTGTCACTACACACTGTATTCTTCATCGTCAGGCACTGGCATGCAAAACTTTACCTCCAACCTTTAAGTCAGTTCTTTCTACTGCAGTCCAAGTTGTAAATTTTATCCGCTCACATGCCTTGAACCACTGCCTCTTCAAGTTGTTCTGTCAGGAGGTGGTCTCTGAGCATGAAGTTCTGCTCTACCACACTGAGGTGCGCTGGTTGTCCAGGGGACGGATACTTTCTCGGTTAGTAGAACTGAGAGTGGAGCTTGCCATTTTCTTGCAAGAAAAAGAGAGTGACCTTGCTAACAAGTTTGACTGTCAAATTTCATTCATTACTTGGCATACCTGGCTGACATTTTCACCATCTTGAATGAGTTGAACACATCTCTCCAAGGACCTGCTGTGACTAACGGATGCTACTGAGAGATTGCAAGCCTTTCTTAACAAACTGCCACTATTCCAACGACGACTAGAAAAGTCCAACTTGGCCAACTTTCCACTCTTGGATGAACTTGTAATATCTGGTGCAGAAGGAAGCAATGAGGTATCACTGCCTGACAACATCAAAGGGGTAATTTCAGAGCACCTTTCAATATTGCAAAGGTCCTTTGATGGGTATTTCTGTCAAGACATTGCCAGAAAAGATCGTTGGATTCGCAATCCTTTTCTCTGTGACTTGGACAACATTGATGACAGTGACTTTGCTAAAGATGACCTGATTGATTTGAGAACCAGAGAAGTACTGAGGAGTGCCTTCAATTGCAATACCTTGATTGAATTTTGGTGCGCCCGGCTAGATTCCTACCCACATCTAGCCAAGAGGGCAGTACTGACTCTCTTTCCATTTGCCACAACCTATCTCTGTGAAGCAGGATTCTCCACACCTTTGACGATTAAAACCAAGGAAAGGAATAAGTTGAATGCAGAGGATGACATGAGAGTTGCTTTGTCCAAAACAGTCCCCAAATTTAAATCGCTGATTGATCATAAGAAGCAGCAGATCTCCCACTAAATTCCCTGTGGTCAAAACTGTTGTGTTCCTAAAATAAACATAGTTTATTATGCATTTTCTGCAAGTTTCGCGAGGGGGTGCATGAACTTTTCTGGGCATCTGAAGGGGTGCATGGACCCCAAAAGGTTAGGAACCACTGTTAGACCAATGTCATAGTAGGAACTATATATTGCTTTTAACCAAAATTCTTAGCAGATAAAAATTCACCAAGAGCTAATGTAATAAACAACACGTTCTGACAGATAATATTAAGATTAAATGAAAGAGGCGGCGTAGTAGATTAATGATGTTATTAACCAACTGTGACATCAGATGCGCCATTTTTGTTTTATACATTTGGCAGTTTGGAAATTTGGAACTCTTCCCTGTCGTGTTGTGATTAATAGTTTTGAATATATAAATTTGTCAGGTCATTTAATTAAAAGATGTTTTCAATGAATCTTACTTTACTTTTTTTCTGAAGCCTACCACTTATAATTAATGAATGACTGACTGCATGACTCAATGGCTGATGACTGGCAAGAAACATTGACAAAACGATTAATAAACAAATCTTTATTTTTAGAGACTACAAAATTCATTATGGGAAGAATAGATGTTAAATATTCACACTATGTCCTCACATACATTCAGATTTACATGTGGGAGGTGGGCGGAGGGTTGGTGGATGATATTTGTGCAGCGTTTGAGTATCTGTTTAATTTTTTTTTAGCCGTAATCGAGGCGATGAAAAATTCATGTAATTGATTGTGTTTTTTCTCATTTGGACATATATATTTATTAAGAGATCGTTTAATTTTACCATTAAAAAAAACATGTATGAAAACTAAAACTTAATGCATTGATATTTAATAATTAAAATGTATAATTATAAAAAGGTGCCAAATAAACTCTGCAAAAACTGCAGATTCGATTTCAAATGTCGTTTTCACAGTACTTCAGAGATGAGCGGTTCATTAAGATTCAAACTATCCCATTAAATGACGGTGCACGACTGAGGTTAGTAATGGCCAAAGGAAAAGAAAAAAAAACCCACAAACATATAAAAGATTACCAGTAACTGCAATTAACATTTACCAGAGAAACTATTTTTGTGCTTTTGGACATTGTTCAGGAAATTTGAAGCCAGCCTTCGTTGCCAACAGAGAGAGAGAGAGAGAGACAATTGTGAGTAATAATAGACGAAGTTTGTCATATTGTCACAGTTACATAGCACTTTAGTAACAAAAACTAAATTGTAACTCATCGCAAAAACAGAATTGACATGTAGTTTTTTGAAAAATCACATAAGATCTATCATCCATTAATTTTCCAGTATTGTACATGTCGAATGCCCAAATAGACAATATCATTTACCATAACACTCTCCTGATGTTAACTTCATAAACCCTCTATTTCTCTTCAGCCTTGTTCACTATAACACGCTCTCACACACTTTTGTTTGTATCAGCATTGTGTTATTCTCATTCAAATACTGCACATTCTAAGACTCCGGTCTCATGTTACTTACATTTCAGACTGGAGAAAATGTTCACGTGTAAAAATCTTCTGTTCATCGCTCTCTTGGTGTTAGCATGTAGTGAATATACCGGAGGAGGTAAATAAAACTCCAATTCATGATTCATGACTCAGAAAGGAATGAATACTCGATTATTTTAATTTTTATTTATTATATCTTTTAATAAAATATATTTTTACTTAAATAATAAATTCACCGTCTTTGTTCGGTACCACCTTTAAATATCCACTAAACATTTGTTAAACTGAATAAGAGTGACTATGTATAAAATTTGGTGATATTGTTTTTGTCTTATAAACGTATTATCTATTTTTAAAAAAAAATTGACTTAGTATTTCTTCTTCTACTAAACGATTACGCATTTATTTTATTCTTCATATTGGCTCCATATTTTTTACAGTGAGACGAAACCGAAAACTAAGAGGCGGGTGTAGAGGAACAAGGTATGGGTGTTGTCCAGATGGCAAGACGGCCGCTTCAGGAAGAAATGGCAAGGGGTGTAGGCCTGTGAACATAATTGGTGGCTGTAGAGGTGTCCTGTGGGGCTGCTGTGAAGATGGCGTAACACCTGCTGGCGGACCCAACAAAGAGAACTGCGCCAAAAAAGGTGGATGTGCTGGCACAAGATACGGATGTTGTCCTGATGGCAGAAAGGCAGCAACGGGACCAAATGAAGCCGGCTGCAACAGAATTATATTGTCTTAGTTCTTTTAATGTTTGAATGATGGAGCAGCTGTATCGATTTGAATATTAAAATTTACAAATTACGAGCATTTATATTCAGAAATTCAATTTACTTTTCCTTCATTTTCGTAATGGCTTTTAAATATGTTGTTTGTCTGTCTGTCCATGTTTTGTTTATTGATTTATTTTCATGTGTGTAAATATCACCAATTTTTTAAACCTGGCCAATCATGAACAGCTTCACGTTATCATTAGCATCTCAGTTAACCTGGGAAGTAGATTACATTTGTAGAATAGTATCCAACTGAAATTGAATTCTTTAAAATCGTCGTTTTCTCAATGGAAATAAACACAAAAAGGGTAGACGCTATTATAGAAAACATTGACTGAATCGAAAGTGTCAGTGGTATTTTGACAGTACAAATGATTTCAAAGTAGCAAGGCACTGACAATATGAACTTACTGGCTAAACCGGGGCACCCTCGACAAAGGTCAGACGTCCGAGTCTAAGGAAAAAAGTGGTTGTCGGAGAGCTTTAGGAATCAGTGGTACCAATGAATAGGGCAACACCATGACAGCCAGAGGATTATATACTCACATGTGCAAACGTGGCAGCACAGACTAAAGATGGAAGTTTGAATCGGAAACACAAGTAATTAGTGAATAAAATTAGAAAGGTGCAATCTACAACAGGCTATATAAAAACAGGGACTTGAACAGCAAGCGTTGCAACCTAGACTCCAAGACAATCCTGTTCCTGTTCAATTCGTGCAATGCTAGACAGAGCTTTTGGTGAGCCTTACACTCGACAATCGTGTATGACATTTTCCAGGAGATTGAGTAGTTTGTTTTTATTTACAGAATATAAGATTATACTAGATGAATCAGAGAGGTAATCATATTTCAAAAAAGGTTTGCAACTACAGAATTTGCATAACTCAAATATAAAAATACTATAGCATTAAATGCTTGGCTTTACAGTTTAAAGTTCAGCATGTAGACTCTGAAATATGTTTTAAACAATAAAGTTGTTATGGCAAAGAAGACAACAGTATTTATTTAGTCTATTATTTAGCTGACAGGGTCTTCCGGGAAGACCCGTGAAGTGCACTAGGCTCGGGGTCTGCTGATTTTCTTCCACATGTAGGATCATTTAGTCTAATAAACCCATGATATCAGTTTCCTGCTTGAAATTTCATTATGTAATTTTTTTTAATGTTCCTTACCTGTTAAACTCTAAGGTGAGCTCAGACGACACGACACTAGAACGATTGAAATAAACGAAGTACTGGGCAGCAATACGAATTGATTTTCAAGACATTTATAAAATTAACTATTTTACCGCGGCCAATTGTCAAACACACATGTTTTTTTCGTAAAGTGCCCAAATGGGTATAGTTCATTCTGTGACCTCAGCATAGAGCAAACTCTCTTGTTAAAGAAAGTAAAGAGGATATGGGAAGGCTTTGTTAGGGTTAAGGGTGGGTGATGACTACTTGCGACGGCAGCCGTTAAGGCAGTTATTATTTCATAAGTGCAGTATCAAGTCAATGATACCTTCCGTGCATTTAAGAAACAAACGCCTGCTTAAAAAATGCTTTTATTCCTCAAACATACTTTTTTGAGGCCTGGATTAACCTATAGGCAAACAAGGCACGTGCCTTGGGCCCAGCGTTTGGGGGGCACCACAATTCCTCAAGAAAAATGTGCATATTGTCCCTGGTTGCCGCGCGTAATCGACATAACATTAGCAAATCACAATTGTAATTAGTTAGTAATATTGAATCTTATCTTATCTGTTACAGACGCTCCTTCTATACAGAATATTATTGCACATTATTTAACCTTATTTAACCACAAAACGGGGGGTAAAATACCACCCACCAATATTTTTGGCACTATTTAGTGCCATTTCCTTTCCAAGTTGATTTTTTTTCATTTTACTGTGGGCCCACTAATTGTCAGCATCTTTGTGGTCCTTTTAATAAATCTTGCCGTATTTATGCCGGAGGAAAAATAACAAGATTTTGTTCTCAAAAACTTTTCTATGGCACAAAATCAAATGGTGAGCAGTACAGGAGAGAATGGTCACTGTATTCACCATCCACGGGATCTGTTTAATGCTTTGTTTATAAACTTTTTCATCTAAAGTTTCCAAAAGTTTGATTTGATAAAAATGTGTTCAGTGACTAGAAAAATAACAATCAAGTTGATAATCCTATATAATAAAAGGCAAGTTTCTGTCCTTTCTGTCCCGTCATCTATAGCGATTGGTCCCTCAAACACATATGACTCCTACAGCCAATCACTAGCTGAGAAAAATTTACATAGTACGCGGAGGTTCAAAACGAGTTATTTTTGGTGCAGTTTTTTTGTGGTCATAATTCAGTATGTTGTTCCCATCTTGAAGTGATGCCTGCCGCTTATTCCAATGACAATTCTGCTTTTTCCTTGATGGTCCTGGGGGGTAGTGGCAAGAGTTTTCAGTGTTGTTTGTTTTTTGTTGCTGTTATTGTTGTTGTTGTTTTGTTGTTGTTGTTGTTTGTTTTTGTTTTGTTGTTTTTTTGTGGTTGTTGTTATTGTTGTTGTTTTGTTGTTGTTGTTGCTTTGTTGTTGTGGCTGTTGTTGTTGTTGTTGTAGTTGTTGTTTTGTTGTTGTTGTTGTTTTGCTGTTGTTGTTATTGTTTTGTTGTTGTTGTTTTGTTTTTGTTGCTGTTGTTTTTATTGTTGTTGTTGCTATTGTTGTTGTTTTTGTTGTTTTTGCTGTTTTTGTTGTTGTTGTCCACATCCCTTGCCCTGCGACGACAATGTCCTGCAAACTACCAAAACATAGCGTCCATGAACTTCACAGGTCCCACTACACTTATTCCCGTCCTTGGGTGGGCTTTGTTACAAGTCATGAATAAAGCGCTACTCATACAGACTGCGTGTTAATATACCTAGCTCGTCGACAAGGCTTGGGTCTAATACAAAAACTAAAAGAGCAAATAAATGAAGAGTACACTTACTGGAAACATATTTTGTGGCAAGCAGTAGCGGTTATTTGTACTTTAGCTGAGCGTGGTCTGGCTTGTAGAGGGACAAATAAAAAAAATTGATCTTTACAAAATGGAATTTATCTAGGGTTGCTGGAGTTGGTCAGTCAGTTTGATTCATTTTATCATCACACCTTGAATTTCTGGAAAAGGAAATCCTTCTTATTTATCCAAATTTATATGTGAAGAACTCATTGAAATTATGTCCCAAAAAGTCCATGAAGTATTGTAGATGAAGTAAAGGCTTTCGGAGGAAAATGAGTTTACTATATACATTCCCAGTGCTGCCCATTCACTAAATCTGTTAGGCAGAAGTGCCATTGACTCTTATTTAGAGGCATTAAACTTCTTCCACACAGTGCACTGATCTATACTTTTTTTCTTAGCTTCAACCAACAGATGGAAGATTATGAAAGGATGCCTTGTGAATGAAACACTGGTAAAGACTCTTTCCGATACCAGATGGGAAGCACATGCTGTTGCAACTGAAGCTATAGTTCTAAAGTCTCATCCTCAGATTATAGAAGCGTAACATAGGTTACAAGAAGACCAGTCACAGAAGAGAAGCAGAAAAACATTGCAGAGAAGATGCAAGATTTAGAATTTGTTCCCATGCTTATCTTTTGGGAAGAACTGTTACTACATTTTCACATGGTTAGTAAGTCAAGCTGTACAAAATAAGTACGTGAACTTGAAAACTTGTGCTGATTTGTATTCTTCAATAGATTCACTAGCAGATCACTTGCATGAATATAGGAATGAATTTAAAAGATTTGAAGAAGCTGTGAAAGAAATAACACCAGGTGTGGATTATAAGTCAACTTTGACCCGTAATCGTAAACGAAAGACAGTGGTCATTGATGGTGATGCCCCTGGGGTATCTCTGAATGTCAGAGACAAAGTTCTATATCTGCTGCCTACGCCATTGTTGACAAACTTAAGACAGAGATGATTAGACGAGGACAGGTATATAATGATATGGCAGTTCGATTTTCTTGTTTGGTCGATGTACCACAAACATCTCAGTGTTATGTAGGACTAATAAATTCTTATCCTGAAGATATTAACAATAATTTATATACTGAACTGCACCAGTTCCACTTATATATAGTCGCCACAAGTTTCGTGCATCAAAATCTGAAAGCAATACTTTTAGTCATGAAGAATTATACAAAGTATTAGAGACAACATCGAGTGTGCTTTTCCAAATGTAGAAATAGCCTTGCGCATATTTTAAATCTGTAACAGGAATTGTTACGAACTGTTCAACTGAGAGCTCTTTTCCTTAGTTGAAATGTTCAAAATATCCAAGTAGATCGACAATGAATTAAGAAAGGTTTGATTCCTTATCTCAGCTGATGGTTGAGGCAAACTTTTTGCGCAAAATTAACTTCGATGATGTACTCAAAAACTTTGTCAGATGTAAATATAGAAAAAGAAATTTAAAATGTAAATGTGTGCTCTCTCTGACTCTCTGATCTATTAAAAAAGTTATATTATTTTTGCCTATTATAATTTAAAAAATTAATTAACTATTAATTTTAATACAGAAATACCTTATTGTAGGTTATATATGAGTGATAGTAGTACAAACATATACCCGGGGCAGAAAGGGGCACCCATGTGGGTTTGTGCCTCGGGCACCAAGATGGCTTAATCCGGCCCTGCTTTTTTTATATACAAAATATATTTTTTTATGACTTTAGTAAGTTCCTACATTTTATCATGACATTTACCGAAATTTTATTAGTTTTATTCAAATATTTGTAGAAAATGACTGTAAAGTTTTGATTTGTCAAAAGAAATATTTATGTTCAAATCAGAAAGCAGCTCAAGTTTTTTCCCTTAAAGTATATTGAAAAAAAAGCAATTTTCTTAAATTTTTAATTTATATTTTTAACCCAAGTTTATTTTCATACTTAACGTTTATTGGAATTGAACCATGGATTTATCGATTACAAAAATTACATTATTTAAAACATGGTATTATCTGCAATCAATAAACCAGAGCTTAAAGAGCAGGCACTTATTTTTAGTTGTAGTGTGCATTAGCAACAGACAGATCTTATCTTATCTTATCTGTTACAGACGCTAAATATATAAAGAAGATTTTTAGCGTCCTACGCTTGTACATAGTTTATGTCTAGTCTTGCATTGTATTCGAGTTTTAAATGTTGATACAGTGTTTGTTTTCCTGGTTTCCTAGGAGACCCATTCCACGTTCGAATTCCGGACAGGAAGAATGAGAATTTTTATGTGTTTGTTCTACATACGGAATATGATTTTTTTTTAATCCATATGTCTATCTGATGGTTGTATTAGGTTATCTGTGTGTTGTATTTTCAAGTTACAATTAATTGCCTTATGTATTATTACTACTTTGGTCTTTTTTCTTCAATCCTCTGTTTTGTCAAGGTTTAATGATTTAACTAATGGTGTTACTCTTGTAAGTTTTGAATATTCTCAAGTAATGAATCAGGCAGCTCTTTTTTAAATCCATTATATTAACTTGTGGTGTCTGCTTGCTTGCTTGAGTGCCGAAAAAACTTTTGATCGATTTTTAACCCATTTCCCTGTATGCTGGCGAGCTTAAATTTTTCAGGCAGACTCGTGGCGATGATAAAAATGATCTATCAAAATTTCAGATCGATCGATTATACTGTAATTAAATTAATGAATTTTTAGATTATCTCTATTTAACTCAATGTAGAATATTATTTTTTGTGATAGAGTCTCGTGGTGCATATTAAATTGAACAACATTTCCTGTCGCGTGGTAATGTGCGTATTACATTGACGATACTTTTTAAAAATATATTCCCGATCTGTGCGCATTTATATTAAACATGTCTTACGATACATAACTAAAATGTTCTATTTTCGGATTGTCTTGCGCTGCGTATTATAATGAACACTAGCGAACCACCCGTCAAAAATGACGGAAGTTTTCAGCTGAAATCTATTTATTTTGAAAAATGCACTTTTTTTTAGTTCGCTTACGGCGCCGACCTTTTCAAAAGCCCAACTAACTTGCCCTTGTTTGATAAATGAAATATAAACTTTCTGAAATGTACACAAAGTATTTTATAATAGGGGTTGTTTTTTTGTTTTGTTTTTTTTTATTTTATAATTAACCATCATCAAATCCTCTTTTTACATTGTTCCCTTTTCCAACATTAAAATATGAGCTAAAACAATGACGTCATATAATATTTTTTTACAGCGCATCTTTAATTTGCACACCTTTTGATGCATTGGTGCAGTAATTTGGTGCACTGCTTTCTAAAATTAGTAGCTTCGCGGATAGACACTACAGACGTGACATTGCAAATTATATATATTTAATTCTTTTACTTATGTATCGTATGTAAAGGATTTATAGTCAAAAACGTGTTTTTTAATTTTTAAAAAAATCCTTTATATTAACTCGTGGTGTCTGCTTGCTTTGCTTGCCTGCTTTATAGCCGAAAAAACTTTTGATCGATTTTTAACCCACTTCTCCATATGATGGCGAGCTGAAATTTTGCAGCCAGACTCGTGGCGATGATAAAAAGGATTTATCAAAATTTCATATCGATCGAATGTACTGTAATTAAATTAATGAATTTTTAGATTATCTCTATTTATCTCTATTTATCATGTTAATTTTTGTAATTGAGTGTCGCGATGCGTATTATATTGAACAACCTTTTTAATACTTGCCTGTAGTACGGTGCGGTGCGTGTTATATCGATGATATTTTTTAAAAAATATGTTCCCGATCTGTAAATGTTTATGCTAATAATCTGTCGCACTGTGCGCATTAAATTAAACGTGTTTATATAACCCTTTTCCCGTGGTCAAATCGAGCTGACAATAAGCAGGCAGACTGTAGTAGATTTTTTCCTATTAATCCTTCATATACGAGACATAACTAAAATTTCGGAATTTTAGATTGTCGTGCGATGCGTATTATAATGAACATACTTTTAGTAATGTCTCGTAAATAAAGGATTTATAGTCAAAAACCTGTTTTTTTACGAGGTTTTAGAAAAATTGTTCTAGTTCATCAATGTTTTCTTTGGTGGATGGGCACAGCGGCGTAGCGTGGGTATGTGCCGCCTGGGGCAGAACCCAGGTTTGCCGCCCCACCCCGGAGAAAAGTTAAATCTAAAAAAAACATCTAAAAATTAATAAAAAGGGCACTATACAATTTTTAATGTTAGAAATAAATATGATTAAAATTTAAGTTTTCTGTTTTACCTCATTGCACAATCTTAGATGTATCAATATTGTCAGCCATGTCATACTCAATTTCCGAAATAGCATTGTTGATCGTAATACATTTTTAATTAACTTAATTTTAGAGAAGCTTCTATCGCAGCGTATGACAGTAGTAAGAAACTTTAATTTTTAATATATTATATTAGGCAGGGTAACTTCGAGCATCAATATCTCAATAACCGTAGATAAATCAAGAGGACTTGAATTTATTAATTCATTTATTATTATTATTATTTCTTTTGCGGACATCGCGCAAGAGGTCAGGGAGCTGAACGCAAGCGGCGGCTACATCACGGGCGATTTGATGTAACCGGTCCTCAAAAACGAGTGGTCTTAAGAACCATAGCTTTAACCATTGTTTTTAATTGCGAAGACAATTTTAAACCAGTAATGAAAAATACATGTAATTGAAACATGACCAAAGAGCCTTAATCGAAGCCATTTACTTCGGCAATTAAACAAAATCACAACACTTTTTTCACGACAAGTCCTAAAAGTTTCCAGACCATTTTCCGCCTTTCAAGATTGGTAAAATTATTTTAAGAATTCTCGACTTTTTCACAATAATTAAGCCTCTAGGTTTTTCCGTTCAGCATAATATGTATCAGAAGAATCTATTTGTAGTTTGAAGGTTAGTAGTTGAAACGTTTACATATTTTAGGATATTTCCTTTATTTCTTTATCCATTTCTTATATCGTTTTTATTTTATTTTGTCATAACGCTCCACTTTTTAAAAACATTTTCTTGAAACAAATTAACGAAGAGAAATTTGGCACCCCTACAAAGTGTCGCCCGGGCATTTGCCCCCATTGCCGCCTCTCGATACACCACTGGATCAACCCCATACAGAAGATGCATATTTTATAACAGATCTCAAAGTGACAAAACATTTAAGTTTAATATTGTTATTTCATATGTAAACGTTTCTCTTTTATAAAGCCTGAGGTTAAGTTTGATTTTTTTAATTACTCCATTGACATGGGGATACCATGATAATTTCTAATTTTTATTACTGCTAAGTATTTTGCATCTTTAGTTTGGATTAGTTGTTTTCCATGAACGAAATGTTTTGAATTTATTTGTTTCTTTTTCTCAACTAATCTAAACTACCGATAGGTTTATCTCATGATATAAGATTTCATCTTTTATGAGATCAAAACACGTTTCTTTCTGCCTGCGATTTGGACACTCTCAGATAAGTGCGTGTTTGTAGTAAAAATTAAATTAAATTAAAAAGCATAACACAGAGTGATGGTTATGCCTTTGTGCACGTAAGATTTCTGGAAATGTTTTTAAGAATTAGAAGTGAACATAGTTAGGAGCCATTTGTAAAACATAGCAATGATCGTTTGTGTTCTTTACTAATGGAACAAATTGAATTTTTAAAATGGCTTAAGAAAAAAGAATTAAACTATTCATTCGACCCGAGCGACCATGTATTTGTGTGCAATATTTCCTATTTTCTCCTGATATCTGAAGTTCTTGTCAACATTCGGGTATTCTGCTGATGGGCGCACGGCAACACCGGACCAAACAACCAAGGTTGTCAACAAAAAAACCCAGTCAGTTTGATTCCTTGAAACACGAAGTACGGGTGCTGCCCAGTGCCCTGCCAAGGGACTGAAACACAAATGTAAGTCCACTTCATCGGCTCGTGGGTGTGAACGAACCGCACACGGCTGTTGTGCAGACGGATTTACAAACCCACCTGGGCCTTTTTGTCAAAGGTGTAAAAGATTGCCAAACGGTGGGTGCATAGAGACGAAAGACGGTTTCAGCCGAGACGGTTTTACATCAGCCTAAGGGCCAAATTTTCAAGGGTGTAAGGCAGAGAAGTTAATTGTGGGATGTAAGGGGACGGAGTATGGCTGCTGTACAGATGGCGTTACATCAGCTTCAGGACCTAAGGTTGTAAGTCAGGTTTGCTAAAACTGTTTGCTTACTTGGCATATTTTCAGTAGTCAAATGCCTAAATTGGCTGGCCAGCTGTGCAGATAAATCCAATATGGTTTTATAGCCTTCCTTGACCAACGTATGACGCCAGATCTACCACTCATTTTATCATAAATTTCTATTTCCTATAAAAATGTGTCCGCGTGATTGATTCATCTTATAGTTCTCCTAGAGACTCAGTGGTCGTGAAATCCCCCCCCCCTCAAAAAAAATTAAGTTAATAAATAAAATAAATAAAAATAAATAAATGAAAAATTCAGCACGATTTTTTACCCAAAATTCTAAGGCTCTAGTTATATTTCAACACATTTAAATTATAGTAAAGTATGTAGTATAAAATAACTAACTTCATTTTGTAAATTGGATGATAGTGATTCAAACTGTGTAATTTTAAATGAGTGAATTAGTCATTTACAAAGTTTTGAAAATCGCCATATCATTCCCCCCTAAAAAATATCACTCTTGCAAATTATAAACAAAAGGTTTAAACGTATGTCATTTATGTTTAATATCTTAACGTGCAAAAAAGCCCGTCCAAGGACGTTCTGCCACAGTTCGGTGGCATGTTGTAACTCACCTAAAAATGCTGTCTCAACCGGCATTACATGTGCATTACGTCAAAAATACTATTCATTATAGTTTTAAAAAATTACTCGTAAAAACACAGCTTTTGACTATAAATCCGAACGCGCATAACTCAAAATAAAGTCTTGGAAGAAATACTGCACCAAAAATAACTCGTTTTGAACGTCCTAGTAAACGTGTTCAATATGTGCTTGAGGGACCAATCGCTATCGAGGACTGAACAGAACGGACATAAACTTGCCTTTTATTATATAGGATGATGCCCACGTATATATAATTTTACTTCCTGGAATATGGCCCTCTTTGCAAACAGTTTGGACACCCTTGTAATAACATGTCACTGCACCAACTGCCACACTGCTGAAGGCCAATGCTATGAGGTAGTTTTAACACCCGCATTGGTGTTGCCTCCGCTGATTTGCATCGGAGAGTCACGTCAGGTTTCATGGCGCAAATTGTATGTTTTTATCTTGGCCATTAGTGGTAAACAAGTTCCTTTCATCCTGTAACATATTGTGTGTTAATCTTTGGTGCAGTAGGATAACGAGACTCATTATGGCTAATCATACTTGTTTTGGTTCGTTTACAATGACAATCTGTATAGCTTATCAAGCTTAACTGGCATCCTTGCTTTAGATGAAATGGCTCTAAAATAAATACACTGAAAGAAAATGAATCAAGAGAGTCCAATATAATATATCTAGTATAAAATTACATTTCGGGGTTCGATGAATTTAAGAGAAGAGCTTTTTAAATATCACTTACATTCAAAATAATCAAGCAAAAACCACAACTTTAAAGATTCATTATCCGCCTTTTCTTAATTTACCGAACATTACCAGCACCACATAAAATCCATTTAATTTATATTTAGCTTTTAATATATATTATGATGGATTTATAGTATTTATAACTAAACCACATCATCAAAATCCACTCATCCCAGTGATCCCATTAAAATAAATTTAGCTGGTCAGTTCGAAGATCATACTTCACAAATTATTAAATAAAGTTTCCATGTAGCATCAAATTAGTGTGAGATCGCAAAGTGAGCCAGACTTCAGAGTTCAAGATACTTGAGGGTTTTGGTTTTCTTAGTTCACTACATTCGCGACAGACATACAGAATTAAATGTGATCAAAGAAAAAATATATATATATTAGGGCTGCGGAAATTAACGATTAATTTTTCAATTAATCGTTAAAAAAATTTATCAATTAAAATTATTTTAATCGGTAAAAATTCGATTAAAATTAAAGAAAATATTTATAATATTTAAAGAAATTTTATTAATCAATAATTAATTATTAATAATATATTATATATTTACGCTCATTTTTCACTGCCGCCTAACGCTGAGGGACATCACTCTGCTTTTTTAAATTTTGTGTTGTAAGCAGTGCTGATTGACTCAAATAGTTATTTTTTGGTGCAGTAATTTGGTGCGCTGCTTTCTAAAATTAGTTTAAAAATCGTGTGGTGATTAGCATTGTAAAAATTATTCGATCTAAAGAAATACTTTGTTAAATTTTCAGGAATATTTCGTATTTATCATACAAGGATAAGTTACTTGGGCTTTTGACCAAAACAAAAAGTGGGCGCCGCAGCACAACCTATATTATATACATTAAAAACTTTTATAAAATACTTTGTGTACATTTAAAAAATTTTAATATTACGTATTTATCATACAAGGACAAGTTAGTTGGGCTTTTGAAAAATGTGGGCGCTGTAAGCGCCCTTAAAAAAGGGGGGAGCCGCAGGCGCCACGGCGCCGCAGCACAATCTAGTTAATAATAATTTATATTTTTTCCCGTACAAACTTCTCCCGCGTAATGTTATAATTTATTTTATTACTGTATGTTGACCGGCAGACGTCAACTAAAAAATGGCTGACAGCATCAGCGCAGTTAAATTTAAACATATAACTAGAAAGTTGAGAAAAAAAATATTTTTAAGCTAACTGCGGATGGCAAAGTCGAAGATGGTGAAAAAGTTTACTGTGTTCACTGCCATAAACAATTCTCTTTTAAAGGATCAAATACATCGCTGACGTACCACCTTCAGCACAAAATATCCGATCAAGTATCAACACATTGTCATATAATTTAGTTCAAAATATTCTTGATTTTCAATGTCCGGGAGAAATGTTCAGTTTAATGACGTCATAAATTTCTATTTTTGGCTTTAATCGAAATTATCGATTAATTAATCCATATTTTTTCAAAAGTTAACTATTAAATTTAAATTAATCGATAACAGCCCTAATATATATATAATACATAAATGAAAGTATGCCTGTGTATATGTCCTTTATACCTTATTACACCATTCATCCGATTGACATGAAAATTTTGGAGACTGTTAAGTACGCTCCTGGGATGGTAACTGGCAGATTTTAAAAAAAAATTAAATGTAAAAGAGACGCCGGGGCCCATAATATTGATTTTTGCTATTTTGAGCTATATAAGAATTTGTTTAAGCGTTAGCTACTGGGTTAATGAATGGATCTTTATCAAAATTTGTATATGAAAAATTGATAACCTATATTTAAATACTCTAGGGCATTGAACTCCCAATGTCCATTTCTTCAGGGCCGGGGGCCCCAAATGTCTTTTTTCGTACACCTTTAAGATTTATTCCCCATTCAATTTTTAACGATCTTGGGAACATAAAGAAATATATTTATTATGAAACTAAATAAAATGAAGAGACGTTTCGAACGTTTAATCTTGCACCGACTGGGCACGGAGGCCCCTAAATGCCTTTTTTTCCTATATCATAATCATTCCCTTGACCGCTGCGGTCGTTGTGGGGAGCGCATAGAAACCAGAAATTCATTCAACCTCAGCCCTGTCCAATCTTTATGTATTCAAGCCAACTTTTCCAATGTCGACCTCTTCGAGGGGCCCCCTTCAACGGTGCTTTGAGAGATAATTTGTGTCAGGCTATCATGTCGCAAGGGCGCAGCACATGACCGAACCATGCCAGCTTGCATCTTTTAATTGTCTCTATAATAGTTTTCTTAAGACCCGCTATGGAGGCTATTCTTGCCAAGACGTACTCATTTGTCTTGTGCTCCCGATAGAGATCTGGAGAATTGTTCCCATGCATTCAAATGCCTGCAGATTGCTTTCAGTGGTTGCCATTGGCATCCAGGTCTCACATCCATACAGGCTAAAGTTTTAATGAGAGCTCTATATCGCCTTATCTTGTTGGAAGGCTAATGTTTTCCTTTATTAGTTATATAAAAATTAATTTAAGCGTTGGATACTGGATAAATGAAGGGATCTTGACCAAAATCGGTATATTAAAACTTGAGGGCTTATATTAAAATACTTTAGGGCACTGAACTATTAGTGTCCACTCTTTCGGGGCCGGGGGCCCGAAATGTTTTTTTTTCGTAAACGTTTACGATTTTATTCGCCATTCAATTTAACAAGATCTTTGGAAAAATAGATAAATATATCTATTATGATCCAGATTGAAATAAACAGGTATTTCAAAATTTACAATATGCACTGAATGGACCAGGGGGCCCTTGATGTCTTTATTATGTTTATTATATTAGCTATGTCACAAATAGTTTATGTGTTAGCTACTGGATAAATGGATGGATCTTGGAAAAACTGATTATATAAAACGCGAGAGCCCAATTTAAAATACTATAGGGTTTTGAGCTCCTTCAGGACACCAAATCTTATTTTCCTTATTGATTAAGATTTTATTCCGTATTTTATTTTACACGGTCTTGACAAATATTGATAATATATTCACTATGATCCAAATTGTAATGATTAGATGTTTCGAACTTTAATCTTGCACAATTTGGGCCCGAGGGACCATGTCATTTTTAGCTTATAATAGCATATAAATATTATTTTATTCATCTGATCGTTAAAAAAATTTTGGGAGGATGTTGAATAAATTCTAGATAGATTAATGGCATTAAGAGTTTTAAAAATAAAAACTTATAGGGGCTGGGGGGCGCATAATGTCATTTTGCTTCTTATATAAACTTAATAAAAAGTATTTTAAACATTGGCTATTGGGTTAATGGATGGATCTTGACCAAATTTAATACATGAAAACTTGACGGCCTATAATAAAATATTTTAGGGTATTGAACAGCTAATGTTCATCACTTCGTTGCCGGGGGCCCCAAAGCTTTTTTTCTCAAATTTTAAAGACTTAATTCACCTTTCGATATTACACAATCTTAACAAATACCGACAATTATGTACATCATAATCCAGATAGAAATCTTGAGGGCCTTAACGTTTTGCTCAGGGGCCCTTTAATGCCATTTTCTACTTTTATAAGCTTCATAAAGAATATTTAAGACAATAGCTACCGGCACAATTCATCATATCGAAAAGAAACTTTTGGAAGCTGTTAACCACGCACCCGCTAAGGGATCCTGACATTTTAAAAAAGTAATCCCTCATAGAGGAACGGGGGCCAAAATGCAATTTTTTCTTTTATGGGCTATAGAAAAATTATTTAAATATCAACTCCTTTGTAAATAGATGAATCTTGATAAAACTTGGTACATCACAACTTAGTGGCCCATATTAAAATAGTAAAGGGCATTGAATTCAAAATGAAAATTCCTTTAAGGATAAGGCCTAAAATCTGTTTTTTTCCTAAGCGTTTAAGATTGTATTTTCCATTCAATATTACAGAACCTTGACAAATATCAATTAATATATTCCTTACGATCCAGATTGGGATTAAAAGGTGTTTGGAAATTTAAATCTTGCACCTATTGGACCCAGAGCCATTATTTTTTTTCCTTATAGCAGCAATATTAATATTAATTTATTTATGTGATCGCTATGATCCTACATGTGGAAGAAAATCAGAAGCCCCGAGCCTAATGCTCCTTATGGGTCTTCCCGGAAGTCCCTCTCAGCTATCTGGCCCCCTAAGGGGACGTAACAGCTGAGCACCCCCCTCCCCGGAAGCGGTCGCTTCTGAAGCGGCCAATTGGGCATCCAGGACATAAAGTCGAAAATGCCTCCCACTATATTGGCCTCACTAGGAGGGGTGGAATTCCCTACTTCGACCCGCTACCACTTTGGCGCCACCCCGGCAAAGCATACGAGCCTCCATGGTTAGGACCGCCGCCAAGCGGGGCATCATCAAAGACCTACCTAGGGTGTGATCACTATAAAACTTTGGGAAATTGTTTATTACATTCCAGCTAAGGTCTATGGCATAAAAAAGATGTAGAATTACAACTAATAGTAGGTGAAAATGTCGTTATTTCCTTATATGAGGTAAATAAAAAGTTTTTTAAACACAGCATAATGGGTTAATGGTTGGATCTTGACCAAATTTTGCACATAAAAGCTTGATAGCCCAAGATAAAATAGTATTGCTCATTGAACTATATATGTCAATTTCTTCGGGGCCAGGGTCCCGAAATCCGTAGGATTTTGATTTGTTAAATTTTTAAGACATAAGTCGTATTCGCTAATACAAGATCTTGAAAAATATTGATATTATATCCATCACGATCCCGATTGAAATCATCATAGTTTTGAAATTACCTTGGCAAGGGGGGGGGGCCGGGGCCCCTAAATGTATTCTTTTCCTTATATGAGCTATATAAATATTATTTTAAACATTGGCTTCCGGCACCATTTTGTTGTTGTTATTACCACTCATATAGTTCTCGGAAGGCCCATGATGTCGCTTTTATTTTTGTAGACATTGGGAATTTTGTGCGATGAACTTATTTGGTCATTTTTAGTGCATTGGAATAAAGCGTGTTTTTTTTAAAATCCCATTTTACTCATTTTTATTAGAGACTGAAAAATGTATTAATATGTGTTATTAAATACTCACATCATATCGTCATATTCATTTAGTTTCAAAGGAGATATTTTATGAATTATTCAACACATAAATTTGTGCAGCGTGTGCGCATCTATTTAATTATTTGATTTACCCGTACTGGACGCGTTAAAGGAGTCGTGTAGACACGTATGTTTTTTTTTCCAAATAGGACCAATGATAAGCTCAGTAAATATTTAAATTTATAAAAAGGGTAATTTAATTTTAATTTTACAAAGTAACCATGGATACAAACTAAAGCTTTCAGTATTGACATTTTATAATTTAAAAAAATAACTTTTATAAGGGGTGATAAGAAAAAATATTCCACAGCGAAACCTTAAGAATCGATTTCAACATCATTTTCATACCTCATATTAAAAATAAATATACATGGAAAAAGTGATACATTAAAATTCAAATTCGCACATTAAATGACGTGGAACGCCCGGGCTAGTAATGACAAAAGAAAAAAGAAAAAACATAAACATCAATAAGATTACCCGTAACTGCAGTGAATTTTCACCCCAGAAGGCCTTATAAGCCTGCAGGAGGTGATCCAGAAATGACACGTTGATCCGCATTGCAATCAGAGAGAGTTGGTTGTTTGTATTATTAGAAAATGGTTGTCGTCTTGTCACAGTTACAAAGCACTTTGATAAAATAAAAAGAAGGGCTTCCATGTTGTCACAATTACAAAGCACTTTATCAACAGAAGAAAGTTTATCATGTTGTAACAGTTGCAAAGCACTTAAGTAACAAAATGTTTGTAATTCTGTCACACTTACAAGGAGCTTTAGTAACAAAAGTCAAGGTCTAACCGTAACAAGGGCTTTCTTAGTTGCTCCAGTAAGGTATAGCTTAAAATCGTGATCACACTCGTGCCACAATCACTCAGCAAGGAAAACAATGAGAATTTACAATTATTTAAGATTTTAAAATCTTCCCCCTTTTTCTAATCGGGGTTTATGTAAATGTTCGATTTGCATGAAATTTCAGAACCAATCGAGTTCAAGTGAAGCATCAAAGAAACAAAAAATGAATTGATAAAACAATTTCAAAAAGTTTTAAAATTGTTTCTTTTAAAGACGTATTTAAAATATCGATACTAGCATCATATATATAGTTACGCTCATTTGTCACTGCCGCCTAACGTTGAGGGAAATCACTCTGCTTTTTTAAAATTTTGCGTTGTAAGCAGTGCTGATTGACGCAAATAGTTATTTTTTGGTGCAGTAATTTGTTGCGCTGCTTTCGAAAATTAGTTTAAAAATCGTGTGGTGATTAGCACTGTAAAAATTATTATATAAATGCTTTGTTTAATTTTCAGGAATATTTCGTGTTTATCATACAAGGATAAGTTTCTTGGGCTTTTGACCCCCCCCCCAAAAGTAGGCGCCCTACAACCTCAATTTAAAATTACTTTGTGTACATTTAAAGGTAGTTTAATATTACGTAGCTATCATACAAGGTCAAGTTTGCGCCGCAGTAAAACCTATACTATATACATACTTTGTTAACATTTTAGGAATATTTCGTATTTATCATACAAGGATAAGTTACTTGGGCTTTTAACATAAAAAATAAAATTAAAAAAAAATGATTATAAAATACTTTGTGTACATTTAAGAAATTTTAATATTACGTATTTATCATACAAGTTAGTTGGGCTTTTGAAAAAGGTGGGCGCCGAAGGCGCCCATGAAAAAATGGGGCGCCTCAGGCGCCACGGCGCTGCAGCACAAACTAGTTTGAAATATGAAAGAAACTGTGGTACTAAGTATTCATGAATCGTCAAAAAACAATGTCAAAATTGAAGCAAGAGGTTAACGTTAATCTCCAAGAAGGGATGAATATTTATATTCCTTTGTTAAAAATGACTCTTTAAAATACATGTATACACAGTGGTACCCCGCTTAACGAACGGATCGTTCAAGGAACAATCCGTACAACGAACGCTGTTGTGAACACCCCCGCGACTCGAAGAGCGAACGTTACGGCCCGCACTTTTAATTATAACTGGCCAGCGGCCTCATCTTAAAAAATTAACTGTCTCTTAGATGTTTCTGTAACGACAACATAAAATTTACAAGAAAAGTCGATATATAAGATATTTTGGGGGAAATACGATGAAGTCAAGTGAGGCCAAGAAAGTTTGGGAACCACTGATGTAAAGGGACGAAGTATGGCTGCTATCAAGCTTGCATTTAAATCAGAATTGGTACATAAATATCAAGGGTGTAATGCAGAGATGTTAATTGTTGGATGTAAAGGGACGGAATATGCGGACTGCCCAGATAGTGTTACATCAGCTTTTAAGGACCTAATAATCTTAAAACATTCAATCGATTTATTTCAATTATACAGCCATTAAATTTTTTTTGATAATATTGTGAACAAAAAACACAACTTTTCTCTTAGCAATTTTACATATTAACAAATTTCATTACATTAGCATTTATGATATTTCATGCATAAAAATAAATACATTTCATATAAATTTCATACATAAATATATATCATATAATTGTTTTACTGCAGGGATTAAGCATGTTTTTAAAAAATCATACCAATAGTCCAAAAGATTTGAAGTAATGAAGTTAACTGACCTTGAGCATATAAAAGTTTGCGACAGCTGTAGTACAGTAATTCACACGCACGTACAAGCAAGCGAGAACTGGTTTGGGGTTGTTTTCAGTAACGTTCAGCAATTATTTCACCAAAAAATAAAAATAATAAATAACAATAATTATTTCGGCACATAGGTCACTGCCTTGTGACAACAAGGAAACTGAGCTAATAACACAAGGTTTCCCAAAGTCCGGCCTGCGGGCCTAATACGGCCCGCACTTTAATTATAACTGGCCAGCGCCTCATCTTAAAAAATTGACTGTACCTTAGATGTTTCTGTAACGACAACATAAAATTTACAAGAAAAGTCGATATATACGATATTTTGGGGGAAAATACGATGAAGTCAAATGATAGCAAAAATCGATGACTTAAACAAAGTTAGCATTCATTACAAAAGCCGATGAAATTATGAGCTGTCATGTGTACAAAATTCGATGAAGTACGATGGCAAAATCTTTATCCTAATATTTAAAAATTTTTACCAACCATGTAAAGGAAATGTTGTGAAGACAATGTATTTGAAATTTCAACCATTTTTAAAAAATAATACATGGATATAAATTTCAGCACAATTTTTTTCCCAACGTTGTAGGCTCTAGTTATATTTCAACACATTTTATTTACAGTAAAGTATATAGCATAAAATAACAAAACTCATTTCATAAATTGGCCAATAGTGATCCAATTTGTGTAATTTCAAATAATGGAATAAGAGATTTATAAAGTCTTGAAAATCGCGATAGCATAAAATAATATCCTCCTATATAATAAAAGTCAATTTTCTGTGCGGTCATCGATAGCAATTGGTCTCTCAAACTCCTACAGACTTCTACAGCCAATCACTAGTGGAGAAAAATTAAAACTCATTGAGATATTTAACGACGTTCAAAACGAGTTATTTTTGGTACAGTTTTTTTCCAAGAGTTTATTTAGAGCGGTGCACGTTGGGATTTGTAGTCAAAATTTTTGTTTTTTAAGGGTTATTTATTTTAACTATAATGTATAGTATTTTGACGTGATACACATGTATGGCCGGTCGACACGGCGGGTATCTCGACAAACCGTGGTGGAGGAGAGGTAAGGTCTCTGGACATGCCGCGGTGTAGGGGGTGGTAGGGTCTCTGGACATACTGTGGTGTGAGGGGGGTAGGGTCTCTGGACAGACCACGATGTGGGGGGGGGGAGTTAGGGTCTCTGGACAGACCGCGGTGTGGGGGGAGGTAGTGTCATTTTGGAGCCCAGTTGATGTGGATTTTGGGATGTCCTACCATGAACTTCACAGTTCACCCTACACTTATTCCCGTCCTTCAACGGGTTTTGTTGCTAGTATTGCTAGTGCGCTCGGCTCACAAGCTGAGGGGTGTGGGATCGAGCCCACGTTAAAGACACTATAAAAATGTTGATGAATGACTAACGCTAAGAAAGTCATCCGCTGACATGGCGAGGGATGGACGCCGCCAAGGTCTACTAAGCCCGAGAATGTTCAAATGGAAACGTTAGAATCCCCTAAGACCTCGAAAAAGGTTATGGGACTAACAAAAACATTTTTTTTAATATATATATATATATACATGAGAACATTGAAAATAAATTGACTTTATGCGTTGAAATTACTTAAACGCAATTCATAAACATCTGCATTCCTTTTTTTATTTTTTTTAAAAAAAATAATAAATTAAATTTGCTTCGCCGTAATTCTGAATAACACTAGGTTCGCATCTTGGGAGAAATGTTTTGGTGAAGTGCTGACAGTTTCACAAGCACTTGTGGATATGACCAACGGGTTCTCATGCCGAGGGCGAAAATGTTTTAACCTGATTCAATGTGAGAGTGGATGCTTTTCGCCGAATAGAAAATTTGAAACTTTAAAGAACACTTCCGAAAAACTTGCCATTTCTATTGTCACAAAAGATTAATTGGTCAACTTTCAGTTCAAATTATGAAAACGTATTTGTGTCGTCTCTTTCAAACGCTAATAGCTTCAGTTAAAAAGGGGAGTTACGGTACTAATGTTCATGTTTAAAAGTAATTCTTTAAATTTTAAAAATTCTTAAATGAAGATTTATATAACTCTTCATATGACTAAAATTGCTCAGAGATTTATTGCATTATTTTAATGTTGACATTATTGCTCCATTCAACTTTTTGAAACGTTTTATTGCGTCCAAAGAAAAATAATAAAAATAAAAATAAATTTTAAAGTAATTTTAAAATTTTAAAAATATATGTAGATTGTTGCATGTGTACGATTTTAAAGTGATATAATGTATAGGAAAATATGATGTCACTGAAATATACTGTAATTAAATGAGTTATCTAGGAAACATGATTTTGTTGAAATATGATGTTACTAAAATACTAAAACTAGAAACGTTATTACTGCTAACATATAATATCTACTAAATATATGTCACTGGATAATGATTTCTTTCAAATATGATTGCAAATAAATATGATATCTAAGAAATATCATTTTGCTTGAACATGATATAATATGATGTTATTTAAATAACATGATCACGGCTTTTAACGTGTTAAAGTATTCACAATTGATGTCATCGCAGGAATAGGATAATTCCCGAATCCTACAATGGTTGAATACCATTCTCGGAACATAATGTATAAACATTTTTTTAAAATAGTCAAAAGGAAACTGAATCTCGTGGTTGACATTTAACGCCCAGGGCGTGTTAACCATCAACACATCGTCTGCAGTCTGTTGCATCGGTCGCTGGACGTAAGTACATGAGATCGAAAGAACGATTCTTCTGTTTTCTTCTGTTTCAAACAAAACACATTCAATATTCCCCAAGAAAGTGGACAATTATATGTTCATAAATGTAGTCATTGTGGAAAAAAGTAAAATAACAGCATGTTAATTAAAAAGTAATTTGTGTATTGGGTATTCATTTCGCAAGAGTACAACTAAACAATGATTGTTCTATATAAAGTCCCAATACGATTTCGCGAGTATCGATCCCGTCAGCATCGGTTCAAAAGAACGGAGTAATAGTAATTATTTCATATTTTTATTTTATTTTTTTAAAACTAAGAATAATTACTGAAAGTATCGAAATTAACCGAGAAGATAAATTACATATGGCAATAAAATGCTTTTCAAATTAGATATAATTATATCCAAGACCATGCCGACAAACACAACGATATAAAACGACCTAACCATGATAGTGTTCGACGCACTACTAAAGAGGTGAGCACGTGGGATTTCTACTCTGCTGGTCGACGTTTTCAACTCTGCAATCCCCGCCTTTGTCTCCGGTGTAATCGTAAGTAGTCATTCACGAGCTGAGCGTAAATAAAGTCACGTGACATGCTTGCCATATGATGTTTTAAATACACAACCCTCTCAGTTTCCGAAACGTGAACTTAATATATGTTTGATTTTTTAAGCCTTGAGTATCTGCGACCAATTGTCAACGTCTCTGTAACGTGTTTTTTTAATCTTTGTTTGTTTGTTTGTTTTTTTTCTGCGGGGTACTTTTCTGTCTATAGCATTGCAGAGGGCCGAAAGTTAATTAGGTCAATGTTTTGCATGTTATTGACAAATAATATTCTTGGTCGACGTTTTCAATATATCAGTCCCGTCTTGTTTTGTTTGCTTTTGCTGAAATAAATTTAAGCAAATTATTTTTCCACATGTTCCTAAAAAAGAACATACATCTTCAGATACCATTTAACGTAATAGGACGGGAGGGGGAGGCAAGGACAAAATTCTTCCATTTTCTCGATTTCCGTTCACTTGTTTGAGCCACCAAACGACATTTCCCTGTTTTGTACTCTAGTTACATATCTTAATTCATTTTTTTTTCTTAAGACAATGAAAATTCAGTCTCTTTGTTTAGATTCTTCTATATCTTAAGAAACAGCAATTTCATCTTTGGAATACTTCTCTCAATGTCACTTAAAATGTTTGTTTAAAGCTTCAACAAATTGCTTATCAAATTTAATGACTAATGACTTAAACATTTTATACATTTAACTAATTGCTTATGATTGTATTTTGTTTTTTACTTAAAATTATTGCTTATTATATTAATAAATGTCTGACTATACCTTCAACACTAAACTTTTAACTGTAACTGCTAACTAAACACTTTCAGATACAAAATGTTGGCTGCCAAAGCTCTTCTTCTTGTTACTCTCTTAGTGTTTACATGCACAGAGACTAATGGAACGACATGTGAGTTGAGTTTCTTTAGTAATATGTTTGCACATATTTCGTTGGTTACCTTACGGTTTTAAACATATTTTATTGATCAGCTATATCTTAGATTCTTAGATCAACAACCGTAGTACATATTAAATTTAGGATTAGCTTATGAAATTGACGCCGTAGTATAATGTATTTGTCATTTGTTTGATGCCATACAGAACTAAGTAGTTTTACAAGTTTTATTATTAGTTTAGATTTACACACCTCAAGGACTTAATGTTGAAAAAAAGGCTTCAAGCTACAAACTATAAATTGTTTAGACCCTGTAAATCTTTAAAGTAATGCTTGAATAAAGTAAAAGAAAAAGCAGCCGCGGGCAATATCAGCCCTCTACATACGCTCATCCAGTATTTTCTGATTTTGTAGTGGCATAAAATTAGCGTCAGAAATCAATTCTAAATGACCAGTTACAGGTGAATTTATTTTACGACGGGTTACCCGTTCGAAACATCGCATAATTATTTTCCGTCATGACCGCTATACAATGCTACCTAGGAATCATCCATGCACCTCATTTCACACAGTAGCCACACGGCCGACGTCTTACCCATCTTACACTGTTAGTAACTTTTAATTTATTTACTTAAAAAACTGAAAACTTTAGGTGTATTATTAACATCAGTTTTTCTACGTCAACTCGTGTTAACGAACACAAGATACAACAGTGATAGGGAAAGGGTGTGGGTTATAGGAGTGGAGGGAGGAGAGGGGGGGTAGATAAACAACATTGGCTAGTCTAAATCGGTAACCCACTGTCGGCGTATTTCAGAGCAAAGTTAGTGTCAAAGCAGGGTTAAAACACTCCTGCTTTGACACTAACTTTATTAACAAACAAAAAACATGGTGTATTTTATCTCTATGCAGTCCATCCTTATTTTCGGCAGAGGAGTTTTGTTTTCTTTATAGGATTCATTCAAAGAACAAAAATCTTTTGTGTTTGCGATTTCTATTTGATTTTCAGAGAAAAAAGGTGTATCAAAAAACATTGTAGTTTGCCCGGACCGTATTTTATTTCCCATTGACAGATATTTCTCCTTAGATGTACTTCACAGCATATATTTGAAACAAAAAATTTCATTTGATAAATAGTTTCGCGAGCCGCAATGGAAACACAATAAAAAGCCGCATGCGAGTTAAGTTTGGCCTCCGTTAATATAGACATTGAAGCCAAATTTTCACGGGTGCCCGTGCAGAAATTTACTACCCGGGTAATCGCACGGCAACGGGTTCCCGGGTACCCGTTGACAGACCTACTTAAGACAGATATTTTTAAAACAGTGCTTCTCAAAGTGGTGGTCCGCGGACCTGTGTCGGTCCGTGGGCCATCCGATGCCGGTCCGCAGAAGTTACCAAGAAAGGACATTTCGCTACCACGTCAGTACAGGGAAAAAAGTTCACCGGTCCCTGGTGTAATGGAAAAAATTCCTGCCGGTCCGCAATAGTAAAAAGTTCTAAAAGCACTGTTTTAAAACATGTGCTAACACGATAACTTTTAAAATTTCATTATTTTTTTAACTGTTTTAAATTTTTACATTTAATTTTCAGTCTTTTTATTCTTACATGTGATATGAATCGACAGTCTCTTTGTAATACAATACATGCATACATCTTGTATAAAATGAATTAATTCATTTCGATAGCTTCTCAACATTTCTGATCAGAACAACATAGAATTCCCAGACTTAACGAATCCTCGTTGATTGGCCCTCTAAAATAGCATATTCGAAAGCTTAGCGCTTAAGATTATCACAATAAATTAATGCACATAAGATTGTCGCAATAAATTGTTTCACTAGAGATTGTCACAATAGATCGGTGCAAACTAAACTGTCCCGTCAAATCGAAGCACAGGAAATTGTCTCAACGCTTCATACCACACTTATGTTTCTTTAATTTAATTATTTCTTTTGAAGCATACCTACTCTAAGGAATTACTTAACGAGTAGTGTATTATATTTGAAAGCCATGATTAAAAAAAAACATGATCATCGATGTAAATAAATTTTGATTCATAAAAAAAATGTCTAAATCCCTATTAATAATCATGTCGTAATAAGAAATAAGTTACACCGAAAGTTGCCTATCTGCAAATAAGTTGGAGAAAGATTATTTTTTATACTTAACTCAACAGTAGTTTCTCAAAACTGCATATACAGTGTTTTGTATTTAAGACTTTCACAAAATGTAGACATCTCCTGAAATTGTTGAATCCACACAATAATCGGGGCAATACAACATACAAGTGAAGGAAATATTAAAAGGAACTGACCATACTGATAAGGAAACATTTAATTCAGAACTTTCACATTACGGCCAATAAAATTTTGCCAGCTCAAGGCACAGAAACAGCAAAGAAGAAATATGGGTTATATATATATATATATATATGTCATGCATGTCTGTCTGTCCGTGACGCTACTAATTTTAGAAAGCAGCGCACCAAATTACTGCAGCAAGGTGTGCAAATTAAAGATGCGCTTTAAAAAAATATTATATGACGTCATTGTTTTAGCTCATATTTTAATTTTGGAAAAGGGAACAATGTAACAATAGGATTTGATGATGGTTAATTATAAAATCCAAAAATGAAGGGGTCGCCGCAGGGGGCCTACAACCTCTATTATAAAATACTTTGTGTACATTTCAGAAAGTTTAATATTTCGTATTTATCAAACAAGGACAAGTTAGTTGGGCTTTTGAAAAAGGTCGGCGCCTTAGGCGCCCTACAAAAGTGCATTTTTTCAAAATAAATAGATTTCAGCTGAAAACTTCCGTCATTTTTGACGGGTGATACACACACATACACAACTATTTAAAAAAAGGGGGGGGGGAATCCAGTTTATCCTTTCGTACTTTATAAAAATAAATAAATTCTAACCTATTGATTTTCATTATACAAATTTAGGTTTTTAGGCTAAGTGTTGAGTTATAGATTTTTAAAATTCCTCCAGTCCTCAGGGGCGGTTGCCGAGGAACTCAATATGGCTGCTGTGCTGATGGTAAAACGGCTGCACTAGGGCCAAGGAAGGCGGGCTGTGCAACAGTGACATTTGTCGGCGGTTGTGCTGGTACCAGATACGGTTGTTGTTCTGATGGTGTTACTTCTGCTGGTGAAAATGGAGAGGGATGCGCCTAATCGTTATTTCAATACTGTTTTATGTGATAAAGAGTGTGTTTTTCGAAAATAACATTCTGTTTAATCGTTGTTTTATGTGTTCTAATTGCGCTATATTTTTGTTGTCACTTTTTGCGTTAATGCTGTAACGTTTTTCTTAAAGTTTCATTTTTCCACTTTAATATGTCAAACATCTTATAAGTTTTTCACAACTTTAATTAGCGTTATTATTTCTTTAAAATCTTAAAGAATTTATTCGTTATTTTCAATTTGATAACATTTTAATAATGCAATTATTATGTAGATTTTATTATATACAGACAATATTTCCAGTATTACAAGATTTTATGCAATAAAAAACAGTAGTGGATACGAGGTCAAAAATACTCATTAAATTTAACACATACTGCAAGTGGTAACATTCACTTTCAATGCTTCACAAAGATTCCCTGGATTGTAACCAAATACCAAGGATGTTAACTCTAGTCAAAACTTTTCACAGATTTAAAAGATTGATAGAGAATGCTGAAAGAAAACACCATTTACTGATCTTATTAGCAGTTGCTGTTTTTAAATCCCTTATATTAACTTCACCGCCGTCTCTGTCTCTCTGTCGTTCTGTCGTCATCTATCTCTGTCTTGGGCGGGCGGAAAAAACAAAAGTCAAAAATGACCCACTTCCCGTCATCCGATCCAGCTGAACTTTGGCACACGCACCCGTCTCACCTAACAATGCATCGTATCAAAATTTCAGATCGATCAAACGTACCATAATTAAATTAATGCATTTTTAGTTTATTCTTATATAACGCATGTTATTCAAATTCACTGTTATTGTTTTTTTTCCACGTGAGAGTTTGAGTTGACGCGTTGACGCGACCCATCGAAGTACGGGCGTGCTTTTGTTTACATTTTACGTGTCACGCTGAGCTCGGTCAAGCGATCGGTGACCAGACTTTCCCCTCTCCCCCCCCCCACCCAGGGTTATGAAGCAAAGTTGAGTTAAGACAGATTCAGTCTGTAAATGTTTGTCGCGTTTGAAAATAATCAATACTGTTAGTTATGTCTCATATATAAGGGATTTATAGTTAAAAACTTTGTTTTTACGGGTTTGTTTTATTTTTTAAATTAAGTTTTGATAGGGAGTCAAAATCACAAAAAATAAGGTACCAAAGAGGATATATATATCTAAACGTACACTTTTTTCAAAGGCACTGATATTTTATTACAACCATCTCGGAAATTTCTCGATTTAAATTTATTTGAATGGATAAATCAGTAACATTTAAAATAATTCTTCTTTTTTTAAATGTATACCTCTATTGCTAATGTAAATTAGAATTAATTTAAATATTTCATCCCATTAAAAGAAATACAATCGTTTTGTTTCTCTGTTGTTGACTTGTATTGTTTTCAACAATTTTGTTGTATCAGATGGTCCATTATAATATTATAATTTTGTTTGTGGCTCAACAATTGGTAGGATTCTTTTGACTATACGAGACACTGATTAGCTTCATGTCATTTCATTGCTTTGATTCAAGATTCAAAAGAATTCAACTCCACATTGGTTTTTAGCGGCATAATGGGGTAATTAGTGGCACACTGGGGTAATTAGCGGCACACTGGGGTAATTAGCGGCACACTGGGGTAATTAGTGGCCCATTGGGGTAATTAGCGGCACACTGGTAATTAGTCGGACCAAGATGGAGATGGTGTTGCCAAAAACTATCTAATTTAAAACTAACAGTGACGTCTTGTCCATGAAACGGTGCACCAGGTGATACCGTGTTAGACAAATGTTAGATGGTTTTTATGTCATGTTTATTGGGCGACGTTTTGACAATTAATAAGTAACTTTAACTTTTTCATACTAAGTTCTTGAATAAAACCAGGGGCGGATTAAGACTGCACGGGGCCCCTGGCTTCAATTCAAACTGGGGTCCAATCCAGCCAGCGTTGCTTTAAAATAAAATGATTGCTAGCAGTAGCAGCTAATATAAGACTGCAACTTGTTACTAAATAGTTATCATACTTGGTCTGTACTACGAGATCGGCCTTCCCAGTCAAAAATATTATTATGAGAAAAAAAATGAATACCAAGAAATAACTGTTTGCTGTATCCTATAATTGAACTTAAAAAGACAAATTTTAAAAAAAAGACATATGAAAAATAAAAAAGTTATTCCCCCAGCATCGCGTGACCGCTTGCACCGCGAGCCGAGTTTCTTCCACAAGACCAAACGAAGGATGAAAGATGCAAAAAAATTTTTTTTAATAATATTCTTTAATATTTTCTCTTATTGAGTCTTTAAAATCAGTTTTTAAAAAAATCGGGTCCGAATAGCGATCAGAATAATAGATAAGGTTTTATTAATCTATTTAATTTATGATATTTTCAGGAATTCATGCAAACATTTGTACACCTTTATTATAAAATATACTAAATTTGGGGGGCCCTAAATCATCGGGGGCCCCTGGCTTTAGCCCATTCAGCCTCCCCCATTAAACCGCCATAGCCTGTGCCTGTGACTCTTATAGCCGTATCAGTCAATACCAGAGCTTGTGACGTTAAATCTGTATATTATTTATATTGCTTTATATATTATAATCTTTCTGTTTTAATACTAGCCAAGGGTGAGTAGGTAGGTACCTGCAATTATTTACTCTAGGGACGCTCATACTAATATTTTATGTCCACAATCAATGTCGCATATTATTTTAAAACTGTGTTAAATATGCATGTTATTTTTGCATGAGTTGGGGTACTTTTATTTAAAGGAGAAATAAAAATTCAACCTGGACACGATAGATATTAATTACAACATGTCTAAAACCATTCTATTTAGAAGTTACAGATTTTATCTAATCAAAGACATATTTTTCTTATAAAATAATAAAAGCTAAAATATATTAAATTACAGCTTTCCACAAACATACGTTCAAAACGAAAAGTATTTTTGTTACATTATTAAACATGATAGTGATGAAATGTATCTCATAAACAAAATTTGCTTGACGTGATCACGTCATTTAACATTGTCATTTAACATTGTCATTTAACATTGTCATTTAACATTGTCATTTAACATTGTCATTTAACATTGTCATTTAGCGTATTCCCAGTTGATGGCATCGCCGGAATAGAATAATTCCCGAATGCTACCATTGTTGAATACCACTAGCCGAACATAATGAATACAGATATAAAGAGTAAATTAAAACAAGTCAAAAGGCAACTAATTCTCGCGGTTCACATAAACGCCCTAAGCGTGTTAGTCATGACGAATAACACAGAGTTGCCATCGTGTGCAGCCTGTTGCATCGGTCGTTGGACTAAAGTTGTGAAATCAAATAAATAACTCTTATATTTCAAAGAAAACAAAAGTTCAAAATTCACCAAGAACTTTGATAATTTCAATTGATGGATGACTCTCCCTCAGAATTCAAAAAATAAATTGTAGCGAACAAAGTAACTAAAGTAATGATTTGTGGATATGTCGTAGTTTTCGCTCTAAACTACAAAACGAGTATTATTTTGAAACTAGTTACGATAAGATTTCGTTATAATCGATACCATGAGCAGGTGGAGTTCAAATAGCGGTCTATTAATTACAATGTATTCTGATAGAAACAGTAAATATAATTACCGTACCTGAAGCAGTGGTTCCACACCTATGGGTCGTGACCCAAAAGGGTGTCGCGACGGGTTTTGCTGGGGATAGCAAACTGTCGACGAAAAGAATATTCCCTATAATGCAAATAGGCTCTTCTAAATTCTTACTCTTGCATAGAAATTATTGTTTTTGACAAATAATTTAAATTTAATACTTAACTTTTGAAAACTTAACCAATAATTAATCGTTAATTTCGATTAAAGCAAAAAATTAAAATTTATGATGTCATAAGTAAGTAACACTTATTAAACATTCTTGTTGAAAATCTAAATAACACTGGAATGTCTCCTTTATTACCGCGTTTTTATTAACTTGCTTTCGTTCCTTTCTGTCTGTCCTCATTGTTTTCGTTCCTGTCTGTCCGCATTTTTCAAATTTGCCAACGTAAATTTAAACCACTTTTGTGGGCCCTAAAGAGCTCAAAATTTTACCACAGATAGATCTTGGCCGACAATGTATTGTATCAAAATTTGAGATCGATCGAATGTACCGTAATTAAATTAATGCATTTTTTAGTTTATCTTAATATAAGTATCTGTATCCGACAGCCGTAGTTAGATTTCACGTGCTGAGTTCACCCCGTGACCTCATCACCGTGGCTTTGAAACGTTGGGTGGGCGCTGATTAGGTGTTTGGTAAAATAAATAGAGGTAAAAAAAATATTTTAAAAAACCAGGTTGCTATAATTGGACTAAAAAGAATAAAATAAATAGTGGTAAAAATAAGATTTTTAAAAACCACGTTTTTATAAGTGGACTAAAAATAAAAAAAATAATTTTATTTAATATGACTAAAAACACAAAGATAGGTGTTTGGTATAAAAATTTAAGATTTATAATTTAGAAGGCAAAAGAGAGATCTATAAATGAGAGAATGGGTGAACTGCATATGTAAAACCTCATAAGCACCCGCCCCCACTTTTTTAACGCAGAAATCTTCTGCCATTTTCTGTCTGTGAGTCAGACTCCATTACTGCCACTAGCTTAATACGATTTTCCTATGATTTGATAAGTAGGCGAAAAGTGTTAGAATCATTGTAGGCAAACATTATCAACATTTTGAACATTCCCGTCTGTTAATAGTTTAAAACTAAAAAGTTCGTGTATTTGTCAGGAAATTTATTATTTATCGGCCGCAATTTTTTATAATTTTTGGTAAGTGATGGGTCTATTAATCGTTAAAAATAATTTAATGATTAATATTTTTAACGATTAATCTAGAAATTAATCGTTAATTTCCGCAGTCCTAATATAAATGAATTTAACATTATGGGTTCGAATCCATGGGAAGCCATGGATTTGTTCCCGGGGCCTAGGGCGTCCCCGAGTCCACCCAGCTTCGAGTGGGTACCTAACGCATAGTTAGGGAAAATAAAAGGCGGCTGGGTAATGCGTGGAACCCTTATAGCCGTGGCATGTGAACGCTGCATCACTTGCCAAAATCAACTGCTGCCTTGCAGATGGTCTTGGCTGACCAAAGGCTATGGAAGCACATCCAGAAAAAACAGCAGGCTGAAGTCGGAGACCACGGGCCAATTGGCGCAAAACTCGTCGGCACGCAATACTCAAATTGAGAACGAAGAAGAAGAAGAAGAACATTAGCCTAATCCCAAATAGAGAAGTTATTAGATGATTAGTATCCATAGCTATAAGTAAATTCTATTAATCTATTTTCAACAGTTAGCGCGCCAAAACAATATTCAAAGTAGGTAACTTTACAAGATGCCCCGATACAAACTACATGTAATCAACAGGGCAGCGTTGGTTTGTTAATCGGGTGTTCGGTTTGCGTGAGCGTTTATTATCGTTATCGATTATTTCTCCCTACTCAGCCCTGTCCTTAGCGATCATCTGATTCCTGCGTGGGTTTCTTATTGTCGCTTGACTCTTAATAATTGACAAACTAATTTCTCGTGACCACCACGTGACCCTGTGGGTAGTCTCCGTCGCTAACCTAGCTTTTGCGATGCTCCCATGTGATCGACGCCAATCTGAGAATATTTTTAGTCTTATTGAACACGGTATACGGGGAGCATCTTGAGGTTGTGGATTATTTATGACTAAATATACAATGGAAATTATTATTTTCCAATTTATACCTTGGAAACATCGCCTTGTTTGAAGAACTCTCCCGTGTGGTAGATGAATGTGAATGTGAAATAAATGAAAATTTGAAAGAGGAGATAACTGGATATCTTGAATCTCTTGAAAACGACTTGCAACATTACTTCCCCGAGCTGCAAGAAGAAGAATCTACATTGACAAGAAATCCATTCTCTGCTTCCCCCCTTGATGTAGCCAGCATTCCTGATGAATTACAAGATGAATTCTTGGATTTGCTGGATGATTCCTCGGAACACAACTTGTTTATTGAAAAGTTGTTCACCCAATTTTGGTGTAGTATGTATCCTTCATACTCAAATGTTACGATGCTTGTCTTTCGAGGTTTAGTTCCATTTGTGTCTAAATATTTCTGTAAGAGTGGATTTTCAACTCTTCTTCATTATAAAAAAATAGAAATTCATTAAATTTTGAGAATGACATGATGTTAGCAGTAACAAAAACTCACCTGAGAATTAGGATGCTGGTTAATGTAATTTCAACCATCACATTAAATTAATTATTAAATATAATTTAAAATTAGAAAATAAAAACAAATATATATATATATATATTATTATTGAAAATGACTTTTTTAGATTTCAGGGGCGTCGAGGGTAACATGGATTTTATATAAAGGGGGTCACCACCTAAAAAAGTTTGGGAATCACTGACCTAAAGTATGTAAATGAACGGACAAACAAATGGCAATGGGAGTAAGTGTGATACATTGCTTTCAAATTAGATCCAATAATTTCAAGACCTATCTCAGATCCTCTTGACAAACGTAACGCTATAAAACGGCGGCCAAACAATTACTGAAGCACACCTAGACGTGATCACGTGAGGTCTCTACTCGGCTGGTCCGCGCTTTCAATTCAGCAATCTCCGCAATTGTATCCAGTTTCATAGTAAGTATTCATTCATTTATGACGTCAGCGTAAATAAAGCCACGTGACTTACGCGCCGTGCGATATTTTTTTTAAAAAAGCAGATTACCAAACATCAACGATTCCAATTTAATTAATTATGTCTTTGATCTTTGTAAACATTAAGTTTCCAAAACAATATTTCTACGTCTCTGTATCATGTGCCTGGGTTACTTATTCGTACTCTTAAGGTTCACAGAGGAGTGAAAGTCAATAAGGTAACAATGTAGTACATGTTGTGAGATGTAATAAAGTTTTTAACGATGACGAATTCAATTTAACTAAAACAAATGTGAGCACAATATTTTAATTTGCATGTTAGAAAACAAGGATGTACATCTTCTGGTAAATTGAAAGGAATTACCGGGGTGGGAGGGGGGCAGCTGCCCAGATGACACTCCTCATTTCGTGCTACCCATTCTTTTTTTGAACATCCAAACGAAACCGAATATTTCCTTAAATTAGTGCACTCACTCTCTATTGACATATCTTAATTTTTATTCATTTTATCTAATGGAAATTTTAGTCTCTTTGTTAATATCGTTCTCAAATTGCCGTTTTCCTATTTTGAAACTTGAAGTTTAGTCCCTAGTCTTTTAAATTTTAAGTATAATTTTCTTTTTATTAACATAACTAACTATTTCAGCTTTGGAACTCGTCACTCTTAGCTACTCCTAATGTATCTTCTCAATTTTTTATTGCATTGACATTTTGCGTATTGTTTAACATATCTTATTACATTAATTAATTGCATGTTAGTTTACTGCTTAAACTTATTGCTTCTTAAATTAATATTATGCAGTTAATTATTTCAACAATAAATTTTTTTAGTGAGCCTCATAACTAACAACTTTTTCAGATACAAAATGTTTTCTACCCATTCATTTCTTCTCGCTGCGCTGTTGGTGCTGTCTTGCACAATGACGAATGGAGAAGAATGTGAGTACTTTCGTTCTGCAATATTTCTGCAAGTATTCATATTGATTGTTTGGTTTTTCTCGTTGTTTTAAATATTAATTTCAGCTTCAATGTTGCAATTTGGATGCCTAAGTGGACGCCGTAGTTTTTAGGTAGTGTCTTAGTGAGACACCGTGTTGTGTGTAGGACATGAATGTTTGAGATGTGAGTGAACTCTTTATAGTCACGCCACTTGATGTCCTAGTCTGAGAGGATATAGAGGGTAGTGTGCTGGGGATAAAGAGAGTGAGAGATTTGTAATGGTGGGGTGAACGAGAGATTGGTTAGGGAGAGAGCTATGCTGAAATCAGAGAGAGTTTCTAGTTAAAGTCGGGTTACTCCGAAGCGACCGTTTCGTCCCCCTCATTTTACTAGCAACGTCATTGAGCGGTGCTGGTTTAGGGCCAGCAGCGCCGGAACGGATTAGCAAAAGGAACCGCAAAATACGCAGCGGATACCAGCTCTGAGGAAACCTTGCATTGGGGGTCACACCCTAGGTAGGTCATTGATGATCCCCCGCTTAGCGGGGGTCCTAACCATTGAGACTCGTGTGCTTTGCCGGGGTGGAGCCAAAGTGGTAGCGGGTCGTAGTAGGGAATTCATTCCCTCCTTGTCAGTTCAATTTAGTGGGAGGCATTTTCGGCTTTCTGTCTTGGATGACCAGATGGCCGCTTCAGAAGCGACCGCTTCCGATGGGGTTTCTCAGCTGTTACGTCACTTGAGGGGCCATGAAGAGCACTAGGCTCGGGTTTACTGATTATCTTCCACATGTAGGTTCATTAATTAAGGAGGTCTCATATTCAGTTATGGATATACCAATAAAGACTTTGAGATTTTTGTTTACTTCTGAAAGTGTTTTATAAATTGTGCATGTGCGCTAGGAAATGTGGTTTGACATATTGACAAAAGCCACTGTGTCTAGCGGGACCAGACAACACTTCGGTGCTTTTTGTGTACAAGGAAGGGACTATTATCCCGGTCTGCTTTTTACAGTAGCGTCAATTTTTCCAGAAATTACTGATTTTGAAGTGACATAAAATTATCGAAAGCAATGAATATTTAAACAGCCATTTAGAGGTGATTCAAGACAAATGTTTGACATGTGCAGCAACGATATTGTTTAATATTTCAGGTATCAGTAAAGTTTTGTTTATAATTTTTCCTTGGTCTTCCTTGTGTCGTGCAATGACAATACACAATCTTGCTCTTTGTACAACAATATACTCGTATGCATTTAACTCGTGATAAAACTATGAATTTACTTACATTTTGTCATATGACACTATTCGCACAATATTTTTCTGGTGGTTGAGAAAAATGCCGTGTAATCGGAATTCATGGGGATTGTGGTCTCACAGATTTCCCAGACAAAACGAATCACTTGAAAAGTCTCATCTGAACAAATACCATGGAATGTACCATCTAAAGAAACCCCGTGGAATGTCCCATCTACTAAGTGAAATCCGCCTTAGCATAACGCATACGATTGTTCCGTCAAATCTAAACGCAAAATGTATTTTTAAAAAGGCTTTTGTAAATAAGGAATCTAGAACAAGGGAAAAAACACATTAAAGTACTGAAGTTTGCATAACGCTTGGAAATCCACACATTTCAGTGCTTCGCTGTACAACATCTACAAAGAAGAGAAATATCAAAGAGAATCATCATAGTAATTAAGCAAGTTTATTTCGGTACTAGTACATCCCTGCCTTTGACAATAACATTGTTCTGGCGCCAGCGTACAACAATGAAACAGAAATGAAATATGCAAATTTCAAAGGTCACATTAACAACACGTATTATGTTTTTATTTTTAAAAAGCATACCCTGAAATATTTATTCGAAAACATTTCTTACCTAATTATTTTAACTTTTTAAAAATTTTGATTTTTACAAAAAGGGTTGAGGTAATAATTTTTAATGTACTTCCAGTCCTCAGGGGCGGTTGCCGAGGAACTCAATACGGCTGCTGTGATGATGGTAAAACAGCTGCCCTAGGGCCTTTGAAAGCAGGCTGTGAAAAGGGAACCTTTGTCGGCGGTTGTGCTGGCACCAGATATGGTTGCTGCCCTGATGGTGTAACTTCCGCTGTTGGGGAAAACGGTGAAGGGTGTGAGCTGGTGGAGGAGGGAGAGGAGGGGCAGGAGGGAGAAGAGGGGCAGGAGGGAGAGGAGGGGCAGGAGGGAGAGGAGGGGCAGGAGGGAGAAGAGGGGCAGGAGGGAGAAGAGGGGCAGGAGGGAGAAGAGGGGCAGGAGAGAGAAGAGGGGCAGGAGGGAGAAGAGGGACAGGAGGGAGAAGAGGGGCAGGAGGGAGAAGAGGGGCAGGAGGGGCAGTAGGGAGAAGAGGGGGATAAAGGGCAGGAGAGAGAAGAGGGGAAGGAAAGGGATAAAATTGTTGGTGGTTGCGCCGGAACGAGATACGGTTGCTGTTCTGATGGTGAAACTTCCGCTGTTGGTGAAAATGGTGAAGGGTGTGAAAAGAATTAGTGTGTTGGTGGTTGTACCGGCACGAATTACAGTATGAGGGTCTCACTTCTGCTGGGGTGAAAATGAAGAACTTTTGCTAATGTCTATATACTTTTATGAAATAAAAAATGTGCTTTTTGTTAAGGCATCCAATTTTATGTGTTTTTTGCTATAGTTCGTTTCAGTAATTATTGTTTAACTTTTTTCCTTTTGTTGTTACGAGATATTTGTTTTAATTTTCCTTTACAATTTGTGCTAAAATATTTGGAATATTCTTAAGGCTTCTCTCTCTCTCTCTCTCTCTCTCTCTCTCTCTCTCTCTCTCTCTCTCTCTCTCTCTCTCTCTCTCTCTCCCTCCCTCTCTCTATCACACACACACACACACACACACACCAAAAAAATTCATCAAAACGTTGTTATGTTAGTATTAATTTTAAATTTCACTCTTATTAAATAATACAGTTTTTATATTTGAATTATTATTTAAAAAATCATTTCTATTGTTTCCAAATTTCGATAATGAAAAATTAAAAATTGATACGACAAAACAGCGATGCGTTAAATAAAGCCACTGACTGCAAATGTTAAAATTCACTTAACCAATGACTGCATATGGTAAAATTCACCTAGCCACTGACTGCAGATGGTAAAATTTACTTAGCCACTGACTGCAGATGGTAAAATTCACCTAGCCACTGACTGCAGATGGTAAAATTCACTTAGCCAATGACTGCAGATGGTAACATTTCACTTAGCCAATGACTGCAGATGGTAAACATTCACCTAGCCACTGACTGCAGATGGTAAAATTCACCTAGCCACTGACTGCAGATGGTAAAACTTCACCTAGCCACTGACTGCAGATGGTAAAATTCACCTAGCCACTGACTGTAGATGGTAAGAATTCACTTAGCCAATGACTGCAGATGTTAACATTCACTTAGCCAATGACTGCAGATGGTAACATTCACCTAGCCACTGACTGCAGATGGTAAAATTCACCTAGCCACTGACTGCAGATGGCAAAACTTCACCTAGCCACTGATTGGAGATGGTAAAATTCACTTAGCCAATGACTACGATGGTAATATTCACTTAGCCAATGACTGTAGATGTTAACATTCAATTAGCCAATGATTGCAGATGGAAACAATTACTTAGCCAATGACTGCAGATGGTAAATTTCACCTAGCCTCTGACTGCAGATGGTAAAATTCACTTAGCCAATGACTTCAGATGTTAACATTCACCTAGCGATTGATTGCAGATGGTAAAATTCACCTAGCCACTGACGGCAGATGTTAACATTCACTTAACCAATGACTGCAGATAATAAAATTCACCTAGCCACTAACTGCAGATGGTAAAATTCACACAGTCACTGATTGCAGATGGTAAAATTCACTTAGCCAATGACTGCAGATGGTAACATTCACTTAGCCAATGACTGCAAATGGTAAATTTCACCTAGCCACTGACTGCAGATGGTAACATGCAGTTAGCCCATGACTGCAGATGTTAACATTCACTTAGCCAATGACTGCAGATGTTAACATTCACTTAACCAATGAATGCAGATGTTAACGTTCACTTAACCAATGACTGCAGATGGTAACATGCAGTTAGCCAATGACAGCAGATGTTTATATTATCTTAGCCAATGACTGCAGATGCTAACATTCAGTTAGCCAATGACTGCAGATGGTAAAATTCACCTAGCAACTGACCGCAGATGGAAACATTTACTTAACCAATGACTGCATATGGTAATATTCACTTAGCCAATGACTGCAGATGTTAACATTCTTTTAGCCAATGACTGCAGATGTTAACATTCACGTAACCACTGACTGCAGATGGTAAAATTCAACTAGCCACTGACCGCAGATGGAAACATTTACTTAGCCAAAGACTGCATATGGTACCATTCACTTAGCCAATGACTGCAGATGTTAACATTCTTTTAGCAAATGACTGCAGATGTTAACATTCACTTAGCCAATTACTGCAGATGGTAACATGCAGTTAGCCAATGACTGCAAATGTTAACGTTCACTTAGCCAATGACTGCAGGTGTTAACATTCACCTAGCCACTGACTGCAGATGTTTATATTATCTTAGCCAATGACTGCAGATGGTAACATTCAGTTAGCCAATGACTGCAGATGTTAAAATTCACTTAGGCAATGACTGCAGATGTTAACATTCACCTAACCACTGACTGCAGATGGTAAAATTCACTTAGCAACTGACTGCAGATTGTAACATTCACTTAGCCAATGACTGCAGATGGTAAAATTCATCTAGCCACTGACCGCAGATGGAAACATTTACTTAGCCAATGACTGCAGATGTTAAAATTCACTTAGGCAATGACCGCAGATGTTAACATTCACCTAACCACTGACTGCAGATGGTAAAATTCACTTAGCAACTGACTGCAGATTATAACATTCACTTAGCCAATGACTGCAGATGGTAAAATTCCCCTAACCACTGACTGCAGATGGTAAAATTCACCTAGCCACTGACGGCAGATGGTAAAATTCACTTAGCCACTGACTGCAGATTGTAACATTCACTTAGCAAATGACTGCAGATGTTAAAATTCTCTTAGCAACATACTGCAGATGGTAACATTCACTCGCAGTATTTCAGAATGATAAACTTATTTGCATCATTTTTCAAAGGACTTTTCCAAACGGGTAAAAGTTTTTAAAGACAGAATAAAAGACGTGGGAAATACTTGTAAAAACTATCTTTCATCTCAAAAGTTGTTGATTGCCTAATTAACTCTTCAATGGGGTAATCAAAATAGTAATTAAACAAAGAGGATTCCTCATCTTAACTTGTGTAATATATGTATTTGTTACAGGCAAAGTGTGAAATTCAGGCATTTTATAGAATGCCGAGTTGTCGTCCGTCAAAGTATGTAATTGGCCTACCCTTCCATTTTTCCAGCCACTGATGTTGGCGGTGGCGCTTTGGTCTTTGTTTGGTGATGGCGATCGAAGACTGAGTGTCGAAAGTTATTGTAAGACAGCGTTTAGCCGGTACGAGGTTCCACTACCTAATCACAGACAATATTGCCAAAATTCTTGTCACTACGTCAGTTTATAATCATCCGGCTGAGATTGCACAGACGTTCTCCCTAAAAAAATTTCCCCTTGGGTTGCTGTGTGACCATTTCCGAAGAGACTGTAGTGCTAGGACAGGAATCACGCCATGTTGATATGCAACGACGTTTCTACGATGAGTTATCTAATGTAAGAGCCAATGCTGCTAAAAACAGCATTTTTTTAAACCGAAACTGTTACCAAAAGTTGGTGGACGATACGAAAATGGCTAAAACCACCATTAAGCAAGAACCACGAGATGATTTGCTGGTGAAACACTTTGATGTCATGATTACAAAATTTTTATTTCAAAGAAATGTTGCGTGTTCATTTATTTCCGCTCTCCCAGAAAACTTCTCCATTTGATTTCAAAAGCCTTGGCCGCTAAGAATTGTTTTGAGTAAACCATTCAGTAATATTAAAAATAAATTTGTGAAAACCATGGAGCTTCTCTTGCTGACGAATAGTTGAAATAATTAAAACTTTTCCTTCCATTTGAAAGATACGCTTCATTGTCTATTTTTGAAAAACTGTATATCGTTTTAAAATAATATTCTTGAAGCAGGTCTTCCTCTTCAAAATCATAGTTTTGTTTGTGAATTCAATTTTTTTTAGAACTTTGTGATTACACCAGACACTAAGCGTAGCAATATGGCGGCCCATTGTTGTGACTCACAATTATTTGACGCCTCACTCGTAATTAGCGGCACGTTGGTAATTAGCGTCGAACAGTTTATAAGCAGCACCATGTGGGTGTTTCACAAGTACATTTAACTTGTAACTTCTGTATTGAACGGTGAGGACTGACTCACTTAACGACGGAACAGCTGGTTTCTTGTTGGAAAGTGCTTGAAACATTTTCTGTCAGCAGTTTTTTTTTAGTGCAAAGTTTATGTTAATCGTTTTGAAAACTATATCTAACCCTAAACCTTACCAACTATATCTAACTGCAACCCTATCTAACTATATTTAACCGTAACCCTAACCAACTATATCTAACCCTAACCCTAACCAACTATATCTAAGCCTAGTTATTTCAAACCAAGTTGTATTGAAGTTATTGTTGCCTTTTATAGCCATACCAAAATCTGTTATTTTAAATCTAAACTATTATTTTTAAATTTTATTGACCTTCTTTAAAGACTAATTATTTACTTAAGGAATTTATTTCGATCTTAGCTGCATTTTATTAGCCAAAAACAATACTTAATATATTTTATTTCATTGCGTGAACTTTTATTTTACCTTCATAGGGACACAATAAATATAGGGCCGAACATGGTGGATGTTAATAAAACATATCTCTAATTCTTTTGATTTACATATTCGAACTTTTAGAACGATTAATCGTAATGACTTTAAAAAATCATAGAGAAAAAAAATTCAGTCAATTTTTCAAAAAATACCTTAACAACAAACAATATTTTAAGTACAAGTATAATTAAAGTAATAATGTATGAAATTTTCAAAAGTTAAATATTTTTTTCGGTGAATTATATTATGACACTTTGAAATATTATTTTTAAGATTTGCGGAAAAACTAAATTTCAATTTAGAAGTTCATTGTTGTCACAGCGTTACTGATGTGTCAAATGATCGATAAAGCTATTCATTCGATTTGATTAAAATGTTCTTAAATATAAATATCCATGTCTTAATTCCAAATATCTAATTTAGAAATACAGTATGAGCTTAATCGTTTATATCTCATTAAGACATTTTGTAAAGATCAACTCAAGCAAGCATTAAGTTCATAGGGAAATTAACTCAATACAACATGAGTGTGTTTTATAACTGAGCTGTTTCTAACGTCTATTCTCTATTTCTAGAATGTCAATCAAAACAGCAAGTAAAACTGTTCTTTGAAATGTGAGCTTGTTAACAAGTAAAGAAACATGTGTCTGGACGCGCCGGTGAAATCAAGCAGCAGGACAAGGTCAAAGGTCATGACGTAGATGTTTTGGTGCCGCCTGTAGATGTTATCTTATCTTATCTATACAGACGCTCCTTCTATGCAGAAGATAGTTGCGTCCACAGACCATGACAGATGATCTGTTGGCAAGTGATGCAGCGTTCACAGGCCACGGCTTTGTGGGTTCCACGCATTACCCAGCCGCCTAACTACATGTAGTGTTAGGTACCCATTCGGAGCGGGGTGACTCAGGGACGCCCTAGGCCCCGGGAACAAACCCTTGCCTTCACACGGATTCGAACCCGTGACCATCGGTACGACAGTCCAGTGCACTGCCACTCGACCACCGCGATGTTGAACTCGGGCTCCACGGCACGCGCTGTGGACAAGGCCAACCTGGGGACCATGTTGATGTCGTAGACTAGAACCACGACCAACAACATTCTGACCAGCTTGGCGTCTCTTTGAGAGAGCCGTGTGGAGCCCACATTGCTTACCGATGGACCCGGGCAATGTTTCACGTCGTTGGACATCGCTAAAACTCAGTGACAGTTTTCATTCGTGCTGATTTCTGTTTGATACAGGTTTATTGACGGGCTCGGATAAGATTCAGGGATGCCCTTCAATGACTCGGGAGTCTCTTGTCCTAACTCTACTATCGGAGAGGCCTTCCTGCGCTATTTCCAGACGGAAAGAAATACCTGTTTCTTGTGTCTTCATTAACAGTGAAGACTCGCATGTGGTTTGCGAAGGGCGTTTCTTCAATGACTGTGTCAGAGAAGTTTGTGCGTGAGAATCTGCAAATGATTGTTTAACACGTTTCCCAAAAGCAACGTTATTCCTAATGTATCCATGGCAACGTTTAGATTTCAGCACGCTGTTAACGTTAGTGTGTTCAAAGCGAAATTTTCTCAGCCGCCTGAATCGATACACAATCAAAACCGTACACACGCCTATGGCGAAGAAAGTAAACAGCGTCCAGAACATGTAAATAGCGTTCAGGTAGGTGTATTAGAACGGATTATGTCTAGAAATCTTTGTAACGGAGTATAATGCCATGGTGCCATGTCTACTTTATCTGTCATCTTTAACCAACTGTGCAAAAAGACAAGTCTTAGTGTGTTGACATTATTTGCTTCAAATAATGAGCGGGTCTAATTGACAATATAACCAGTCGAGCTCAACAATCCTTCACATGGAACTGAGGTAACACAAAGCGGTCTTGGAAAGGAATGACATTATCGGATATCGGTGTTCATTAAGTTTCCACCATTGTAGAGAGTTAATGGATTCAGGAACTTTCATCTCCATTTTTTAACGCATTAATTCATCAGAAGAGCTGTCGTCATTTTCTGTCTCTGAGTCAGACTCCATTACTGCCATTGGCTTAAAACGCTTTTCATTTGATTTTATAAGTAGGCAAAGTGTTAGAACCATGGTATGCAAACTTTATCAAATTTTTCAACATTCCCGTCAGTCAATAGTTTAAAACGAAAATGTTCGTGTAATTGTCAGGAAATGTGTTATTATTTATACGGCCGCTATTTTTAAAAAATTCTTTTTTACTTTTTGACTTCCAATAATTTGTAAGTGATGGATCGTTTATTCGTTAAAAAATAATTTAATCGTTGAAATTTGTATACGATTAATCGAGAAATTAATTGTTAATTTCAGCAGCCCTACTTTTTTTATTAACTTTCTGCTTGTTCTTAAAGCTCCGTTTTCATATCGGATTTATTTGTATTTCATTTCTTTAGCTAAATATGTGTAATTTTAATTTAATTTATAATTATATTCAAATTGTTTGCTGACATACATGTATGTATTGAATAATCGTAATTAAAATAAATGTATCAAACGAATCGTATTAAAATTTATGAATGGATTCATTTATTTTTTTTTATTTTTTTTATTCAATAATACAACTTGCTTAAACCATTTAAAAATTAACTCCAAAACAAAAATCAATAATAATAATAATAGTTATCACTTAATAGGAAATTTGAAAAGATGGAGATTGAAAAACAACATGAGATCTCAGCTGTAAGCAGCTTACTGGTTTTGTGTCTCATTTTGTGAGGTATTCGTATCTTCATGCCGTCTTTACATTAGAGGAAATTATTCCAAACTTTAGTGGAAATGGACTCAAATTAATGTTAAATATCATCATGAAATTTTTTTTAAATTATATATGCCATGCCGTAGATTGGGGACAGAAAGGAGTGTGAAAAGTAAAAGGGAAACAATACTGGCATATTTTATGGTATTTCCAATGATATTAAGTGAGTTATGTCCCGTTTTATTTTATAAGCGCCGTACTTCCAACATATAACAGAACACCCCTAATCATTTATATGTTAAAGTACTTTAAAAACAGCTTCAAACTAAGTTAGAGAAAACAATCTCATTCTTCAATTTACATGTAAGCTCTTAAGAGCAATATTTTCAATTTATCTGGGCAAATGCGGTTAAGTTTATGCTTTTACGTTGATGTAACAGATTATTTGTTTTAAGTATCAGCGGTACTAAGTTGCGCAATGAACTTCTAATAAGAAGTTCCTCTAATTTTTAAGATGAGTATTTTCGGATTGTATTTTGGAGTTTAATGCTGATTTTTTTAATGGTCAATATATTACCTCATCTTGTTTGACTGGTCATTTTCCAGTATTCAAGTTGTCAACAATTCTCCAGTACACACTCTCACAATACTACAATCATAAGACTGGTTTTAAAACACGTTATCTTCATAAGGTTTTTGACAGTAATTGTACATTTAAAACAATCGCAAAACAGTACATTGATTCACTTGTAGTTAATGGAACAAAAATGTATTTTTAACTCTCAGTTTGTATATGAGAACAGACAATTTTTTAATCCTTTAAACCAAAAATCGCATTGAAGCGCGCCTTGAACTGAGAACTCATCGACAAGTAAATAAAGAGATGCACCGAGCTGCTGATGAAATCCAATAGCAACGTGAAGTCCACTGCGATCAGGAACAAATCGTGGTACCTGGCCTGGACGTTGAACTGGGGCTCTACGTACCTCGTGATGGCGATGACCAGCCTGGGCAGGATGTTGATGACGTACACCAACACCACCAGAAGCAGCATTTTGACCAGCTGGGCGTCTCTGGTGGACAGGCCGCTGACCTTTGAATCGGCGTGAGAAACGCGTCGCACTCGTGCTTCTGGTCTACTGGAGCCTAATGGGAATTTCTTTCTAAGTCCGTGAACCAAAATTTCATCTTGATCCAATGGCTTCTTTGTATGTTTTCCGCAACACGAGGCGATCCCAGTCGATCTCACCGCTCTTTGAAGATTCTCAGGCTGTCTTATCTTAGCGACACTGAGCCTCGATCTCACCTCCCCCAGCTGTTTCAGGCGGGCGATGATCACAATCGTCATGACAGTGATGCCGACGAAAGTGACCGCTGTCCAGAGCATGTAAACAACGTTGTTGTAGTTGAACAGCGCCGGAAATTTCTTGAACACGTCCGTGGACGCGTACTGCGCCATCGTCCGGTTGAAGCGCTCGTCAAACGACCACGTGACGTAAAACCCCGCCATGGACGGCGTCAGGCTCACAAACCAGACAGAACGACACTGCTGAGAGTGATACTACTGTGACCCTCCGGGTGACCATGAACTTGACCCTCATCGGCACGCAGACGCAGAGACAGCGCTCGAAGGTCACATACAGAGTGACAACGTTGACCAAGGGAACCCCCAAGTTCTGGAGATGGGGTGTTGAGAAGGTAGGTGACCCGTGTCCAGTTGACAGCCTGGTGAACGTCGAAGAAGCCAACGACGCCCGAGAACCGGTGGACACAGCCGACGACACACTTGACCAGGTCCACGGCGGCGATGACCGTCAAGGATATCGTTGCTGAATCATCAAACTGCCGGGCAAACACGATTATGGTAATCGTATTGGTGACAATGCCGACACCTGAGATGATCAAGCATGGCCACAGCGCCACCGCGGTATCGATATATATTCTGATCAAACGTAATCGAAGACATGGCGAGCAGGATGTTACACACACAGAATTGGGGAGTTTTCTAAATGAAAGAAAATATGTTTACATCAATTGTAAAATTTGTCTATAATTTGAAATTGAGTTTAGAGTTTGACGTGAAATTCTTTTATCATTTTCAAATTGAAGCCAAGCAGCTAACAGCGTCTGAGAGATAGGGGGTTGTCCCCTCCCCTCAATCAAGATTGGCAATGTCCTTCCCACAATCAAGATTGACAATGCCCTTCCCCACAATCAAAATTGGCCATCCCTTCCCCACAACAGGATTGACCACAACTCCCCCAATCACGATTGACAATGTCCTTGCACAATCAGGATTTACCAAAACTCTCCCCACTATCAAGATTGGCCATCCCCCTCCCCACAATCAAGACTGGCCATCCCCCTCCCCACAATCAAGATTGGCCATCCCCCTCCCCACTATCAAGATAGGTCATCCTCCCTCCCCACAATCAAAGATTGCCTCCCACCCCTCCCCACTATCAAGATTGGCCATCCCCCCTCCCCACTATCAAGATTGGCCATCCCCCCTCCCCACTATCAAGATAGGCCATCCTCCCTCCCCATAAACAAGATTGTCTCCCCTTCTCCCCACATCAAGATTGACCACATCTTCCCCACAACCAAGATTGACCACATCTCTCCCACAACCAAGATTGGCCATCCCCCTCTCCCCACAACCAAGATTGACCACATCGTTCCACCCCAACCAAGATTGACCACTTCTCCCCACAACCAAGATTGACCACTTCTTTCCCACAACCAAGATTGACCACATCTTTCCCACAACCAAGATTGAGCATATCTTCCCCACAATCGAGATTGTCCATCATAAGCAAACAAACCTCACTGATCCAAAGCTAGATGATTTCTGATGGTTTCTTTTTCTGGCTGAATTCAGGCGTCGTTCTCAGGAGATTAAATTACCCAAATATTATATTTTCTCTTTACCACACTACAATCTGTAAACTTAAAAAACTAATAATCACTCAATAACTCTGAGCAACTTCCACTGTCACAGACACCGTCAGAGAATACATCTTTTGTGTTGTGATAATCACCCACGACAAATTATTCGATGAAATCACCGGTGAACAATTTTTACCAAGCTGCCAATTATGAGTGAGGCGCACACAGCCATAAATTAAATCGCCAAGAGTATCGGTGGTCACAGTTTGCTTTGGTATCGTACGGAAAAGAATGATGCTTGTATTTGTTTTTTTAAAAATATTCTACTATTTCATTACTAAGTCTCAACCGATGTCTTTCAAAGAAGAACAAGACTCATGCTTATCTTTATCGTTGGTTTAAAACATGCAGAAAAAGCTTTTATTGTCATAAGTACTCAAGTTCTCCGGAGTCTGGTGTTTTTTTTAGGTTTCAGTTTCCATATTCTAACATAATTTGTTGTCGACTATTCTGAACGCGTCATCGCGACATCAACATAAAATCGATGCTAAATTGATCTTCAGAAAAGAAGGAACCATTGTTCAAAATGTAAGCCAGTGTCTACTAGAGCTATAATAAGCGCTTTCACGGAGGCTGACGTAATACCCTTGGCTTCACAGGTGTGTTATGCTGTAAGATCTTTTACTTTTACCCTGACCTGTTTTTTTTTCTTCTGTTTTTGTGTTTTCAGTTTTAGCGATGGAAACTAGAGAAATTATCTCTTTCCAACGTCGGACTTTTCTTTTTGCATTTTAAAATCGTATGATAAAAATGAATCCGATAAAGTAAAGTTATACAAATTACAAATGTAATAGAGTTATGAAACTAAAATGCTACCTCACTTTGGTGCTGCATCTTCTGTATGGGACCCATCTGCCAAAGAAAACATTGATAAACTAGAACAAATTCAAAAAAGAGCTTCCAGATTCATTACTGGAAAATATTCAAAACTGACAAGAATAACACCATTAGTTAAATCATTAAACCTTGAAACACTATAGGATAGAAGAACCAAGAGTAAAGTAGTAATCATACATAAAGCAATTAATTCCAATTTAGAAATACAACACAAAGATAACTTAATACAACCCTCAGATAGACATAAGGATAAAAACACCTTTCTTATTCCGTATGCAAGAACAAACACATACAAAATTTGTCGCTTCTTCCCGTCCGGAATTCGGGCGTGGAATGGGTTGCTTGAAGAATCCAGGAAAACTAACACTTTATCGACAAAAAATCTATAATAAAAATGCAGGACTTAACACAAACCATAGATAAGGGTTGGACACAATAATCTTCTACATAGAAAAAGCGTCTGTAACAGATAAGATAAGATAAGATAAGATAAGATAAGATAAGATAAGATAAGATAATGACAACAGATCGACCACAATACACTTCAAGCCAAGCAACATTCACTTTCCATGCGGATTTCAACAGTTAACGTAACTATTTTCTCAGATAAAGTCCCAGCAAAGTTTACTAAACTTCTAAAACAGACAAAGCAACTAGCTACTGTAGGGTGTTAAGCATCTAACCCAGGCAGACAAATAACATCTAACAAATAAATAGACATCTCAGTCAGACAAGTAGCTACTGGGAGAAGAATCCTGGCTTTGGCTTTAAACTAAAATGTGTAACCTGGCGTCTCTTTCAAACAGAAAACGAACATCTGTGATGGGACCTCTCATTCATACAGACAACTAACATCTATGATGGACCCTCATATTCATACAGACACCTAACATCTGTGATGGGACCTCTCATTCATACAGACAACTAACATCTGTGATGGGACCTCTCATTCATACAGACACCTAACATCTGTGATGGGACCTCTCATTCATACAGACAACTAACATCTGTGATGGGACCTCTCATTCATACAGACACCTAACATCTGTGATGGGACCTCTCATCCGTACAGACACCTAACATCTGTGATGGGACCTCTCATTCATACAGACAACTAACATCTGTGATGGGACCTCTCATTCATAGAGACAACTAACATCTGTGATGGGACCTCTCATTCATAGAGACAACTAACATCTGTGATGGGACCTCTCATTCATACAGACAATTAACATCTGTGATGGGACCTCTCATCCGTACAGACACCTAACATCTGTGATGGGACCTCTCATTCATACAGACAACTAACATCTGTGATGGGACCTCTCATTCATAGAGACAATTAACATCTGTGATGGGACCTCTCATTCATACAGACAACTAACATCTGTGATGGGACCTCTCATTCATAGAGACAACTAACATCTGTGATGGGACCTCTCATTCATACAGACAACTAACATCTGTGATGGGACCTCTCATTCATACAGACAATTAACATCTGTGATGGGACCTCTCATTCATACAGACAATTAACATCTGTGATGGGACCTCTCATTCATAGAGACAACTAACATCTGTGATGGGACCTCTCATTCATACAGACAACTAACATCTGTGATGGGACCTCTCATTCATACAGACAATTAACATCTGTGATGGGACCTCTCATTCATACAGACAATTAACATCTGTGATGGGACCTCTCATTCATACAGACAACTAACATCTGTGATGGGACCTCTCATTCATACAGACAATTAACATCTGTGATGGGACCTCTCATTCATAGAGACAACTAACATCTGTGATGGGACCTCTCATTCATACAGACAACTAACATCTGTGATGGGACCTCTCATTCATACAGACAACTAACATCTGTGATGGGACCTCTCATTCATACAGACAATTAACATCTGTGATGGGACCTCTCATTCATACAGACAACTAACATCTGTGATGGGACCTCTCATTCATACAGACAATTAACATCTGTGATGGGACCTCTCATTCATACAGACAACTAACATCTGTGATGGGACCTCTCATTCATACAGACAATTAACATCTGTGATGGGACCTCTCATTCATAGAGACAACTAACATCTGTGATGGGACCTCTCATTCATAGAGACAACTAACATCTGTGATGGGACCTCTCATTCATACAGACAATTAACATCTGTGATGGGACCTCTCATCCGTACAGACACCTAACATCTGTGATGGGACCTCTCATTCATACAGACAACTAACATCTGTGATGGGACCTCTCATTCATAGAGACAACTAACATCTGTGATGGGACCTCTCATTCATAGAGACAACTAACATCTGTGATGGGACCTCTCATTCATACAGACAATTAACATCTGTGATGGGACCTCTCATCCATACAGACACCTAACATCTGTGATGGGACCTCTCATTCATACAGACAACTAACATCTGTGATGGGACCTCTCATTCATACAGACAATTAACATATGTGATGGGACCTCTCATTCATACAGACACCTAACATCTGTGATGGGACCTCTCATTCATACAGACAATTAACATCTGTGATGGGACCTCTCATTCATACAGACACCTAACATCTGTGATGGGACCTCTCATTCATACAGACAACCTACAAATGTTATGAAGTCCTGTAACTATCGAATCGATCACTTCGATCTATTTCTTTTATTCCGTCGTTAGTCTTCTATCCCCAACCACCGCTTGGCCCTCCTCGTCCAGAGGCCCTAATAGGCATTTGCCGGGCGTTGATGCCTTAATTCGCCCGGCCACTCGACAGTTGACCTCAAGGGTCAATTGTATGACGCGGGCCCCAGATATTGCTTGAAGCTTTCCGCTCGCGTTGTTGGAGATAAGGGCATGGCTCTGGACAACGTCGGAGAGAAAACTGAACCTTGTGTGTGTGTTAGTGAGTGTGTGTGTGACCTTGTCTGTGTGATTGTGTGTGTGTGACCTTTTGTGTATGTGTGTGTGAGTGGCCATGTGTGTGTGACCGTGAGTGTGTGTGTGAGACCCTGTGTGTGTATATGTGTGACCGTGTGTGTGTTTGTGAGTGGCCGTTTGCGTGTGTGACCATGTGTGTGTGTGTGTCCGTTTGTGTGTGTGTGTGAGTGGCCGTGTGTGTGTGTGACATTGTATGTGTATGAATGGCCGTATGTGTGTGTGAGACCGTGTGTGTGTATGTGTGTTTGAGACCGTGTGTGTGTATGTGTGTGTGAGACCGTGTGTGTGTATGTGTGTGTGAGACCGTGTGTGTGTATGTGTGTGTGAGACCTTGTGTGTGTATGTGTGTGTGAGACCGTGTGTGTGTATGTGTGTGTGAGACCGTTTGTGTGTATGTGTGTGTGAGACCGTGTGTGTGTATGTGTGTGTGAGACCGTGTGTACCGTGTGTGTGTATGTGCATGAGTGGCCGTGTGTGTGTGTGAGAGAGACCGTGTATGTGTGTGTGTGTGTGATGCCGTGTGAAACAGTGTGTGTGTGACCTTTTGTGTGTGTTAGTGATTGGTCGTGTGTGTGTGACCTTGTGTGTTTGTGAGTGGTCGTGTGTGTGTGTGACCGTGTGTGGTTGAGTTTATGTGTGACCGTGTGTTCTTGAGAGAGAGACAGAAGGAGAGAAAGAGAGAGAGAGAGCTTTTGACTGTGTGTTCACCTCCAACATTTAGTCTCATAGAAAGTTTGTCACATGTCATTGTAGCCTGTTACTGAAGTCAGAAATCCTTTTATTATCATTGTTTGAATAAGAATTTTATACCGAAAAAAATCACTCCAGGCGGTAGACAAAACCGATTCCATCAAATTCTGTCAAAACATTTCAAATCAAATTATTGAAAAACCACATGATATTTGATATATAGTTTATTTTGATGTTGGTCAAAATGGTACTTTTCTTTTAAAACCATTAAAAAATCATTGGACAGTTAACATAGATAAAGAACGGACTGGAACATTTGCTTGTAGAGTTTGAAGTTGATAGGCAGGTGTCATTGTTGAAATGTGAAATCGCAATACACATGAATGAATAAGTTATTGACGAATATTAAAAATATTAAATACCATAACGTGTAAGAGAGAAAGAGATAGCGAGAGAAAGCATGCGAATGACGTCATTTCAATTACATGTACCTTAATTTTATAAAGTTTGCATTGCCATAATTTTATGAGTGGTAAATTTGTAATTTTTCAAATACTTGAGCTAAAATATCTTTTAAAAACTATCTCATATTCGTAATTATGTTTCATCCCCATTAGTTTTATTAAACAAATTGCTTCACTGGTTAATATATACTACAAATTTTTTATTATTAGTTGTTGTTTTTTAAACAAAACGTTTAAATCAGTTTTTAAATAATAATTATATGCCTTTACAAATAAATGTGATTTTTTTTTCATTTGTGCTATTTTTGTATTGATATTCTGGTTTTCATTGTGGACTTCGAATTCGGATTTATTTACATTCCTTTTTAACCATTTCTTTGGGTGTCTCTTTCGTGGATGAGTTCGAATGACAAGTTACTAAATGACAAGTTACTAAATGACAAGTTACTAAATGACAAGTTACTAAATGACAAGTTACTAAATGACAAGTTACTAAATGACAAGTTACTAAATGACAAGTTACTAAATGACAAGTTACTAAATGACAAGTTACTAAATGACAAGCCAATCTAGAGTTGTAGCATGACGTAAAGTTAAACTATTTGTAAATATGAGTCCAAAAAAATCAGTGCTACTCTTAAAGTGGAGTGTGTCTTATCCGTCCCAAAAACTAGGTTGTTTTTCTTTTCCTTCTCTATCATTCCCAACCTCAAGGCTCAGACAATAGCGCTAGAAACAGACTCTAGAGGAGAACACACAAGACAAACTGTGTAGGCAACGATCTAAGAAAACATTGAGTTATATTTTCATGTTTAGGTAGAAGGAAGAGGAAGAAAGTGGAAGACCGAACTAAATACTAGCCAAATATCGCGTTAAGTGGATTGCTTTTACGGAGGCTTTATGTTCCTCAGGGAATCCAAAGAATAAACAATGATGATGATGATGATTGGGGACAATTACATTATCTGTCCATTTTCAGAAACATTCACCTGTAACGTTTTTTGTAGAAGATTGTAACTTGTAACCTACCTGTAAGTCCATAACTATCTGAACAATCAAAGCAAGACATTTCATAGTTTTATTGGAACTTGTCAACTCCAGGCATGAGCTAACATCAAATATTGTTACTCCTGCTGCACTGAACATTTTCCAAAGTCCTAATAAATCCCTGACGCGTACCTTTCACCAGCACACAACCACGACAACACACATACTTACCCCACACAACCACGACAACAAGCATACTTACCCCACACAACCACGACAACACACATACTTACCCCACACAACCACGACAACACACATACTTACCCCACACAACCACGACAACACACATACTTACCCCGCACAACCACGACAACACACATACTTACCCCGCACAACCACGACAACACACATACTTACCCCGCTTGTGAAGTCCGCAAAAATCCATCTTATGAGCGTCATCAGAGTCTTCCAGCAAGAGCCGAGGAATCCTCTTCGCGATCTTCCTATGCAGGGCATTGTTTGCTCTTCGTTCGCTGTTAACTTTTTGCTGATAGCTGTTGTTGTTTTCCTTCTGTTGACAATGTGCTCCCCTTTTCTTGGTTTCTCTTGAAAATATGATTGTCTATGAAGAAAGCTTTGTTTCAGGTTGAGTTTAATGAGTTCGGCTGTTGCATTTTGCCGTTCATTGCCTCGTGTGTTGGTTGCGGCAAAGGTTGATTAACGGCGAGTTTTCCTTTACTTAGAGCTCGTAGAATTTCAGCCTTATCTGAAAGAAGAAATTTATTTAAGCATAAAAAACTGAAACTGGGAGAGAAAAGTGGATGGCGATGTGTCCAAACATTATTTGGTATTATTAAGGTTTTGTTATTTTACCTAATAATGATAATTAATATTTCAAATCATTTTCAAGTAAATACATTGGAATATCACATTATTTGAATAAATCCTTGCAATTGTAATTTTTAAAATTTTATAAAAGATAATTCGGGAGCTTATATAAGGCAACTCGTGAGCTAATGGAAGGCACCTAGTTAGCTAATATAAGGCAACACGTGAGCTAATGGAAGGCACCTAGTTAGCTAATATAAGGCAACTCGTGAGCTAATGGAAGGCACCTAGTTAGCTAATATAAGGCAACTCGTGAGCTAATGGAAGGCACCTAGTTAGCTAATATAAGGCAACTCGTGAGCTAATGGAAGGCACCTAGTTAGCTAATATAAGGCAACTCGTGAGCTAATGGAAGGCACCTAGTTAGCTAATATAAGGCAACTCGTGAGCTAATGGAAGGCACCTATAGTTAGCTAATATAAGGCAACTCGTGAGCTAATGAAAGGCAACTCGTGAGCTAATGGAAGACAACTCGTTAGCTAATGGAAGACAACTCGTTAGCTAATATAAGGCAACTCGTGAGCTAATGGAAGGCAACTCGTGAGCTAATGGAAGACAACTCGTTAGCTAATATAAGGCAACTCGTTAGCTAATATAAGGCAACACGTGAGCTAATGGAAGGCAACTCGTGAGCTAATATAAGGCAACTCGTGAGCTAATGGAAGGCAACTCGTGAGCTAATGGAAGGCAACTCGTGAGCAGGTTAAATCCTAACCTTTCCTTCTCTGTTTTAAAACCTGTCACTGACACATAATTTAAACATCCAATCACACTCTGAGGGACTAGTGACCATATCGTGTGTCCACTGAAACAGCCAATCACACTCTGAGGGACTAGTGACCATATCGTGTGTCCACTGACACAGCCAATCACACTCTGAGGGACTAGTGACCACATCGTGTGTCCACTGACACAGCCAATCACACTCTGATGGACTAGTGACCATATAATGTGTCCACTGACACAGCCAATCACACTCTGAGAGACTAGTGACCATATCGTGTGTCCACTCATTCATACGTCAAGTGGATAACCAGAGGCGTAACTAAGTTTTTGACGCCCTTGGCTTATTTATTTTTGGTGCCCTTTATTTAATTTTTTTTTCAATTAGAGATTTAGCTGCGCCCTTTTGAACTGGCGCACACCGCGCCCTTGGTAACTCCCCCAATGCCAAGTCGTTGTTACGCCACTGTGAATAACACACACACACACACAATTACATGCTAATAGCTGAAGTCTCGGGTAGATTTTAGTGTAAAAAAGGGGGGGGGGAGAGGATTTGCCTTTCCTTGTTCGGCACCACATGCAAAAACTAACAATTAAGGCAGCATAAATCCTTTGTTTTCGTGTTGTTGTTTTTTTTAAATAAATACTAGCGTTTATTATAAAACCTTTCCATGTCTCAGCTTAGTTATGGTAATCAGTCCTAATTCTGATAGGGGAGGTATTGGGGCGGGGGGGGGGAATCCCGTGGAACACGTGACTCACCGATAAAATCGGTTCACCCTGAACAAGATGAACGACATTGTACACAAGCAACAACAAACGGAAAAATAAAACCACCGCCCGCTTTTCCTATTGTTTTTGTTTTTATTTTGTCGTTATTTTTTTTTATTAGCTTTTGGGGCGATCAACAATATGACGGATGCTAGCTAGCAGGCTTGGAGCCCGGTTGGAAATTTGAACCGAAGCCGAATTTCGGATGAAGAGAGCCGACAGGTCAAGCGGACATGGCAGATATAACTGTGGTCCAGCTGTGTATAAGGGGAGGGTTCAACAACCTTGGGATGAAGATAGAATTTAAAAGTAGTATGGGAAATTACTGAACATTTAATTTAACGTTATTAGCATGTGCCATTCTAATAAAAACACGTTTTGGTGCAAATCTGGTACACAATGATTGTGCCAATCTAGTACACAATGATTGTGCCAATCTAGTACACAATGGTTGTGCCGATCTAGTACACAATGGTTGGGCCAATCAAGTACACAATCATTGTGCCAATCTTGTGCGCAATGATTGTGCTAATCTAGTGGGCAATGATTGGGCCCATCTAGTAAACAATGATTGTGCCAATCTAGTACACAATGATTGGCCGATCTATTACGCAATGATTGTGCCAATCAAGTACACGATGATTGTGCCAATCAAGTACACGATGGTTGTGCCGATCTAGCACTTAATATATCTCAATAAAAGTTACGGTTTTTTATTTTAAATATTTTTTTTAAAATCCGATTTCTGATTAATGCCAAATTTATAAATATTTTATTGTCTTGAACATCAAATATTTCATAGTTTAAAAGGCAGTATGTTTTCCAGGTGTCCACCTGGGGACGGGAAGTGGTTGGAGGAGAAGCGGGGTTGCAAAAATTAATCAACATGTATATCTGCCGTTGAACATATACAATATACAAGATAATTGGCATAAAAACATTTCATGAGTGTGGCTTCATATATTTATTTTAAACTTATTTTTAATGGATAAATATTGTGTGCAAAAAAACTTTTATCAAAATTAATAAAAATTGAATTTTAAACATTTCCATACTTTCGATTGTTTAGACTTCTGCAACGAGGTCTTGGTGTGTGTGTGTGAGTTTGTGTGTGTGCGTGAATGTGTTGTTTAAAAAAAATTCAACTATCTTTAATTGTGAGTGATATACGTAAATCGTGTTGTTAAAGTTCTGATTATTCCTATTTGAAATATACATCGATTGAAAAGGGGAAAAAAACTACAATGAACCAAAGACACACTAACTAAGAAACAATGAACCAAACTTTATATGCAGCTTTGTCTTTTCTCAAAATCACACTTTTTGACAGGGAGCCATAAAGTCCGAGTGATTATATGGCTTCATGTCTGTAATCTCAATTCGTTTGTTGGACTTCTGCCCGCTCAGACCAGAATCAACAGGCTACCACCACCTGCGTCTGTTGGATGACCGCATTTCATTTTATTCCACTTCTGAACGTTAACAATTCACATTTCATACATTTTACCATTGAATGTAACTTTTTAGTTCTCACGCCTGGTTTACGAAATTCGTAGGTTGTGTTCCTTAATTTAACTTAATTTTAGATCAATGTTATTTTAGAAAGTTGAAATTACAAAATAACATTATTCCTTGCGACTACAATGTAAAAGATAACAATCAGTCTAAGCGTCAATTCAGTTGCTATCAAATTTTATTTCGATATAACTACAAAGAAAAGTCAAGGGATGTCATTTATCTTGACTTAAATAAATGTAAATGAATGGCTCAGTATCTCAGGTTTAGTTTAGAGATGCTGTTTTAATTAGATTGATTCATTTGAAAAGAAAACCAGCAGCCGTTGAAGAGTGGGGTTACAAAATTTGTATTAGTGTGGCCCATTATTGGAAATGGACAAAAAAAGAACAACAAAAAACAAAAATTTTGAGTTTTCACAATGTTGATCTTAGTTGATGAGCACCAGCAAAATTCACCATGACCATGTCCCCATGTTGTTTTGCTGTAAAAAGATAATAAACACTTTACGATATTGCTTTCATGATCCAAAGTTCATAACTAGGTTTTGGAAAAAAAAATTCCGCCTAAGTCTTACACTCTGACTTTTTAACGAAAGATGAGACCCCGAAACAACACGCTCATACATTAAAAATGTTTTACCTTCTATACCACTGTAGCAAAGCACGGGCACTAGACTCGTAGAACTAATAAAATACTTATAATCTTTAATGACTACAATTGTTATCGTTGAAAACATTAATCTTTATACGAAAATTATGCAAAATTATTAAAAATAATATGACACAAGCTGAACACGTATTGAACAAATATTGAGAACATGCTTAACAAGTATTCAACGCATATAGAACTCACGCTGCTCACGTATTGAACATATTTTTGACAGATACTTACATATGCTGAACACGCACTGATCACATATTGATAATATTTTGAAAGCTTTGATATAATTGTGTTTGGTTGTTTGTTGTATTTTGGTGATGCTCTTATTTTTACCATTTTTCCCTTTACACGAGACTGCTACACTAACAAGCTTTGTATTGACATCGTCTATTACATAAAGCTCGTGGAATCTCCCCAGGAAATCCTTGTATGAATTATTTATTGAAAACATCCGCCATGATGGCCCCGTGACGTCAGCCTTGGCTATGGCAGCTTGTCTGAATGTCAAAAGTAAAAGTTCGTTTAGATTGGGTGTAGACTCTGTGTCGGCGCGTCCTGCTGAGGAGGTTTAGATTTAAGATATTATAATTGAAAGTCGTCATTAAAAATCTAACAGCTACAATTCATAGCAATTAGTGTTGGCTTTGAGAGTTATTATATCTGTGTAAGACATCTGAAGACATGGAAAATATTAATGTAGTCATGTTGACTTAAAAGAAAACTGAATGCATCAGTGAACACTTTGTCAACGTAAAAAAGGTGTATCACAGTGCAAAACACTTCACTTATTTAACCCACAAAACAGGTCAAACTATGAATATACATAGGACGCAATAATCTTCTGAATAGAAAGAGCTTCTATAATATTACTATAATCGTAACGCATGTATTTCACAGACACGAAAGAACTATGGGGAGAGTTTGGACTCTAAACGACTGTAATCGTATACATATATAGAGAAGACACGATTTCTGAAAACAGGTCTTCTCCTTTAAATTCTTCATTGAGACCCAAACAGTCTCCAACTTAAGTTTGTAATTGTAATGATGTCACTTGTGTCTATCAGCAGACATTTTCTGTTTTCTATAACATTCAATCAAGATTTTTCGGATTCAAAATAATATGAAAGCGTAATCCAGTTATGGATTCTATCCCTGCAGTGCTGGATTTACCTATTTGCTAAACAAGCTATAGTTTAGGGCCCCCGCCTTCTTAGGGGCCCCCGGAATTATTTCTTCGTATTTGGCACTGACATAGAATATCTGGACTTCAAAAGGACCCCAACATCTCAAATAGCTTAGGGTCCCATCAAGTCTAAATCCGGCCCTGATTCTATCTGTGATATGACATTGTCAATCACAATGACACAAAGAATTGTTTTAAAATTTTACTTCATTCTACATATTATCTTCCCCTTTTAAATTTCGTTGCCAATAATTTTTCTCTTGACTTTGTTCCAAAAACAAAACAAAACAATGTATTCTCCGTGATCACCTGAGATAATATCGCCGTGGGAACTAAATAGCTTTCACTTCTGGCCACCACATTTCAAACACCGTAACATAAAACTGGAGTCACCACAAACACAAATCATATTGTTTGTTTGTGATTTTCTTTCTTTTCTTTTTTTACAACGTACAGCTGGCCAATCACTCGAATCGATTAGCTGTGCGTGTCTCATAGTCTCGAACCCCCGTTCGTTAGTGCCAGTAGCTGCATTACACACGAACAATTTATCACATGCTAAAAGTATTGTGTACCGGAGAAATGAGAATCGCCTTCAAAAGCGACACTTCAGTCTGGGGTGAATTTGATCCGCTATTGATCCTCATGTGTGTTTGTGTGTGATAATCGGTGATTGCTAAATTAAATAATGACTCAGCGCAGCCCAATCTGGGGGCTATTAATCGAAGAAATGGACAGCGCTAAATTATGCAACACTGCAAGTTCCGAAATATCTTAAACTCAGGCTTAAATTAAGCAAAACGTAACATCATTTGATTGTATCTAACATACATCTGGTGAAATTTAAGTTGATGGAAACATTTGTTCCTGGCTTTTACTATATGTAAGAACAAAAATAAATTCAAAGCCCTAATGACGTCATTTAGACATGACTAAAGATAAACACCAGCCCCAGTGTGATACAATGAGATGTTAACATAATTTGTTGTAGTAGTGTAATAGAAATTAAAATTATTTTTATCATTATTATTATTATCATCTATCTATATATATAATTCACCAATGCGAGTATGTGCAAATAAGCATGACGAATTACCCTCGCTGGGGTCGAACAGTTAATCGTATGGCAAGCGGAGGTGGTGGAGAGAGGGGCAACAATGGTTCATGCGTTCACTTGCGTTGTACTTTCACAGAATAACATGTGATTCGAAGTATAGTGGTTATCACGTCCGCCTTACAAGCGGAAGGTCCAGTGTTCAAGCCCCAGAGAAAACATTATTTTTTAATTGTTAAAATTGTGTGTTTGTGTCCGTTACTTTCCCCCTTTTTGCGAACATAGCTGACTTTCGCTAGGGTCGGCCAATCACAGTTTACAAGGGGTGAAGGGTGGTGGGCAGGGAGATAACCGCAGTGCGAATGTCTCGAGACCAACAATGCGTCGGGGGTTCACTCGCGCCGTTTTGATTTCTTCGTGCTGTAGTTTGTGTTCGTTCTTTCCCCACTTTCTTGGCACTATCTATGAGGAAGTCTGCGGCGTATGCTATGCCGCGGGTCGTATCTAATTATCAATATTACTCTTAGTATTGTTATTACTCCGTCCCTTCTCAAAGTTTCCGGAGTGAATGGCACTGGACGAAGTCTCTTGACGTGCGCTCCTTTGAATTGGCGGCACCAAAATTATGGAATAGTATGGAAGAGTTGATAACAAAGAAAGATTTAAGACAAATTTAAAGACCCTTTTTTAAAAAAAAATTGAAATTATTTTTAACCATCAGAGCTCAAAGAACATGGTGGGCTAGCACGGATGGTAGGAGCAAGAGGAAAAATAAAACAAACCCGTAAAAACAAAGTTTTTGACTATAAATCCCTTATATATGAGACATAACTAACAGTATTGATTATTTTCAAACATTTACAGACCGAATCTGTCTTAACTCAACTTTGCATCATAACCCTAGTGGGGGGGAGGGGTGGGTGGGGAGGGGTGGGTGGGGAGGGGAAAAGTCTGGTCACCGATTCGCTTGACCGAGCTCAGAGTGACACGTAAAATGTAAACAAAAGCGCACCGTCGCTTCGTTGGGTCGCCTCAATGCGTCAGCTCAAACTTTCACGTGGCAAAAAAACAATAACAAACCGTGAATTTAAATTACATACCTCATATAAGGATAAACTAAAAATGCATTAATTTAATTACGGTACGTTCGATCGATCTGAAATTTTGATACGATGCATTGTTAGGTCAGACGGGTCCGTGTGCCAAATTTCAGTTCGATCGGATCATGGGAAGTGGGTCATTTTTTACTTTTTTTTCCGCCCGCCCAAGACAGAGAGAGATGACCGGCGGTGAAGTTAATATAAGGGATTTAAAAACACCATCAATAATCATCATCAATAATAAAATAGGAATGGCTTTTAAGACAGTTGCCCACTTTACAAAACACCCCGGTCGAGATGCACAAAATTCACATTTATTTCTAAAAGTTTAATATTCTGTCTAGAATGAGAGTCTGTAATACGTAAGATGCCTTACAAATGATAAATTTAAGTAACTCACTTTGTGTTTATTGGAATCCCCTTTGAATCCCCTCACCCCACATCCCCACACTGGTATGGGCCCTTTACAAGGTTTACATTTTCCATTAGTGGTCAGATCGGAACGTGTTTTGTTGACATAAACATATGGAAGAGGTTCCAAAATTCAAAACTCAAATTCTACTTTGAGTTTATCTTATTTTCAAAAAAAGTTATTACAGTGTTGTTGTTTTTTTTTGCTGTCCCATAACCTTTTTTCGAGGTCGTAGGGGATTCTAATGTTTCCATTAGGACATTCTCGGGCTTAGTAGACCTTGGCGGCGCCCATCTCCTCTCCAGGTCAGCGGAGGATTTTCTTAGCGTTAGTCATTCATCAACATTTTTATAGTGGCTTTAACGTGGGCTAGATCCCAAGCCCTCAGCTTGTGAAGCGAGCGCACTATTGACTTGGCTATCCAGCCGCCAATTGTTATTGTTTTTAAATCCTTTATATTAACTCGTGGTTGCTTGCGCCCCTGCTTGCTTGTCGCCAAAAACTTTGGATCGATTTTTAACCCGCTTCCTCGTAAGCTAGCGAGCTGAAATTTTGCAGGCAGTTTCGTACCCATGATAAAAACAATTAAATTTAAAATTAAAAATTAAATTTTTTTTTAGATTATTTTATTTATTCCTATATATCATGTAATTTTTTGAGATAGATCGTCGCGGTGCTTATTATATTGAACAACCTTTCTGTCGCGCAATAAGGTGCGTATTTTATTGACAACACTTTTTATAAACATATTCCTGATCGGTGCGCATTATGTTAAACATTTTTTACGACACAACTGCAATTTTTTATTTTTTGCATGGTCTTGCGCTGCGTATTATAATGAACATTCTTTTAGTTATGTCTCGTACATAAAGGATTTATAGTCAAAAACGTGGTTTTTATGGGTTTTTTAAATTTTAAATCCTTTATATTAACTCGTGGTGTCTAGTTGCTTGCTTGCGCCCTTGCTTGCTTGTCGCCAAAACTTTGGATCGATTTTTAACCCACTTCCTCATAAGCTATCGAGCTGACATTTAGCAGGCAGTTTCGTGCCGATGATAAAATTTCAGATCGATCGCTTGTACTTTAATTAAATTATTGAATTTTTAGATTATTTTATTTATTCCTATGTATCATGTTATTTTTTGAGCTAGAGTGTCGCGGTGCGTATTATATTGAACAACCTTTCTGTCGCACAATAAGGTGCGTATTTTATTGACAACACTTTTTGAAAACATATTCCTGATCGGTGCGCATTATGTTAAACATGTTTTACGACACAAGAGCTATTTTGTATTTTTGGATGGTCTTGCGCTGCGTATTATAATGAACATTACTTTTAGTTACGTCTAGTACATAAAGGATTTATAGTGAAAAACTTGGTTTTTACGGTTTTTTTTATTATATGTTTGTAGTTAGGATATGAATTTTTCACATTCATTGCATTGATAAGCATATGTGTGTTATTATTTTTAATATGACGCGATGTGAGCCCAGTTTATTACTGGGTTACATTGCTTTATAAATTATTATTATTACTAGTTTGTGCTGCGGCGCCGTGGTGCCTGAGGCGCCTTCTTTTTTAAGGGCGCCTACGGCGCCCACCTTTTTCAAAAGCCCCCTAACTTGTCCTTGTATGATAAATATGTAATATTAAAATTTCTAAAATGTACACAAAGTATTTTATAAAAAAAAATTTAATTAAATTTTTTTTTATGTCAAAAGCCCAAGTAACTTATCCTTTTATGATAAATACGAAATATTCCTGAAATGTACACAAAGTATGTATATAATATAGGTTGTGCTGCGGCGCCCACTTTTATTTACGGGACCTTCGGCGCCCACTTTGTTCAAAAGCCCATCAAACTTGTCCTTGTATGATAGATACGTAATATTAAACTACCTTAAATGTACACAAAGTAATTTAAAATAGAGGTTGTATTTTTTACAGTGCTAATCACCAGACGATTTTTAAACTAATTTTAGAAAGCAGCGCACCAAATTACTGCACCAAAAAATAACTATTTGAGCACTGCTTACAACACACAATTCTAAAAAAGCAGAGTGATGTCCCTTAGCGTTAGGCTACATATTTGAGCGTAAATATAATATAATAGGTTGTGCTGCGGCGCCGTGGCGCCTGCGGCGCCCACCTTTTTCAAAAGCACAACTAACTTGTCCTTGTATGATAAAGACGTAATATAAAACTTCCTGAAATGTACACAAAGTATTTTATAATAGGGGCTTTTGGGGTCAAAAGCGTAAGTAAGTTATCCTTGTTTTAGTAGCGTCACGGACAGGACAGACGGGACGTGCAGTAAAAAAAATTGTGTGGTGATTAGCACTGTAAAAACATGTTATATAAATACTTTGTGTACATTTCAGGAATATTTCGTATCTATCATACATTAATTTTAGGAAGCAGCGCACCAAATTACTGCACCAAAATAAAAAACTATTTGAGTCAGTCAGCACTGTTTAAGTTTAAAAAATGTTATATAAATACTTTGTGTACATTTCAGGAATATTTCGTATTTATCATACACTAATTTTAGAAAGCAGCGCACCAAATTACTGCACCGAAAAAACAAACTCTTTGAGTCAGTTAGCACTGTTTGAGTCTATGTTTTTAAAAAAGCAGAGTGATGTCCCTTAGCGTTAGGCAGCAGTGATAATTGAGCGTAAATATATATATAATATTATTATTATTATTATTATTAAAACTATCAATTTAGAAGAGAGAAAGTCTAGGGTTGATTGTTCAGATTTGTACAGATTTAATTGATTACTAAAATTGACAAAATAATGTCATATATCAGAGTTCCATTTGCGTTGAGCAAGCTAAAACTAAACTAGACGAAAGCTCTACAGCGGCAACACTATCGGAGGAACCATCAAACTGAACAAAAGCACTACAGCGGCTACACTATCGGAGGAACCATCAAACTGAACAAAAGCACTACAGCGGCTACACTATCGGAGGAACCATCAAACTGAACAAAAGCACTACAGCGGCTACACTATCGGAGGAACCATCAAACTAAACAAAAGCTCTACAGCGGCTTCACTATCGGAGGAACCATCAAACTGAACAAATGCTCTACAGCGGCTACACTATCGGAGGAACCATCAAACTAAACAAAAGCACTACAGCGGCTACACTATCGGAGGAACCATCAAACTGAACAAAAGCACTACAGTGGCTACACTATCGGAGGAACCATCAAACTGAACAAAAGCACTACAGCGGCTACACTATCGGAGGAACCATCAAACTGAACAAAAGCTCTCCAGCGGCTACACTATCGGAGGAACCATCAAACTGAACAAAAGCTCTACAGCGGCTACACTATCGGAGGAACCATCAAACTGAACAAAAGCACTACCGCGGCTACACTATCGGAGGAACCATCAAACTGAACAAAAAACACTACAGCGGCTACACTATCGGAGGAACCATCAAACTGAACAAAAAACACTACAGCGGCTACACTATCGGAGGAACCATCAAACTGAACAAAAGCACTACAGCGGCTACACTATCGGAGGAACCATCAAACTTGTTTAACCGTATATAGTTGTCTGGAACAGCATACTATGATAGAAGTTAATTGCAAGTATTGGGTGTAATAAATGATTTTAACAAAAAATGTTGTGATCTTTTTAGATAAAATGATTGTGGATTAGTAATCGCTTATTGAATAAAAATGTTCACGTTTCTACTCTAGACATTTGCTGACTTTTGTTTGTTATAGCCTTTTTTAAAAAATAGTTGTTTGTATGACTTGGTTGGATAATTTGAGCTCAGTGTGACTTGTGATAACTAATCGATAACTTGATTATGGAGAGAAAGAGAGAGAGAGAAGGCAGATGAGAAGACAGGATGACAGTGAGAGAGAGTGAGACAAATGAAGAAAGTAAGAGAGACATAGAGTGAGAAAGAGAGCGAGAATGAGAAAGAGATAGGGAGTGAGAGAGAGAGAGAGAGAGAGAGAGAGAGAGAGAGAGAGAGAGAGAGAGAGAGAGAGAGAGAGGATGACAGCGAGAGACAGTGTAAAAGAAAAGGAGAGACTGAGAAAGCGGGAGAGTGAGAAAGAGAGATCGAATGAGAAGGAGAACGTGAGAAAGAGAGATAGGGTGAGAGAGAGAGAGAAATTGAGAGTGAGGAGAGAGAGTAAGAGAGAAACCTATTTTATAGACTGTTGAAATACATAGCATGGTGATGGCTATAAAAAGTGTACACAGATCAAGGCAGACGTTGTGTAGTAAATGATTTATTATATAACTCTCCCTTTCCTGTTTCCCTAATCCACAGTAGGTGGGAAGGGCAGACAACTTAATGCTGTATCGTTATCATTATCTGGTCTCTATTGTATATAACAGTGGTCCCCAGTGGGATAGTGCGACTTTCCAATGACAAATACCTGGATATTTTGATATTTCTTTAAAGAGGGGGGGGGGTAGATAAAGGGTAGAAGAAACTTCTGAGGACCACCACATAAATAAAGGAGACTACAATGACACCGTCATATTTGATGGCTAACCGTAATACTAAAAAGCCATCAACTATCGGTGAAGAATTGATCTTGTCCTCCACTAAAGATATTCGCCGTTAACCTTCTATGACAGACTGCTGTTGAAAACATACCACACTTTTCTTTGTCGACTAGCATAGTGACAAGAGCATTGAGAACATAGCCGAAGACAATTGAGATACGATTGAGAATGAAGACATCAACGTGACACGTACTCTTCAGACATAGACACAGACGTAACGACTTGTTTATTTTGTGTATTTTTAGCAGGGGGGATGTTTATGATGCTTTGCTGTGTACACTATCTTTGCCAACCAAAAACACAGTATTTGAACTGTTAAGTTCTGATGGTTATATATTTTGTTAAAGTTATTTACCACATCAAGGCACAAGCCATTAGCTCGCGCCTTTTTAAAGGGGCTTGTGGGGAGAAGGTCACAGACCCCATGCGTTCTCTTGTACACAGAGATAAGATGGTCATCAGGAGGAAAATACCTTACAAGAGGATTTGAATTAAGAGAGTCATTGCTAAGATTTCTCTGAGAAAAGAAGTCACCGCTGGCAGCAAATTTCGGTGACTAGTAATGAGTCAAAAAACTTTCCTACCTGTGAAACATGTTCAGCCAGCTCAATGAACTCAATCTGTCACTTCAAGGGAAAATGATACCTCCTTTCATGTTGGCAGACAGAGTAACTCCTTTAAAGCCAAACTGGAGTTGTAGGGGTCGGTGCGCAAACGGGGGCATTTTGGAGATGCTTCAAAATAGCTTGGATTTTAGGCGAGACTGAACCGGAGTATTCATTGTCCCAGTTGGTGTACGGTCAGCTGAGCCTGCGCTTTCATTCTCCAAATTGGTGCAGAATAACTTGACATTGCTTTTATAAGAGTTTGAGAACTACTTCTCAACCAAAAAGTACCTACGAAATAGTAAGGAATGAATCCATGACCCATTTGTCAACAGACCAGGCGAATTTAGCCTGTCTGTCTGTGCAAGAAGACGTTCAACTGCTGGAGATGGCAAAGGACGGCTGCCTTAAAACTACTTACGAGAAAACTCTACAGTTGCTCTGGATCAGATTCATGGCGATTCTTGGGATTGAGATTACGCATCTCACTTCTGATGTCATTGCCCCTATTACCCCAGATAAAACTGTATCGGTGCAGCGAAACACGCTCAGGGTTCTCATTGATTTACAGTTCTAGTGAGTTAAAAAAATTAATGTTAAATCATTTTATAGTCATTTAGTTGTTTAGGCTAATTGTATTTTATTTTGATAGGCATTTCGGATACAATTAAATTAAAATTATTAAATAAAAACAGTTTAAAATATTAACAATGAACGTCCGACCCCCTCCACACTTCGGCGGGCGCGGTAATATTATTAAATGTTGACTGGTCCGCAGCGATAAAAAAGGTTGGGGACCACTGGTTTATAATGTCGAACGTTTTCAATCACCCTTTATGGCCCCTTGAGCATTTTATAAAACCGTCCATAACAATAGTATAAAATTGTTGATTTAGCAGGAGTTGTATTTTTTAAATTTTTATTTAATATGGTTGCAAAATGTCCGCGTGTCCTGCGATTCTTGAGTGAGTTATCTTTTGTACACTTCCGGATCAACTAGTCGGGGTCATAGACCAGCACGAGCAGACGTTAACCAAACACGCCAAGCTGGCCACATATGGAGATGACTTTTGTTTTGTTTGTTTTTTTCTTCCATAATCTCACGTCTGGGTACGTCGCAGAATGAACTTTTACGGAGGCGTGATGATGGGGAGGTTCAGCATAGGCGTAACTAGGGCAGATACAAAAGTCGGGGCAACAAATCCCATTCCCAAGGCAATCAAAATAAAAATGAGAGTTTGCCCCATTTCTCGCAAGAAAGCGTTCTCTGCACTACGTGACAAATACGTTTCTGAACCATTGACAAAATAGGTTTTTGCGCCTTTATCTTTGACATGCACATCATTTTGTTTCAAAACTACAGTACACATTATGCTTAAAATGCCGAAACAATCATGTATGGTATTGATAAAACAGTTATTAAGTCATTCGATTAAATGAATTCTAAAAAGTGTGAGATTTTTTTAAGTCAAATTTCCTACAAAACTTGGAAAGAGAACCTGTCTGTTTTTATAATGGTAGAGGGGCAATGTGTGGGGGAGGGGCTTGCTATGGTGTTTTTATCTTCAATTTATCCATTACGAAAATAAAAAAAATTAAAAAATCTGTGTCTCTATCATAAAATATGCTCTTCGTATACATATTTTTATCAACGTTACGAAAGTGGTAGATTTCATAGCTAGTTTAATAGCTCAATGTCTTTTTGTTCTTTCAGTGGCAAGTAAACTTGCGGTCAAAGCGAGGGTACTTCAAATAGTTATTCAGTTTGACATTAGTATACACTGTTTCAACATTCTTCTGTACGTGGCTCTGTTATTGATTTTAATTTTTATAACAATTGAAATTTTGCCATTTTAATTATTAAATAATTTTAGCCTATGAAAGATTATTTAAAAGAAAGCGATATGAAAATTGAAAAATAATAAACATCAATGTTATTAAATAACACAGTATTCCATTATCTATAAAATACCACTTACGTTTATGTGAATGACTAATCCATAATACACCACAACTTGAATAATACTATTTTGTTGTTTATGTGAATTTTAAAAGAAAACCGTGACACAATCAATATAATACAATATTTTTTTTAAAGTATCCAACTCAGATATGGAGAATAAAGAAAACTTCAGAGTAATCCAACAAATGATGGAGAAGATAGGGCGACTTCTTTTATTTAAATCAATTTTTTAATCTATATATATTTTTTTAATTAAAAGGTTTGCCTGTCATACGACACTAAACAATAAGTTAATCAGTTCTCCTAAATTTCAATGCAGTACATGCCCTTGGTTTAAGCCCAGACATTGTTCGTTGTTGAAATCTCGCTATTAAAGACTACACTAAAATATTTTCAAATGTACTTATTCACATGGTTTATTTAAGCTGAACCGTTTTAACGAAACATGAAAATTTAAGAGAACAAGCTTTATAAAGAAAGGTTTCCATCTGGTACACGTAATACACACAACAGAAATTAGAGGTGGGAAATGAGGGGGAAGAAGGGGCGGGTACTTAGAAGGGGACGCCCCGATGTTAATAGCCAGATTTTTTTGCAATCACCGTCAAAATCGATAAATGCATGGCACGTATGTGTGGGTGCGTGTGTGTCTGGGTGTGTGGGTGTTCACACCAACGACGTCAGGTCTGGTCCAGACACTGGACCTGGTGGCTATTTCTCGCCCAGCACGGCGGCGTCAGTTTAGGGAAAAAGGGGGGGGGGTAAAAATGTTAGGGGTTGACGTTACGTCAGGGGTTGTAGAAAGTGGTTTAAATCTACGACCACGGACGCTTGAGTCGCTGAACACATGACATATTTTAAAACTAAGAGATGAGTTATCAGCGAGAGTAATTACTTTTGGTAATAAAGACAAGGCTTTAAAAATTAGATGTCATTCAAACAAGGAAATAGATTTTAGTTAAAGTCATTCCTCAATCACAGTACAGTAGTTAAATGGTTTCAACATCGTCTTGAATATCCTTCTGGCTTAAACCATAAATGATCTCTTTCTTTTTAAAAAATTCTTAAAATTTAAAACCTCTACCGAGGAATCGAATTCATAACATTGAAAAAGAGACTAAAATTAACTTAATGTTGAATTAAAGAGAATTAATAAAATTTTAACTTAGAAAGGGAATATTTTTCAATTTTTTTTTCTTCCTATCTTTTGTCTCGAATAGTTTTATTTCTGACAGAAATGTGAAAAAAGAATATCTGATTCGACAAGTGCTGTTTTAATGCATGCATTTCTTGCTTTTTTAATGGAATGAAGTTAAAATACAAATCTTGTGTAATAGCCATGAAAGGTGACGTCATAAAACACAAACTTTTTCAGACCCCACCATCCCTTTGTAAAAATTATATTTAAATAAACAACTAATATGGGACTCTGTTAAATCTTTTTATCTTTTAAAGAACTTTTCAGTATTTTGAGTGCGTTCGAAATGCCCTTATATTTAAATTGTTGTTATTTTTGTTAAATTTGTAATCTTGAAATTCTTGATATTTCCCGTACTTTCTCCATCACTCACGACCCACTCTCTTAAGCCCTAGAGAACATTGAACTTGCTATGTAGACAGTCACGTGATATAACCAGGTTCAATGACCGCACAAATCCTACACCGCTCTCTCCCCCTTTATTTTTTCTTACTGGGCCCTGCTCTTCTGAGTTGGGAAAGTTAAATATTGCGATGGTGGAAAAGTATACAAACTAGGGCTGTACCGGATTCAAATCTTGAAACTGCCGGACTTGGCAGCATTTATTATGTGAAATCATGACGAAATCGGAGCTGAATTTGTAAAAAATGGCCGGATCTGCTGGAGCTCTACCGGTCAGCCGGATTTGGGCGGATTTATGAAGTGAAATCCTGCCACAGCCGGGTTTTTAAAAATGGTCAGACTCCGGATTTGCCGGAGCCTGATCCGAAATCCGGTACACCCCTAATAAATACAAACAAACACAATAAGTAACCAGAAATGAACCACAAGTACAATGAGTTTTGACGAACAGCTTAAAATTAACCACAGTAACAATAAGTACAGGGGCCGGATTTAGACTTGATGAGACCCTAAACTATCTGAGATATGCGGCCCTTTGTAAGTCCAGATATTCTATGTCAGTGCCAAATATGATTTTCGGATACCTAGATGGTTAAACTGAAATATTATTAAGAAGTATATAGATGTAAAAATTATATTAACTTAAAATCATTTATATTTATCACGAATTCCCGTCCGGAATTCGGGCGTGGAATGGGTTGCCTGAAGAATCCAGGAAAACCAACACTTTATCAACATTTAAATCTCTAATAAAAATGCAGGACTAAACACAAACCATAGATAAGCGTAGGACGCAATAATCTTCTGTATAGAAGGAGCGTCTGTAAACAGATAAGATAAGATAAGATCACAAATTTAAAAATTCATATTCTAGTAAAAGAGCCAAAAGTTATTTTCAAAGGCACAATTTATCAACTTATTAGATAAACTCTTGAAATTGAGATTGTTGTTTTAAATTCATTTTTATTCTCTTTGGCTGAGAAAACGATATTTCTCCGGGGCAATTTGCGAACATTATATTAATAAACAATCTCAAAATTGCTTCTACATCAGAGAATGCAACTTTGAAGAATGATAACAGTACTGCACATCTATGTGTATGATGATCCATATATTTCTGACGATGATACAGTACTGCACATCTATGTGTATATGATGATATCCAATAATATATTCCTTGAACGATATCAAAAAATCTGTATACATATAAACAATAGTCAACTGTTGCTCTACCAGAATGATTCAAGGAATTACCAGCACATGAAATATACATAGCATACTTGTTAATATTATTTCTTGAATACCCTTGTATTTACCAGACATAATGGCAGCATTTTCAAATGGTTAGCCTCAACACATACCAAAATCTATTTTTCATTCATTATTAAAGTAGTTGTGTACTATCTTAGCCATGCTTTCCCCTGTGTGGCTACCAATATCTAGAAAAGCTAGAAAACGTGTAGTAGGTAGCCCATTATCTGGTGAAACATACCTCACAATAATAGTGAGCTGATCAACAGGACCTTTCAGGCGTGGAATCTACAGATGAACTTGATTAAACTGCAGTTCTTAAAACATCCTATATTGAATCTCTCGCTTTTTTGTGCCATAGTTTTGATAAATTTATCACATATTGTAATAGAAAGATAAGATGTGACACTTGATCTTTTATTTCCTTTTTTTAATATGGCTTTCTAGACTGGGATCAAACTTATATAACTATAACTTATAGCCAAAGCCGTCTTTACACCATTTTGGACCACCGGGCAAAGAAATAGTGTTGGGCCCCTCCCCCACAGAAATAAAAAATAAATAAACATAATATATATAAATAAACATATTCCCATGGGGCCCCTATGCTCGTGGGCCCCCGGGCATATGCCCAACGGGCCTATGCGCTAAGACGGCCATGCTTATAGCAATCAAAGGTAATTAACATTGCGAGGAGAGCAAAAAGTTTCCTTATCTCCTCTGAATGGTAAACCACTAAAAGAGACTTCTGTATCAACCAATCAGAAGCCTCGCTATAAACTCTAAAGCGTTCAGAATAAAATGTACAGAAGTCATTTGTGACAATAAGCGTTCAACGCTTTGGTGTTCAACATGGTGACTAATAAAATATGAGACTGTAAATTCCCCACAAATTTTATAGTCTCAAACAATTCATAACACACTCCTTCCAGGCTAAAGAACTAAAGACGTTAATGGGTAACACATTAAAGGGGACGTGTGAACTTATGATGGATAAACATCTATATATAATATATAGATATAATATAGATTTAATTCGCCAGAAACAAGAGCAAGCAAAACGCAGTCTATGTATATGTAGCAGAGTTGCACTATACGCACGGCACTAGGATGCACTATATAGAAGGAAGGGAAGTAATGCTTCAAAAAGACTACTACTACAATGCGCATTGTGGAAAGTTTGTGCCCATTCCTTTCCCCTTTTCTTAGCACTATCTACGAGAAATGCTGCGGTGTATGCTACGCCGCGGGTAGGATCAAGTAGAGGTTAAAATCAAACTTTCTTATTCCGTATGCAATCACAAACACATACAAATTCTCTTTCTTCCCATTCGGACTTTGGACGTGGAATGGGTTGCCTAAGGAAACCAGTAAAACAAAAACTCTATCAAAATTTAAAACTCTATTAAAAATGCAAGACTAGACATATACCATTGATTAGCGTAAGACGCCATAATCTTCTGTATAGAAGGAGTGTCTGTAGCAGATATGATAATATTTATTCTCCTACAGTTCGTTTATTTTGGTAGAGATGTATATTACTGTGTGGTTTTGCACAGAATTTAACTATTAACGTTTTATCTTATCTGTTTACAGAAGCTCCTTCAATATAGAAGATTATTGCGTCCTACGCTTATCTATGGTTTGTGTTTAGTCCTGCATTTTTATTAGAGATTGAAATGTTGATAAAGTGTTGGTTTTCCTGGATACTTCAGGCAACCCATTCCACGCCCGAATTCCGGACGGGAAGAAGGAAAACTTGTATGTGTTTGTTCTTGCATACGGAATAAGAAAGGTGTTTTTATCCTTATGTCTATCTGAGGGTTGTATTAAGTTATCTTTGTGTCGTATTTCTAAATTAGAATTAATTGCTTTATGTATGATTACTACTTTGCTCTTGGTTATTCTATCCTCTAGTGTTTCAAGGTTTAATGATTTAACTAATGGTGTTATTCTTGTCAGTTTTGAATATTCTCCAGTAATGAATCTGGCAGCTCTTTTTTGAATTTGTTCTAGTTTATCAATGTTTTCTTTGGTGGATGGGTCCCATACAGAAGATGCATATTCTAGTACAGGTCTCACCAAAGTGAGGTAGCATTTTAGTTTTATATCTCTATTACATTTGTTAAAGTTTCTTTTTATAAAGCCTAAGGTTTTGTTTGATTTTTTAATAACTTCATTGACATGGGGATTCCATGATAGTTTCTCATTTATTAAGACTCCTAAGTATTTTGCATCTTTAGTTTGGATCAGTTCTTTTCCATGAATGTAATATTTTGAATTTATTTGTTTCTTTTTCTTTGTTACTCTTAATAGTTGACACTTTTCTGGGTGGAAAGACATACTCCAGTTAGTTTCCCATTTTATCAATTCATCTAAGTCTTTTTGTAAAATTTTGCTGTCTTGTTCTGATTTAATTGTTCTATAGATTATACAATCATCAGCAAATAACCTAACTTTTGTACCTGTTGAGATGTTGTTGGGTAAATCATTTATATAAATTAAAAAGAGTAAGGGACCTAGCACAGTTCCTTGTGGAACTCCTGAGTTAACCTTTATTGGTGCAGATTTAGATCCATTAATTATTACAGTTTGCTCCCTGCCCAAAAGGAAGTCTTGGATCCAGTGATGTAAGGAACCTGAGATTCCAAAGTAGTTAAGTTTTTTAAGTAAACTAAGGTGGTGAACTTTGTCAAATGCTTTTGAGAAGTCTAGTAATATTGTATCTATTTGATCATTTTTGTCCAAGCCTTTTGATAGTTCATCTATTAAACCTATTAATTGTGTTTCACATGATCTGTTTTTTCTAAAGCCGTGTTGATGTGGGCATAGGGCATTATATTTGTCAAGGTGGTTAACTATTCGACTATATATTATGTGTTCTAGTAATTTACAGGTGATACTAGTAAGTGATACAGGCCTGTAATTACCAGGGTCTGATTTATCCCCTTTCTTAAAGAGTGGAGTTACGTTAGCTAATTTCCAATCCTGGGGCACTTTACCCTGGTTTAGAGAGGCTTGAAAGAGAACTACAAGGATTGGGGACAGTTCATTGCTTAGTTCTTTTAATAATCTTGCAGGCAAATCATCTGGGCCAGTAGCTTTGTTTATTGTTAAGTTTTTTAGGAGTGAATGTATACCTATCTCATCTACAGTTATGTTACCTATTTCCTCCATTTTATTTAAATTTATTAAAACTTCCTTGTCGCCTGAGGAAGAAAAAGATGATGCAAAATATGTGTTAAGGATATTAGCTTTAGTTTCATTATCATTATAAGTTTTATTATTTGAGCCTTTTAGTGTGGCTATTCCTGAAGGTTCCATTTTTTAGATTTGATAAAGGACCATAAGTTTTTATTGTTATCTTTGGTAATTACATTGTTTATATATTCATTTTGGAGGTTTCGACTAAGTTTTTGTGTCAAGTGTTTAATCTTTAAGTATTTTTTGTGTGTCCTATATGAATAGGTAGCTTTATATTTCTTAAATAAGTTCTCTTTTAGTTTGCATAGCTTTTTCAATCTAGAATTGAACCAGCATTTGTTAATTTTATTTGATGTTAGTTTTGTTGGAACATTCTCATCCATTATAGTTTTTAGATTTGTTTTCCTGAACAATAAACACTGCGAAAGCAAACGTGAATTTGTGTAAGTTATTTTTATTTTTTTTAATTGCCTTAAAAATCCCAAAAACGACATTCTTATTCCTAACTCTTTGTTTCTACCGAGTTTGTTTTGTTTTTTTAAATTTACAAAACGTGCAGAATATTCGTCGGAAGTCGGGTCGTCATTCCGGAAGTCATTGAAGTGATTCACATCCGGTCTCCCATCACCATTAGAGGAGTTCACAGTGGTTGCTCTTTCTTTTTTTCCAGTTATAAAAATAGATTATCAACAATTTGGTCCTAATATCTTCTTTTTTAATCTATAAATTACAAGCAAACAAGTTTTTTTCTATTGATAGATAAGCATGCCATTATAAGTTCTAAGACCGCCAGTACACGATTTGTACTACACAACCAGTTTCACGCAATCCATTTACTGGAGTAAAGTCAACTATGAATTTATTAGTATTCGCAGATACATGTTTTGTTTTAAATCACAGAAATGATCTTTCAGGTGTTTGTTTGATTAAAAAAACTCTCAAATGATATGATATGAATTTTTATCTAAACAGTATTCGAGAATTATTTTTTTAATTTTTTGGGGGTATATAACGTCATAGCTTTGGGTTTTGAACATATTTATCAATGAGATTCCTTTTCAAATTTGGATTGTTCTTTAACTCATGGTTTACGATTGTGTCCAGGTTAAGTGATAACTTAAAGCCAAAGATTCAATGATTTATAAATAATACTATATGATTGATATAAGATTTTTTTAATGCAAGCCTGTGAACGAAAGACGTATTTTTTGTTGTGTGACATTAAGCTTAAAGGGGTCAGAGCAAAGGCCCTTACTCCTTACTCCACTGTTCTAGGTTTAAAATCTATCCTCACTTTAAAAAGCGTTCTTAACATAATTTCACAATTCTGTATTAAACAACAATTACCAGTGGTGAATTTATTTGCACGGCAAATTAACTAGGCAATCTCAACCACCACCTGTATGTGTGTAAAGACAGTAGTAGGCAATCTCAACCACCACCCGTATGTGTGTAGAGACAGTAGTAGGCAATCTCAACCACCACCCGTATGTGTGTATAGACAGTAGTAGGCAATCTCAACCACCACCCGTATGTGTGTAAAGACAGTAGTAGGCAATCTCAACCACCACCCGTATGTGTGTAAAGACAGTAGTAGGCAATCTCAACCACCACCCGTATGTGTGTAAAGACAGTAGTAGGCAATCTCAACCACCACCCGTATGTGTGTAAAGACAGTAGTAGGCAATCTCAACCACCACCCGTATGTGTGTAAAGACAGTATCAAACTATGCATGCTTCGTGCAACAATATGATTTAAAACACACAAAGAGTTGGGTTGTTGTTGTTTTTTTAGTAGTAAAAATCATTTTGTTTACAATCTTCTACATTTCCATTTCAACTTCCTCTTGCCTGTTTCAATGGTTGTTTTTATTCTAAGGGGCCGTCCATAAAGTACGTCACGCTATTTTTGACCATTTTTGACCCCCCCCTTCCCCCCTGTCACAAATCTCTGGACCCCTCCCCCCCGTAAAGTACGTCACACTTTCGAAAAAAATATTTAATTAACACCTAATTAAAATATTAAATTTAATACTTAAATTACACTTCACCATTAAACTGTATTAAAATATATACTTTCCAATTAAAAGTAGGGGTTGTACCAGATACAAAATTTTGAAATCCGGCCGGAGCTGAATTTGGCCGGATTTATGAAGTGAAATCCGGCTGGCGCCGAAATCAGATTCATCTTAAAATGGCCGGATTCCTGATTTGCCGGAGCCATTATGAATATATATATAAATTAGGAATCTACCGGCCAGCCGAATTTATAAAGTGAAACCTGCCGGAGTCGAAGCCAGAGCCGGATTTATTTTTTAAATAGCCGGATTCCGGATTTGCCGGAGCTGGAGCCGAAATCCCGTACACCCCCACTTAAAAGAACTATCATATTATTAAAATGACTTTAATAGTAGAATAGTTAATTGGCAACAGTTGTCACAGCTATTCAATGAAATAGTAACTTAATCTAGATCAAATTTGAACAGAAAAATTGCAAAAATTACACTTGACAATTGTATAATACACATAATTTCTCTGCTAACTTTTCATTTACAATGAGTGAGGTTAAGTTTTAGATAATCATCCGATTGTGCAATCTATTGACACAGGATAATAAGTAGATTAGCGAAACTTGACCTCACCCAGAGATTAAATAATACAAAGAAAACAAAACAATTTGACTTTTTAAAAAAAAAGACTAGATTGACAAATTATGTGACCAACTCTTGTGCTACATTGAATCTGTTTATTATGGTCCTATGAATTATGTTTCATTCAAAAATATTCACTGGACATCATCTTACAACGGTGAAATGAAGTTTTCATCCATAGTTACGACTGACATCATTCTTTCACCATCATCGTTTCCTGGCAGGATAATTGCAGACAGATCAACTCGTCCTCATCTAGCCACTCAACAGCCTCTGTATGTGCATTTTCTCTTCTGGCAATAACTGCCATAGGTTCTCTTTGCCTTCTAGAAGTGATTCTCAAAGGACGGATGCTTTTTATCTGAGTTGATTCTGGAACAGTTTGGGTGGGCACATTATCCTGAGCCCGAGCTCTGTGTTGTCCTGTATGTTTCTTCAAAATTGTTTGTGAGGCAAAATATAAGTGACCTACTTTTGCAAAGTAGATCAAATAAGCTGGTAATCATATGGTTGTACTTTGAAAACTCCTGTTGATCTTGGCATAATGTTATCAAATTTGAGAGTTTGTGCTACAATCTAGGAAGGACATTTATGAGAATCTGCATCTTTCTGAAGCTTTGAGTCCATCAACTATTTGGTTGATTGGGATTGGAGGAGGGGAAGAATCTTGAAGGTAAAACGTTGAAATATGAGCTTCGTGCTTTGTCGCAACATTTCATGTCCTGATATTTAACAATTTGAGTGAAGTATTGGCTGATGCGAACATGATTGTCAAACCATACCTGATCCTTATATTTGTATTATTAGTCCTGCTGCATCCAATTCAGATTTATGAAGAACACATTCAGGAGATACGCATTTCATGCTATTTTGACATAAAACTAATTCTAATTTTTCAAAAAAAATTTGAAAATTATTTTTAAAGCTATTTAAATTCTACTAAAAAAATATAAATAATTTAGAAAAAAAATAATTGAAAAAATAAATGTGTGACATCACACATGGCCTGACCCCCCTCCCCCCCTGTCACAAAGTGTCACACTTTCTTAGACCACCTCCCCCCCCCCTCGAAGCGTGACGTACTTTATGGACGGCCCCCAAATTCTAAGCATTACTAAAAATATATCTATGTTATGTGCATATCTTAATGTAAAAGGTAGCATACTAAAGACGCATTTGTTAAAATGTCCTACTGGTTGTACGTGCCTCCAATTCCGCCTTGAATACCGTAAATATTACAATCTGATCTAGAAGACAATTTAGCAGACTCACGCATGTAAATGAAAGAGAACTAAACCAACCGGTTTGGAGAAGACAAGTCTGGCAACTCTGAGTAAAGTGAACGAGGTGTTTGCATGCAGATCACCTCCCTTGGCTCCTCTAATATTTCAATGAACGTTAGGGACCAGATTGACCCTGTCAGTTGATTGCCTTTAACGTCACACACACAGAGAAAAAAAACATGGTTTCATGTTAGTTATATCTCCAAAAGGGATGAAACCAGTTAATCACACAAGAATATGAAAAGGTCCACGCAACATGTCATTAATATAGTTTTACTACATTAATGGATGGTCTCATCTGCTGGTTAGTTTTATTGCCTGCTTTATTTATTTTTTTAAGTTAAAACTTTATTTTACTTTTAATGTGTCATTGATGAGAAGTGTGCTGTCTTTCTTTTGCTGCACTGCCAGTATAGTAAAGTCAAGGAAATTAAACTTTGATGTCGAGTTGAATGGCCAGTGTTTTTTTTTCACTGACAACGTAGATGGATCTCTTGGGATTTGACCCGTTAACACCAGAGTATAGCCACATAAATATGAACAAGACTCAACTACACTAACTCAACAGGCACCCGACTTGTCGGCATTACAGCCTCGTTGGCCTATGAAAGTAATGTTTCTTTAAAACAATATTTATAAAAGCAACCTACAGCGTGCTCATTCAACCTGAGGCCAGGGCGAGGAAAAATATTTTTAAATTTTTTTAATGTCAATTGATCTATCAGTTTCTATTTAAGTTTATTTTGGGATTATATTTTTATAAGGAATAACTGTGACCACTCAATTTTTATTTAGTCTCCACCAGGGTGACCCGTCAAAACGGCCCCAGACAAATTGTTAACATTTTTTAACAAAATATTTTTAAAAAATTTTTGCATTTTAAGCTTTTGTCAACTTTTTCACCCTTAAAAGAAGTGGTAATATTATTTCTTGTGATGCTTCTTGTAAAAAAAAACAGTGATTCGTACCATTTTGCTTAAAGGCTATTGAATTCACTCTTGTGATGTCATTATTTTTATTTCTTAATTTATTGTGAGCTAAACCTGGCACTGAATAGGTGATTAAAAATATGAATACAATATTTGATTGTACATTTTACTATTAGTCCAGGGCCGGTTTGTCGGTGAACCCTCCACCAGTATTAAGCTGCCTCTGAATGTGTTAAAGATTAGATTGTTTAATGTAATCTTCAATACCAATGTTCAATAATTTAATCCTAAAATTTTTAGCTTAATTATTTTTAAAACTAACATCCTTAAAATTTAAACCAGCAGAAATTTCAAGAAAAATAAAAAACAACCAAATGTTTATAAATTTATTACTATAAAAATAGTTACAAGGTCATCCAATATTTACACAACATATCAATCAAACTTTTACAGATCAAAGTTTTCTTGGTTTAAACTTATATTCATTCATTCTAGAACATTATCACCAATCTTTTCAGCTGCAAACAAATTCTAAAACATGAATTTTAGGACAAATTTTTAAAAAATGAGAAAATATTTCTTTTTTATTTAAAAACTTTTCAACTACCCCTTTTCATTAAATGTTCTGGTCTCTAGTTCTTTCTCAACACTAAGACGCAGACAGCTTGAAAGATGGCGTATGGTATCACCACTGCTGTTGGCTCATGAGCAAAGCAACAAGGAATGTTTTATTTACAATCAGAAATGAAGGAATCCAAACAACGTAAACCTAGTGCCACAAGTTGCCTTTAACATAACAACACAAGTTGCCTTTAACATAACAAAATGAAACCAGAGCTGCCTCTTGCGTAACATCAGTTCATCTAGTGTTGTGACTGGCATGGGAATAGAAGCTGCTAGTGAGACGGTACTGCCTCTGGTACTCATTCATAACCTCATCTGCCATGTCGATCATGAGCTGTCATTTTATCTAGGAAATACAGCTGGGTACAGAATTATTTGGACATCTCGGATAGTGTTGAGGATGTCGAGGGATTAAATAGGAGTAGCTGAAACTGAGAGTTTTATGATTCAAGCATATTCAGTCAAAGACCTGACTCACACAAGACATAGCAGAGCTTGTACACTGTGGTAATGTGACAACACATTTCACCCAACTCCCTCAGAAAAAATGAGATCTACACAAAAATTGTGTACATTTTTTCTTGGCATGATTTGTTCAGTTTTCTTTAGAACTTATAAGGCAGAATAGGTAAAATTCAACGATGGTCCTTCTATAAATCTGTTAAAAGAACTCACATTTTTTGTTTGATTTTTGTTTGATTTTTGTTTACTACAGCAGATGAACATTTTGGGATAATTCACACACACACAAAAAATGTTTTTCTAGTTCTCTAATTTTTTTACAAGCAGAATACATTTCACTTTTGAGTCTTGGTACAAAGACATGCAAATATTTGAATTAATATCAATTCACGGAATGTAGAATTAGAAGAAAGATTTCACACAAATAGCCTGGACAATTTAACAATTCAAATCAGATTCATGAATCAATTTTAACTATTTTAATAATTACAGAAGTTTTTTCTATAAAAAATATTTCCTCTGTAAAAATTTGGGTTATAATTTTTCAAAATGCTGTTTGTCAGTTTTGCCATCTGGATAATTAAATATAATCACCTAAATAATTTTATCCTCACTATGAAAGTTCTGAGAGTTCAGGTTCCTGGAATGAATGAAATCCTCGACTCATGTTGCTGTAACTGATAACAAATTTATCTAACTAAAACATTGTAACCAGATACAAGTGAATAAAGACTCAAATGACAATAAATTTCAGCAACTAGTTAAAATTAACACAAGATTTTTGTTTCAAATCTTAAATTTGTGAACAATCCAAACTGTTCATTAAGTTTTATGAAAGGTTTAAAATAAATGTTAAATATAATAATAACAGAACACTTGAAAATCAGTGGAATTTAAAACATAAAAATGTTGTTACAAATAAAAAAAAGGAAAAGTTTTTTTTAAATTCTCAAAAAAAAATTTTTTTTAAAAACAATAGTTTTTGTTTTACAGCAATATTATTGGCTAAAATGAATGGAATGTCTCACAGAAATGATACAAAGGATGTTTTATGCAGCGACTTACACGCCTTGACAAGGAATGTCACACATATACCAAAGTAAATGGTTTGGGTTGATCACCCATGAAGAGAGTTAATTTAAAAAAAGTTCAAGTAAAATATACATCAGGGAAAGCATGGAAAAAAAAACAAGTGACTCTCTTGCTACATTTCTTTAATTTATATACAACGATTTTTTTCAATATATACATGTCTCAAAGAACAAAAGTACATACATAACATGATAAGGTGATTTTTTGTATAGTTATTTTATTCCATTATCTTCATGAAATGAAGAAGCAGATGAGATAAATATGAGAAAATAAAACACGAATATACTACAGCTTATCAAGTCGCCATCTAACCACCAACAAAGAGAAATAAGGTAGTTGTTTAACTCTGGCACATTTAACTTTAAAATTTAAAAAAAAGTGTGTTAGAATAAAAGCAATCTTAATTTGAAGTTAAGAAACATATGGTAATTACTTGCTAATCTTAATTTATGTAAATTTGAACAAAGATATTTTCCCTCTTTTTTTTTCAAACTAAGTTACCACAACATTTCTAATAACAGGATTTTGTACCAATTCATGACTTCATAAAACCAGATTCACCAGACACATCAACAATGAACAAACCCCATGATTTATCTTAACTGAGCCGCCCGCACAAATAACAGTGATGTGATCAAGATGATGATGCTTGGGAAGACAGCAGAAGATCCCAGCTGTGGATGAATAAATATACAGGAACACATGAATGAACACATGGAAAAAACTTTAAATGAGGTTCTGACAAGCAACAAAAATGTAACACCCAATATCTCCCATGAGTGATAATTATAAAAATTGTTTTTAAAATAAATATTTTAGAACAACAAACTGTTGAGACCGTGGCCTGGAGTATCATTTTATTAACATTTGAAACAATTTATTTGTAAAGTTTAGCTTCAACTAAATTCTTATTTCATTTTCATTACGAGTTATGTTAAATTAATATGTATTTCAATAACATTCCAGGAAAAGTAACATTTCTCGTTGATGTCAAGCTCATATTTTATAAATAGAGTTGGCTTTTAATATTTTGAGGGCTATCTTCAGAGCTGAGAAAACTCCAAGCATGTATTGATATATCCCCCCTTCCAATTTCCATCAAAGCATTAAACTTTAAAATTTTTAATTCTTATTAAAGTGATCTGCTTAAAACAAACATTTTAGGTTTAAATATTGAGTTCTTTATGTGTCAGTATGGAGTTATCTCTAGTTATCTCTAGTTATCTCTAGTTCTAATGACATGAGCTTTTAACTCTAAGCTGGCTCCCTGTATGAAATTCTCATCAAATTCAAACCTCTTCTGATAAACTGTTGTCAATGTGGGGATTCATACTTGAGTGGAGACTTACCGTTACATAAAAGTTACAGCGGTCACCCTGGCAGCACTCGTAACATTCCCAATCCCGGTACCAATCCCTCATGCACTTCATGCCCACCTCTCGCTGCATGTCGGAGCAGTATTTGGATGAATGGCACTGCTTGTGGACATAATGGATCTTTTCACTTCTGGGTGTCCAGAAATCAGGAGCTGTCAACATTTTAATATGTTTTATCACTTGTTTGATGACTTTAAGTAAAAAATATTACTTAGACAAGGAAATATGAAATTTTATATAAATATAAACAATGCAAATAAAAAATTCAGACCACACTATAATCAACATACATAATTTGCAATGTATGTCACGTCTGTCTGTACGTGATGCTACTAATTTTAGAACGCAGAGCACCAAATTACTGCACCAAAAATAACTCTTTCGAAAGTTTGTGTTAGTTGATCAAATTTTATATCTCACATTAAATCCCACAATCGATCACAATAAATATCAATAAAACTTAGAGTTCTGAGTCCCCCTGTGTGACTACTTAGTTTGTGACTAAAAAATTATTTTCTGCTTTTTCTTGGGAGATTCTACAGTCCTCACTGCAGCTGGGACTCATTCTTTTAAAAATGTTTTTTTTGTTCATTTTATTTCAAAATAAATAGATTTCAGCTGAAATGTATATATTTTGAAAACTTCCATCATTTTTGACACTAGTAAATAATATTTTTGAAATGTTTACGCCATAATTTTTTTTTATAGATGCTAAACCAGAAAAGATGTTTCAAATAAAAACCTTTCAAAACCCCAGAAGCTAAAGAAATTCTAGCATGTGTAAGACAGAAGCTGGTAGTTGTCACACTGTATGTAGTTTGCAGAGTGACCTAGATTCTCACCTCTCCATTCTATATGTGTTAAACAGGTGTCTTGGCTCTCCTCACACTGGACACTTGTCTTGACACACTTGTCTCTGTTGTCTGGTTGGTTCTGGCACACGTAGCACTCAAGTGCCAACCCTAGATTACAAAGAGAAAATATTGTGGATCTTTAACAGATTATATATTTTGTCAACAAAATTCACACATTTATCTGTTGTATAAAAGATTTTTGCAAGTATGTAAGCTAAAATGCTAACACCAAAAATATAAGGAATCGGAATGTGAACCTGTGAATGTTATAATGTGTAAAAAGTTTTTTTATTTGCAAGGGGAGATAACACACATAATTTTATATTGATTCATTGGTCTTGAAGCTTAGGGTTAAATTAAAAATGACATTAGATTGTGCCTCATATTTGCAAAATAATTTCTAAAAATGCTATTCCAACTTGGCTATCATATGATAAACTTTTCTACACCTCATGTGATCTGGTATACTGACATGAGACAGGGTGATGAGATGGCATTGAGAAGAAGTGACTAGAACTAGAATAAAAAGCAGAACCAAGTGCTTACATTAACCATTGGTTAAACAGTAGCATTTTTAATATGGTGAAGACATTGCTTTCTCAATAATATCAGTCTACATGTATGTGTATGTAGTATGTATATTTAATATTATTTACCTATGTATAAGTCGGTATACCTATTTTTAGGCCTTATTTTCTTTTTAAAAAATTATTTGGTTGTTCAATAATTTATCCGCATATTTTAATACTAGAAAACAAAAAAATATAGGTCTAAGTGAAAGGTTTTATTTTTAAATACTCCTTTTTTTATTTTTATTATTTATGTTGTTTTTTTTCTAAAGATAACCACTTTCCTGCTGAGGTACTTTATATGTAAGTTCTAATATTATTATCATTAATTCTTTTCTGTGGTATATACAAGACTGGTCGACTGGTAAGGACTTCTACTGATTATATGCATTCGTCATTTGATTATATTAGCTCTACTTTTGATTATATTTACTCAACTGATTATATTTACTTCACTGATTAAACTCATTAAACTGATTATACTCTCTTCAACTGATTATATTTACTCAAATGATTATAAGCACTCTTGATCTGATTATATTATATTAACTCTTCAACTGATTATATTCAATCTTCAAAGTCCCTTAGACTTAGAGATTACTATAGACTATAGTCAGTTATTATTAACATTTCTTATAGAATATAAATTATATGCAGTTGGTTTTGCGTAACACTGGTACCGATGACCCCTGACTGTAGGCTGTAAATCTTATCTTATTATCTTCATTAAAAAATACGTTTACTAGGTATATCAGTAGCTTCAAACAAGGCTTTACTTTACAATTTATAAATATAATTTAGTTAATAATATTATAGAACAATGCAATGTCTTACAGTCTAACAAATCTGTATTTTAGTATAAATTATTATTAATATAAATAGCTCCAACTACTTTAATTAATTAATTAAGACTTTAAGTTTAAGAGATGACTACAAGGTGACTACAACAGTCACTACAGACTACAGATGACATTTTGATCAATATTAATTATTATTTAATGTTTTCTTATTGATTAACTACTACAATAAAGAGTATGTACCTAATGTTTTGGCTTTAGTTTAGGTCCAGCACTACTAACATATTTAATGGGCCCTGTTATAATAATTAGTTAGTCTTAGTAGTAACTACAGTACTACAGTTAACTACACTACACAATTCAGTAAATTCATATTCAATTATTCATGATGAACATCTGACATCTGTCAAATTTTTTTTTAAATATTAGGCCAAACTATCAAAATCAATGCATATATTAGCAAGGCTTATTCAAAGATGTTACTGGGGACGGGCTAAATTAAAGCAGTAGAGTCGTGAAATAACTTACTACAATGCTAACTATAACACTAACACTAACAGGTAAGTCGGACAACATGGCGGATAGCAGTATTTATAACGCAGCACTTCCTGAAACTTCAGAAATCATTTCTACGAAACTCCCCGAGGAATAAGAACTCACCTGAACCTATGAAGCAAAAAATAAACAAAACTGAGTAAGAAAGCTCCATCTTGGAGCAGAATGTACGAATTCCTCCTTGTTTACTAGTGTTAATATTGGCGTTAGCGTATCATTGCGTTACTTTCTACCCGCTTACAAACACAGGGAAAGGTAAGTGGAGAAATCTTCTTTTTTTTTACAGGTGCTATTTCCGGGTTGGTAGAGTAGCTGTTCTTGAATTTTACTATAGACAATGTATTTGGCATTTGGAAATTACAATAAAATTCATCAAAATTGACATATGAATTGATATATATATTTTAAAAATAACATTAAAAGTATTTTTATAATATTATTTATCACATAGTTTTTTTTCCATATAAGTGAGAAAATTGTAGAGTAAAAAATGAACACACAGTGCCTGACGGTGGAACTTTTGAAGGTAAACTTGTCATTTTAAGGATATTCCAATCAATAATTTCTTATACTTTTAGCCAAAGTCATTTTTTATTTAAAATTTTAAGTAGAACCAATGAGAATCTATGAAGCATTATTGAAAAAAAAAGATATGCTTGTCACATTTATTTTTTTAAAAGTTTTATTGCATTTAAATCCGGTATTTTTTTCTTCTGAACTTAAATGAATCTACTGCACCAAATTAAGTGATTTCAATCGTATAATTATAACTACTCAATATATTACAATGTATAAAGGGCGTTGGTATTATACATGGTATCCGTAGATCAGTTAACACGTGATGTATTACATCTTGAGACTACTAACTCAATCTGAAAACTCTTTTTGTTCTGACCAGTACCAAAATGACGTATTACCTTATGTGCGGTGGGGTATGAAAGGAATAAAGAACATCGTGTATCTCTTCATGTCCGTCACATGAATGTGTTGGGGGCCGTCCATAAATGACGTCACGCACCTAGGGAGGAGGGGGTCACACTTTTGTGACGATGCGTGACTAGGGGTAGGGGGGGTTGAAGCAATGTGACGTCACACCAAAAGGGTAACTTTAAATAAATCTTCCACTGAAGTATTTGGTCGCTTACAATTTATTTAATGACTTTTAAAATATTTTTTTTTAAATCAGTGCTTCTCAATATGCCGGTCGGTAGGCCATCGGACGCTGGTTGGCGTAAGCCAGTGTTGCTCAATTAATTTCTGTCACGCCCCCCCCAAAAGGAAGAAGAAAACATTTCGCGCCCCCGCACAACAATAAATAGTATCATTTGTCTATAAAATTGTTATAAGTACACCATTTCGCCCCCCCCCCTTTTTAGTATGGCTCGTGCCCACTATTTGAGAAACACTGGCGTAAACTATCAAGACACGAAAATTAAATCTAATTATAATCCTTAAGTTTGAGAACCCACAATATAACGTAGGAAATTGTTACCCTGCGTCGTTTGATGTTGACATCAAAGCATTTGTGATGTAACCGCAGCTCCGTTTGGTTCTCTCACGGCAGGAGTCGGCGAACTTTTTTCCCGTTACCCCAAATATACAAGTTTATGTGTGCGTTACCACCCAACCCTCAGACTCTAGGTCCTGCTCACATGACTCGGGGATTTGGGGGAGCGTCGCTAGCCCTTCAAAAAAAAATTCAACTGGTGAGTTTTACAAGCATGACAAGTGTCTAAAAATGATATGAATGGGATTATGTGTAGATATTTTAAGTCAAAATGACACGGAATATCCATTATTTTTTTTGTTGGGGGGGGGGATCTATTACATAGAATTATAAACGTTTTAAGTTTTATATAATTTGTCGATCGGTTTGTTTGGTCAAACGCCCCTGGCCATTCTAGATATAATGATAGATGAGCCCATTTAAAATTAGTCATTAACTTTATTGAATGCATCAAATTCTTGACATCGCAATTCGAGAGGAGCACAAAACAACTTTTCTTCTTAGCTCAGTTTTTAAGGCATTAATTTTAAATATCACAGAAAGGCTACTTGATACAGTCAAGTCATGTGGATTAAGATTATTTTCACTCGTGTCAATATAAATGAAAGTAGAGTGGATTTAGGTGTCTTTGTATAGTACGTAGGTAAGAAATCTACATAGTTGTCAAAAATGCATTTTCTGGAAGGAACCGGTTCAATAATGGGCATATGTTCCAAGCGTACACGTACACATGACGTATATTAATATATCTAGTGGATTGTAGTGGATGTTATATGTCCCAAATGAGTCTGCATTACCCCCAAGAATTCCTTTTGATCCCCAGATGAGGTAATTTACCCCTGTTCGCCGACCTCTTTCTTACGGGATGCCCGTCAGTCAATTGAGGGATTTTTTTAAAAATACATGTTAAAAATATTATTTAAAAATATTTTTTTTTCTAAACAAAGACGTTAACCGTAATGATTAATAGTCAATGTTTAATTTGTATTCATTAAAATAAAATATAATCTAAGGATGTTAACACAGTTCGTTTTCTGAAGGCCGGTTAAACGTTTTTAAAACACGCTTCACGCGGATTACGATATTACAATGTAGACCTTCACTAAATAAATAATAAATACTTAAATGACTATAAAAGTGATTTGAAACATACTTATTTTCAAATAGAAGATAAGGTTGTTGTTTTTGTTTTTTTTTGTTGTTTGTTTTGTTTGTTTGTTTGTTTGTTTTTTTGCTTTTATTTTTTGTTTTTTTTTCGGGGGGGGACGCAAAGCTTTGTGAACTATTTTTCGAGGGGAGGGTCTAACTTTTTTTGACGACGCGTGACGAGGGGGGGGGTCAAAAGTCGGTCAAAATCGCGTGACGTCATTTATGGACGCCCCCTTGTTGTTTGTTTGTTGTTGTTTTTTTTTCATAGAAGGAGGAACAAATATTTGCGTCCCCTCCCCTGTCCCCGCATTTAGTGTGACACGGCAACTAACCACCAAACAGCAACTAACCACCAAACAGCAACTACCAAACAGCAACTACCACCAAACAGCAACTAACACCAAACAGCAACTAACCACCAAACAGCAACTAACCACCAAACAGCAACTACCACAGCACTACCACAAACAGCAACTAGCCACAAAACAGCACTAACCATCAAACAGCTACTAACCACCAAACAGCAACTTGCCACAACAGCACTAACCATCAAACAGCAACTAACCACCACACAGCAACTAACCACCACACAGCAACTAACCACCACACAGCAACTAACCACCACACAGCAACTAACCACCAAACAGCAACTTGCCACACAACAGCAACTAACCATCAAACAGCAACTAACCACCACACAGCAACTAACCACCACACAGCAACTAACCACCACACAGCAACTAACCACCAAACAGCAACTAGCCACGACACCATATGTACCTAGAAGCTCAATGCTTCTGAAATAACTTACAAAATGTTTTAAATTTTTATAAAAAAATTTTTTGTATTTAGTATTTCCTACTACATGTATAATGGTATGAGAGTCACAGGCAGTTGCTAAATGGTTATGAAACTTTTTCACTGTATGACATGACATGATCATGAATTGATGAAAGACTCTTTACAGTGTGTGGGAGGGTAGACAGGGGGCAAGTCGAGATAGCGCTAAGTTATGTTTTCATATATAATATTTAGTTGGACTAAGGGGCCGTCCTTAAAGTACGTCACGCTCCAGGAGGGGGGGTGTAAGAAAGTGTGACAGCTTGTGACAGGGGGAGGGGGTGTCCGGCAACGTGGGACGTCATAGTGTTTTCTATTACATTTTATTTATTTCTGTTAAAAAAAAATAAAATTTGTTGGAAAATGTGACGTACTTTATGGGGGGGGGGTGTCAAGATTTGTGACAGGGGGGAGGCGGTTAAAAATGGTCAAAAATAGCGTGATGTACTTTATGGACGGCCCCTAAGTGAGTCGGAAGTGTCAAGTATTCAGTTATTCAGTTATATAATAGTATTACACTATACTTTCTTCTCAAAATGTCACCATCGATGACGAAGTGAACGTCAGAATTGCCAGAGCCAGCTCCACTTTCGGCAGGTTGTATAACCCTAATGTCTGGAACAGAAAGGGCAATACCATCCATACCAAGCTGAAAGTGTACAGGGCAGTGGTGCTCCCCACACTGCTATATGCTTGTGAAACTTGGACTGTTTATCAGCGCCATGCAAGAAAGCTTAACCACTTTCATATAACAAGCCTCAGGAAGATTCTCGGCATAAAGTGGCAGATCAAAATTCCAGACACAGTGGTACTGACCAAGGCAGGTCTCCCCAGCATCTTCACCCTCCTGATGCAGACCCAGCTTCGCTGGGCAGGGCACGTTGTCCGAATGCCAGACGAGAGACTGCCAAAGAGAATCTTCTATGGTGAGCTCCAGTATGGCCAGCGGTCCCACGGTGGGCAAAAGAAACGCTTCAAAGACACACTGAAAGCCTCAATGAAAGCGTTTGCCATCAATCCAGACACGTGGGAACGAGCTGCAATGGACCGATCCACCTGGCGCTCTTCCATCCACGAAGGTGCCAGGTCATGCGAGGCAAACCGGATACCGCCGCAGAAAAGAAGAGGCAAGCCCGAAAGGCCCATGCTGTCAACCCTCCTGGAGATGTCCCACTCGTCCCTTGTCCGTTCTGTTCCCGAACCTTCATTGCAAGGATCGGCCTAATCAGCCATCTGCGCACGCACAGACAACTCTCGGATTACTAGAGTGGTCCTCGTCGTATCGACGGACGAACATACATACATACTATACTTTCTACTTTTGTGACTCCACGTGTGATTTAAGATATAGAATTGAAGTGATAGAAGGTTTGCATACACATATGACTTCTGCAGCTGTTTTTGTATGTTAGCACAAAGTGATTGTTTGTGACATAGTGTTCAGCCATGCAGTGAACGTATGGCATAATAACACTTAACACCTATCACGATATCCACCAATGTTCCACCCAAGCAGAGGCGTCACTAGTGGGATGCGAGGATGCGGACCGCACCGGGTGACACCATCACTAGGGGTGGCACCAAAGGGTAACATTCTGTATGCCTCTTTATTTGGCTTTGGCAGACTCGGAGGAGGCCAACGGGGTAGGTAAGTTGTGAGGGTGTGACACCATGAGCTACCGCAATGGGTGGCACCAACCCTAGTGACGCCTCTGCCTTCAAGGTTTGTCTGTCCGTGTGTAAAATAACAAACCCGTGTTCAAAGTTGCACATCATCCATAATTTGTGCAAAATTTTACACCTCACAAACACGGATTATATTATCGTTATCAAAATTTGCTGCGTGGCCATTCTAATCTGCTGCTGGGCGTCGGTGAGATATCTGCACAGCCACGTAGCTTAAAGGTAACATTGAAGACAACTAGCTTTTGTGGTTATTTTTTTTATCAATTTGATTCAATTTAAAATTTTATTAAAATTTAAACTCTTTTGAGAGCAATATAAAGCAGCCCCCGACAATAAAAATGTTTTAAAATTCACAATAAATAATTTGTGATATTGTGATGACAGTTAAATGTTCTACGCTGATGATTTCTGTTTGTTATATCCTTTCCCCAGCTTACATAGTCGTCGTGTCTAAATTTGGGTCCACGACGTGGTACACGATTTCAAAAGTTATAGCTCCGTTGAATTATTCTCAAACTTCTGAGAGGATGATACTATTACACATCACAGAGACTGGCATTACCGGCAAAAAATGGAATCTAGAATTTACCGGGCAAATTTCCAGCGGGTGTTTCAATAAGCGACTCACCGCCTGTAACCTTTTGGTATCATTTAGTACACACCACTTAGTTTCTCCCCTTGGCTGGGAGATAACTCTGTGCAGGTGTTGACTTCAAAGAGTTACTCTTCTTGAGTGGGTCCGAATGAGCCAGAGCAGACGAGATAGTGAGCCTGTTCTCTTAATAAGATCAACTTTAATATTGCTGTAGGTTGAGTTTTTTCCCCTAATTTCTCCCCTTCGCCCTCCCCTCCACATAATTTCTACTAGAGAGATCAAAGTCAATCTACACACGGGTACCTTAACGTGATCTGAGGCTGAGGTCAACCATAGATGGTCTCACGACTCCTGGTCAGATATATCTGAGTCACGTGTCCAGTTGTTTTGATTATTGTTACTTCTTTTTTTTTCTTTTCAAATCATAAATGCGTTTCTGTGTGAGTGTGGTCCAGATTGTGCTGACTCTCTGAAGAGTTTATTTAATTAGTCAACAAAATTGTTCAGAGGGACATTTTTAAGGGAAGAAATGAATTTTAGTTCAAAAGAAGGAAGGCCGTCATACACACTTTTTAAAAATATCTTTGAAGAGGCGTTCACAAATTAAAGATATAACTTTAAATTAGGGCTGGTACTGATTAAATTATTTTTAGAACATAAAAAATAATATTTTAGTAAAATGCCAAAAGCCCCTTGTTCTTGCTATACATGTATTTGTGCACGCCTTCCTACATAAGGGTTTAGTACTGCATAGCGTTCCATTTCGATTTTTTTTAAAATCACGGCGTCTCGCAGAGGTTTATTTTGACTAAAACTTAAGAACCACTTGTTTCTATGCAAGGACAAATAACCAAATCAACTCCTACACACCCTTCATTTTCCAAGTTATAGTTACATGTAATAAGATTCGTTACTTGATGGTGCGCCAAGACATTTTAGTTGATGGGGCATTCGAACCTCTAAAACGAAAACAGCTCATTTTTAAGGTGATGACCAGGGGCGGATCAATATTGCACGGGGCCCCTGGCTTCTATTCTACCAAGGGCCCGGTCCAGCCACCTTTATTATACAATATAATAAGTTTGGGGCCCTTAAATCATTTGGGGCCCTTGGCTTTAGCCCAATCAGCACCACCCCCTCCCTTAATCCGCCATAGGCGATGACCATGATAACAAAGGAAATCTGTTCCCTGTTACTTCTGCTAAACTGTATCCTCCAACTATCTAACATGGGGGTCACCAAACTTTACTTCACGGTGGCCGAATGGCTGACAAAATGACAGCGAGAGCCGCATTAACCATTCTAGATGAAAAACTAAGTTTTAATTTAACCTTCCCTAGTATTCAAAGGTCAGCGGAATGCACTGACAAAAAAAGAACAACAAAAATTCAAACGATGATAAATTACATGTTTAATTGATAAAACGATATCAAAGAAGGTTACATCACACAAATGCGTTCAAAAATTTAATTTAAAAAATTGATAGTAGTAAATTTTAGTCACAAGGAAATTGGTATTTCCCTGCACGTTTTATGAAATTGTGTTTTAAATTTAAAAAGGACTCTTGTGTTATATGTTCTATTAAGCATAGTCATCATTTTATTACCGTTGGCGGGCCGGATAAAATGCCATGGTTTGGTGACCCCTGACCTAAAACTAACACATCATATTTCCTGACACTTCCTCACTCTCCCACAACAATCACCGGCAAATCCCCCCCCCTTTTTTTCCATCTTTGAAACCATCCCCTTCCCTCCCTACCAATACCATTGCCCCTCCCCCACCCCTTGCCTATTCTCATGTTGTCAGTCATGTTAGTGTCCTTGGAACACGGTGCCACCCAAGAATGTCTCCTGTGACATATCCGTCTGTGGAGTAACTAGTTATGTCCATGACCTCTGACCTTAAACTCAATCTACCCGGAGGGCAGGGCCAGTGTCAGAGAAAGCCGCCAGGGGGATGGGGGGGGGTGCTCATTCAGTGATGATTGCGCCCGTTGGTCCATCTTGCACGTTACGACTGCGTTCAGACCACAACGTTTGGACGTCCATAACGAGGACTGGGCGGGGGCCGGAAATGCTGTGAATTTCATCTGCGAACGAAGGTGGTCATCTTTGGACTCCAAATGTAGATCAGCTTCGTGTGAGTCATATAAACTATCAGTTTGTTGTTTATTGTTTTAGACCAGACATCAATGAGTAAAGTTGTTCAACAGTGTTTCCGACGCAATCACGGTGTTTAATAAATTGTTTATATTACTATTTAAAAATTATTTTGTATATAAACTTTTTCTCCACTAGGTGCTGTACCGGCAGCTATGGCAGATTAAGGGGGGGGCTGAACGGGCTAAAGCCAGGGGCCCCCGATGATTTAGGGCCCCCAAACTTAGCATATTTTATAATAAATGTGGACAAATGTATACATGAATTGCTGAAAATATGATAAATTAATAAAATCTCATCTATTAAAATGATCTCTTTTCCCACACGATAGTCTAGCAGTCAAAAAACCTGATTTCATAGGCTCAATAACAGAAATTATTAAAAAATATTATATATATATTTTAAATTGACAATTCTAAATGAGCTCTCGTGGCCGAATGTGAAGTACTAAGGCTTATTGTGCAAGCGGTGGCGGGTTCGATCCCCGGGTGGGTGTGAATGATATTTTTTTCCATGTGTTTTTTAATTTTATAAATTGTCTTTTACACTCAATTTTAGGATACCGGCAAAAAGTTATTTCTTCGAATTCGGTTTTTTCATGAATAATCATTTTGGATGAATATTTACAAGTTACAGTCTTATATTAGCTGCTAGCAATCATTTTATCTAAAGGTACACTGGCTGGGTAGGGCCCCAGTTTGAATTGCAGCCAGGGGCCCCGTGCAGTCTTAATCCGCCCCTGACCGGCAGTTTTACAATATTTGTTAATAACGATTTACTTTTTTTTATTAGAACGATTTTTCATTGTAGTTTACACAGTGGAGGATAATCCAGTGATGTTTCGTGTGTGGGGGTGCTGAGGGGCTGAAATTTCGGAGCGCGAAAATTCGGGGCGAATTGTGCTCACCTTCTACGGGCACGGGCAAGCCACGCCTACGCTACTCCCCTTGATCAAGTTTAGACTTAGACCATTCATTTAACGTCATTATAATTCTTCTACTATCAACGTACTCGTTGTTTCGTGCATACAAGGTGATCGAGTAAAAATAAATAAATATTTTAACAAAATGTAAGTATTGGTGGGAAAGTTAGAGATTCAAAATCAGTCCAATTTTGTGTATGTATATATTTGATTAGTATGACGCTTATGAGTTCAAGCATATGTTAATATTTCCGTCATATTGTTATTTCGACAGCTCTTCGGGTTTTACTGTATTTGATATTGTTTAAACCTTTAATTTGTGTATTGTTCAAACTAAGTTTTCATTGTGTCAATATGTTAATTTACAGACCAATGTTATAAAAATTCTACTTATAAGGCGCTTTGATACCCCTCCCCGCAACATTGACTTTCTCTCAGTCCCTACACGATACTCGTAGTTACGCTACTGATACTGCCTTAAAGAAAATTAAAGGTCCTTAGAAGTTAAAAAGAGCTGGCCAAGTTGAGCTCTCTATGACGTAATACCACCCAGTGGTTTGCCCTTTACCTAAATCTTTCAGCACTCTCACTCCCCCCTCCCCACCAACCTCCACCCCTTTTCTCATCTCTCCAGTTGTGAACGCGACCTTATTACGAACTTCACCTCGCAGTCGACTTTCTCGCGGGGCGGGCCACATAAGCCCAGACCTGACTTGTTCCCGCTATTTTCTCGCGTCTCTATTGAAATCCCCCCCTCCACCCCCATCATCTCCCTCCACCCAATTCTACTAAAAAATGTTCTTGTTATTTTGACGCATACTTGCCCTTTACCCCCACCTCCCCTCCCTTACCCGCTCAGTAGCTTGCCGTGACCTATGTGTGTGTGTGTTTTGCGTTTGTGCAGTTCCTTAAGGAAAAGAAGAAAGGAAAAAAAAAGTTTGCCCTGGTTAAAGTTAACACTGTGTTAAATCTCATGAGCAGACATGGGGATATGTACCGAGGGACACCCTAGTTGTTCTTGTACTAAGTTCATCTTCAGCCAGCGCGGCCGATTGGCAGTTATTACACGTGGTTGATTCTCTCTCTTGGTTGTAAGTTATTCATTTTAATAACTTTTCATTTGTATCACTCATTGTTTTCTTTTATTAACAAACGACACAACTGTATCCTGTGTTAGATGTGTGTGTGTCTGGTGTGTTAAGATGTGTTTTTTTTTAAACACGGTGACTGTATTTACGACGCTTCTTGTCTTGTCTTTACTTACCTTTGGACGCAGCTACTGTACTTTACGACCAAAATAAATAAAGGCGTAAGGCCGTATACTTGCCCTCAGCGGACCTTTTGTTTACACGTGACGTCACTGGGGGGCAATTCGTAGCCTCTATCTAATACTGCCACTACTCGTGTTGGCAGATAATAATAAATAATAATACTACTAGATACATACCAACAGCGAGTTTTAACTGTTAAAACTAACGGATGAATAAAACATATCACAAATGGCATTACGCAGTGCGGACTTTAGCTCTGAAAGTGAAAGGAACGTTTGTACAGGCCACTTGGCCACTTGGCCACTTGGCTTCTGTTTACATGAGGTGTTAAAGGAGTATCAGAGATAAGGCATTTACTCCTACAGGTTATCGGATGTACACCGTGTGTGTGTGTGCGTGTATGTGTGTGTGTTGGCTGTATGTGTTGGCTGTGCGCGTGTGTGTGTGTTGGCTGCAGTGGCGTAGCTAATGATTTGTAGGGATTTGGGGGCCCGGGGGCGTGGCCTCTTTGGGGGGGGGGCAGCATACATTGCGGTGGCGTAATATTTAATGTAAAAAAATTCGGACATTCCTTTGGTTGCCCCTGGGGGCCTGGAGGGGGGGTGGTCGAATTTACCCCCCCTCCCCTAGCTGCGCCACTGGATGGCAATGTATGTGTGTGTGTTGGCTGTGTGTGTGTTGGGTGTGTCGTGGCAATGAGACATGCGATGTTAACTCAACCTCGTGTTTGTAGCACATACACAAACTGATGTTGATTTGACATATATCAGTTGCATACTCATACGTGGAGATACATAAGAGTTTGACTGGAAACAGTTGCCTACTCACATGTGGAGATACATAAATTTTGACAGGAAAACTTCCCAGTGAACTTCCACTGGGCAATCAGTAATTTCTTTGTCCACGCGAACTATATTAGACTATATAATGTATCTGTTATCAAATCGACACGGTCTAGTCTTGCGTTTTCATTCAAGTTTTAAATGGTTGACAAAGTTTTGGTTTCCCTGGTTTGATCAGGCAAACCATCTCACGACTGAATTCCAGACTGGAAGAACGAGAATTTGTGTGTGTTTGTTCTTGCATACGGAATAAGAAAAGTTTTTTTTACCCCAATGTCTATCTGAGGGTTGTATTAGATTACTTTTTGTGTTGCCTTTCCAAGTTATAATTAATTACCTTATGTAATATTATTACCTTGCTATTTGTTGTTCTATCCTCTATTGTTACTAGGTTTAACGATTTGACTAATGGTGTTACTCTTGTCAGTTATGAATATTCTCCATTAATGAACGTGACAGCTTTTTTTTTAAATTCGTTCTATTTGATCTGTTTTCTTTGGTGGACGGGTCAGTCCCTGGATTTATTTTTAGTATTTTTTGTGTGATATTATAATTGGTAAATGTTTCTGGGGGAAAAGGGCGGAGATCTAATTTGCTTTACTATTTGTCTCTTTTATAAAAAAAACAACAACACCAGCTTAAAAAACGTCAGCACATCAACACACCACAACAAACACCACCACAACAAACACCACCACAACAAACACCACCACAACAAACACCACCACAACAAACACCACAACATACAAACACCACCACAACAAACACCACCACAACAAACACCACCACAACAAACACCACAACATACAAACACCACCACAACAAACACCACCACAACAAACACCACCACAACAAACACCACCACAACAAACACCACCACAACAAACACCACCACAACAAACACCACCACAACAAACACCACAACATACAAACACCACCACAACAAACACCACCACAACAAACACCACCACAACAAACACCACCACAACAAACACCATTAATCGTATGTTGAGTCACGTGCTGTAAGACTACCCTCTTGTACACCAGCTTCAAACAAGCGCTGTTAGTTTACGTTTCTTATCACCACTTTCACATAGGAAGGCGAGGGGGGAGGGGGGCCAGCTGGATTATGTCACAGTGGCTCGTGTCCCTTAAAAGAAACAAAGTTTAAGATGCAACGACTTCAAAGAATTGACCACTCAAGTCAAAGACCATTCGTTACCTAATTGTTCAAATCACCGATTTCTTTTCTATACACGTTTTAACATTTTTTCTAGTCTTCAAAAGTAAGTTTGGGAAAATTCAAGTTTAACATCAAAGTCATACATCCAACCGTAGACCAACCGTAGACCAACCCTAGACCAACCGTAGACCAACTATGGGCCATATATAAATACTCGTCTGACTTCCTCTATCTCCACCGCCTCTTCCCCGCCCATCCAAGACCCTCTGAATACATCAAGAGGACACTGCCCTTATTCCTTTTGTTCCCACGGCCTCCTTTGTGTGATATTGTAATTGGTAAATGTTTCTGGGGGGAAAGGGAGCAGATCTAATTGGTAAATTGTACCAACAGTTTCAATTACGTACATCTTACAACTGGGAAGCTGTGATTGAGTGACGGCCAGGGAGACTGTTGATCACACCGGGAGGGAAATAAAGACACAATTGTAATGACTCGCTCCAACAGTGTCCTTCCCTGTCAGCGTCTCTTTCTCACTGTGTCACTACTGCTGTCTCACTCTTACTGTCTCACCCTGACAGTGATACTCTCAGAGTCTCAATATATCTTGTTTCACTCTTACTGTCTCACCCTGACAGCGTTGCTCTCAAAGTCTCAATATCTCTTGTCTCACACTTAATGTCTCACCCTGACAGTATTGCTCTCAAAGTCTCAATATCTCTTGTCTCACTCTTACTGTCTCACCCTGACAGTATTGCTCTCAAAGTCTCACTATCTCTTGTCTCACTCTTACTGTCTCACCCTGACAGTATTGCTCTCAAAGTCTCAATATCTCTTGTTTCACACTTAATGTCTCACCCTGACAGCGTTGCTCTCAAAGTCTCAATATCTCTTGTCTCACACTTAATGTCTCACCCTGACAGTATTGCTCTCAAAGTCTCAATATCTCTTGTCTCACTCTTACTGTCTCACCCTGACAGTATTGCTCTCAAAGTCTCACTATCTCTTGTCTCACTCTTACTGTCTCACCCTGACAGTATTGCTCTCAAAGTCTCAATATCTCTTGTCTCACACTTAATGTCTCACCCTGACAGCGTTGCTCTCAAAGTCTCACTATCTATCTCTTGTCTCACTCTTACTGTCTCACCCTGACAGTATTGCTCTCAAAGTCTCAATATCTCTTGTCTCACTCTTACTGTCTCACCCTGACAGTATTGCTCTCAAAGTCTCAATATCTCTTGTCTCACTCTTACTGTCTCACCCTGACAGTAGTGCTCTCATAGTCTCAATGTCTCTTGTCTCAATCTTACTGTCTCACCCTGACAGTATTGCTCTCAAAGTCTTAATATCTCTTGTCTCACTCTTACTGTCTCACCCTGACAGTATTGCTCTCATAGTCTCAATATCTCTTGTCTCACTCTTACTGTCTCACCCTGACAGTATTTCTCTCAAAGTCTCAATATCTCTTGTCTCACTCTTACTGTCTCACCCTGACAGTATTGCTCTCATAGTCTCAATATCTCTTGTCTCACTCTTACTGTCTCACCCTGACAGTATTGCTCTCATAGTCTCAATATCTCTTGTCTCACTCTTACTGTCTCACCCTGACAGTATTGCTCTCAAAGTCTCACTATCTATCTCTTGTCTCACTATTACTGTCTCACCCTGACAGTATTGCTCTCAAAGTCTCACTATCTATCTCTTGTCTCACTCTTACTGTCTCACCCTGACAGTATTGCTCTCAAAGTCTCACTATCTATCTCTTGTCTCACTCTTACTGTCTGACCCTGACAGTATTGCTCTCAAAGTCTCACTATCTCTTGTCTCACTCTTACTGTCTCACCCTGACAGTATTGCTCTCAAAGTCTCACTATCTATCTCTTGTCTCACTCTTACTGTCTCACCCTGACAGTATTGCTCTCAAAGTCTCACTATCTATCTCTTGTCTCACTCTTACTGTCTCACCCTGACAGTATTGCTCTCAAAGTCTCACTATCTATCTCTTGTCTCACTCTTACTGTCTCACCCTGACAGTATTGCTCTCAAAGTCTCACTATCTATCTCTTGTCTCACTCTTACTGTCTCACAATGACAGTATTGCTCTCAAAGTCTCACTATCTATCTCTTGTCTCACTCTTACTGTCTCACCCTGACAGTATTGCTCTCAAAGTCTCACTATCTATCTCTTGTCTCACTCTTACTGTCTCACCCTGACAGTATTGCTCTCAAAGGCTCATATCTATCTCTTGTCTCACTCTTACTGTCTCACCCTGCCAGTATTGCTCTCAAAGTCTCACTATCTATATCTTGTCTCACTCTTACTGTCTCACCCTGACAGTATTGCTCTCAAAGTCTCACTATCTATCTCTTGTCTCACTCTTACTGTCTCACCCTGACAGTATTGCTCTCAAAGTCTCACTATCTATCTCTTGTCTCACTCTTACTGTCTCACCCTGACAGTATTGCTCTCAAAGTCTCACTATCTTTCTCTTGTCTCACTCTTACTGTCTCACCCTGACAGTATTGCTCTCAAAGTCTCACTATCTATCTCTTGTCTCACTCTTACTGTCTCACCCTGACAGTATTGCTCTCAAAGTCTCACTATCTATCTCTTGTCTCACTCTTACTGTCTCACCCTGACAGTATTGCTCTCAAAGTCTCACTATATATCTCTTGTCTCACTCTTACTTTCTCACCCTGACAGTATTGCTCTCAAAGTCTCACTATCTATCTCTTGTCTCACTCTTACTGTCTCACGCTGACAGTATTGCTCTCAAAGTCTCACTATCTTTCTCTTGTCTCACTCTTACTGTCTCACCCTGACAGTATTGCTCTCAAAGTCTCACTATCTATCTCTTGTCTCACTCTTACTGTCTCACCCTGACAGTATTGCTCTCAAAGTCTCACTATCTATCTCTTGTCTCACTCTTACTGTCTCACCCTGACAGTATTGCTCTCAAAGTCTCACTATCTATCTCTTGTCTCACTCTTACTGTCCACCCTGACAGTATTGCTCTCAAAGTCTCACTACCTCTTGTCTCACTCTTACTTTCTCACCCTGACAGTATTGCTCTCAAAGTCTCACTATCTCTTGTCTCACTCTTACTGTCTCACGCTGACAGTATTGCTCTCAAAGTCTCACTATCTATCTCTTGTCTCACTCTTACTGTCTCACCCTGACAGTATTGCTCTCAAAGTCTCACTATCTATCTCTTGTCTCACTCTTACTGTCTCACCCTGACAGTATTGCTCTCAAAGTCTCACTATCTATCTCTTGTCTCACTCTTACTGTCTCACCCTGACAGTATTGCTCTCAAAGTCTCACTATCTATCTCTTGTCTCACTCTTACTGTCTCACCCTGACAGTATTGCTCTCAAAGTCTCACTATCTATCTCTTGTCTCACTCTTACTGTCTCACCCTGACAGTATTGCTCTCAAAGTCTCACTATCTATCTCTTGTCTCACTCTTACTGTCTCACCCTGACAGTATTGCTCTCAAAGTCTCACTATCTATCTCTTGTCTCACTCTTACTGTCTCACCCTGACAGTATTGCTCTCAAAGTCTCACTATCTATCTCTTGTCTCACTCTTACTGTCTCACCCTGACAGTATTGCTCTCAAAGTCTCACTATCTATCTCTTGTCTCACTCTTACTGTCTCACCCTGACACTATTGCTCTCAAAGTCTCACTATCTATCTCTTGTCTCACTCTTACTGTCTCACCCTGACAGTATTGCTCTCAAAGTCTCACTATCTCTTGTCTCACTCTTACTGTCTCATCCTGACAGTATTGCTCTCAAAGTCTCACTATCTCTTGTCTCACTCTTACTGTCTCATCCTGACAGTATTGTTCTCAAAGTCTCACTATCTCTTGTCTCACTCTTACTGTCTCACCCTGACAGTATTGCTCTCATAGTCTCAGTATCTCTTGTCTCACCCTGACAGTATTGCTCTCATAGTCTCAATATCTCTTGTCTCACTCTTACTGTCTCACCCTGACAGTATTGCTCTCAAAGTCTCACTATCTATCTCTTGTCTCATTCTTACTGTCTCACCCTGACAGTATTGCTCTCAAAGTCTCACTATCTCTTGTCTCACTCTTAGTGTCTCACCCTGACAGTATTGCTCTCAAAGTCTCACTATCTCTTGTCTCACTCTTACTGTCTCACCCTGACAGTATTGCTCTCATAGTCTCAGTATCTCTTGTCTCACCCTGACAGTATTGCTCTCATAGTCTCAATATCTCTTGTCTCACTCTTACTGTCTTACCCTGACAGTATTGCTCTCAAAGTCTCACTATCTCTTGTCTCACTCTTACTGTCTCACCCTGACAGTATTGCTCTAAAAGTCTCACTATCTATCTCTTGTCTCACTCTTACTGTCTCACCCTGACAGTATTGCTCTCAAAGTCTCACTATCTCTTGTCTCACTCTTACTGTCTCACCCTGACAGTATTGCTCTCATAGTCTCAGTATCTCTTGTCTCACCCTGACAGTATTGCTCTCATAGTCTCAATATCTCTTGTCTCACTCTTACTGTCTCACCCTGACAGTATTGCTCTCAAAGTCTCACTATCACTTGTCTCACTCTTACTGTCTCACCCTGACAGTATTGCTCTCAAAGTCTCACTATCTCTTGTCTCACTCTTACTGTCTCACCCTGACAGTATTGCTCTCAGTCTCACTATCTCTTGTCTCACTCTTACCGACTCAAACACCAAGTTTCTTAGAAGTCCTCTCAGTGTCTTTCCCACCACACACATTTTCTTGTCTACATTTTATTCCCTCACTTAATGCTTTCATAATTTCCTTCATGTTTGGCAAACATTTTGGCACATTGGCCAGAGTCTGAGGACATTTTGTACAGCTCTCAAGACGATATGCGTCCTGTTTTCCATGTACGCCTCTGCCTGCTCCATTGGTGAAATACGGATATGGAATTACTTAAAACCAATTTTTTTATTACTTGTTTCCTAAACATTTTGTATTGTGTAAGATAATTTAATATCTAACATTTGTCGAAAGCTAAAAGTGCGGCTCATAACGAAAGTGACTTTACAAAAATTCTTAATGGGGATGTCCATAAAGTACGTCACGCTATTTTTTTTACCATTTTGGACCCCCCCTCCCCCTGTCACAAACTGTCACAAATCTCGGGACCACCCCCCCCCTAAAGTACGTCACACTTTCAATTTAAAAAAAAATTAACACCTAATTAAAATATTTAATTTAATACTTAAATTACACTTCACTATTAAACTGTATTAAAATTTTAAAAAATTCCACTTAAAAGTAGGGATGTACTGGATTCAAAATTTTGAAACCCGGCCGGAGCTGAATTTGGCCGGATTTATAAAGTGAAATCCGACTGGAGCCGAAATCAGATTTCTTAAAATGGCCGGATTCCTGATTTGCCATAGCCATTATGAATATATATATATATATATATATATATATATATATATATATATATATATATATATATATATATTATATATATATATATAAATTAGAAATGTACCGGCCAGCCGGCTTTATGAAGTGAAACCTGCCGGAGCCAGATTTTTTTTAAAAATAGCCGGATTTATGATTTGCCGAAGTTGGAGGCCGAAATCCAGTAGACCCCCCCCACTTAAAAGAACTATCTTATTATTAAAATGACTTTAATAGTAGAATATTTATTATGGTCCTATGCATTATGTTTAATTCAAAAATATTCACTGGACATCATCTTACAACTGTGAAGTGAAGTGTTCATACATAGTTACGACTAGCATCAATCTTTCACCAACATCATTTCCTGGAAGGATAATTGCAGACAGATCAACTCGTCATCATCTAGCCACTCAATAGGCTCTGTATGTGCATTTTCTCTTCTGGCAATAACTGCCATAGGTTCTCTTTGCCTTCTAGAAGCGATTCTCAAAGGACGGATGTTTTTTTTTATCTGAGTTGATTCTTGAACAGTTTGGGTGGGCACATTCTCCTGAGCCCGAGCTCTGTGTTGTCCGGTATGTTTCTTCAACATTGTGAGGCAAAATATAAGTGACCTACTTTGCAAAGTCGATCAAATAAGCTGGCAATCATATGGTTGTACTTTGAAAACTCTTGTTGATCTTGGCATCATTTGTCCTTTGAGTTCCTTGTGGAACATAGGGCCTCTGTCAAAGCTCGCCACTCTACACGGTCCCTTGCCAGTCGCTTCAGTTCTTCCCAGCTCTTCCCAGTCCTTCCAGCCTCGTCCAACATGCTCCGTCTCCATGTACGCTTGGGTCTTCCTCGTTGTCGCTTGCCCTGGGGGTTCCAATCTAAGGCCTGCCTAGCCCTGCTGTTATCTTTCCTGAGTGTGTGTCCAATCCATCTCCACTTTCTTTCCATGATTTGTTGTTCTACTGTTCTTTGTCCACACCTCTCCCACAGCTTAAACTCAAATTTGAGAGTTTGTGCTACAATCAAGGAAGGGCATTTATGAGAATCTGCATCTGCTCTTTCTGAAGCTTTGAGTCCATCAATTGTTTGGTTGATTGGGATTGGAGACGGAAGAATTTCGAAGGTAAAACGTTGAAATATGAGCTTCGTGCTTTGTCGCAACATTTCATGTCCTGATATTTAACAATTTGAGTGAAGTATTGGCTGGTGCGAACATGATTGTCAAACAATTCCTGATCCTTCGATATCAGTCCTGCTGCATCCAATTCAGATTTACGAACATATTCGGGAGATACGCATTTCGTGCTATTTTGATATAAAACTAATTCTAATGTTTCACAAAAATTTTGAAAATTATTTTTAAAGCCATTTACATTCTACTAAAAAATATAAATAAATTATTTAAAAAAAATAATTGAAAAAATAAATGTGTGTCATCACAGATGGCCTGAACCCCCTTCCCCTGTCACAAAGTGTCACACTTTCTTACACCCCCTCCCCCCTCTGAGCGTGACGTACTTTATGGACGGCCCCAATTATAAACTAGTCTTTATTCAGGGAAACAACAAAAAATCTAAATTTCTCCTTTACTGTAAACGCTGCTTCACATTCCATCTGCTTGTACTTAAGTTTCATTTAAAATACCAATATAACATCTACGGCAATCAAAAAAGTGGCTTAAAACTTTGCATGTATTTTAACATCAGACAATAGAAAGTATTTTAAGAAAGTCTCATTATTTTTATTGCAGTCCCAGCATCCATTGTCTAGAGGCTATACCACACATCGGGATCCAACTATCAAAGTCACACGAAAGTCATCGCTGAAATCAGGGTTGCCAGATTATAATTTAGGTAAAAGGCCAAACTGACTGCCAAAAAAGGCCAAAAAAAGGCCAAACTTATGTTATATGAAAAATGTCAACAAAAATGACGTCACGCACCTAGGGGGTGGGAGGGGGTCATAGATTTGTGGCCATGTATGACGAGGGGGAGGGTGCTTTTAAGAACAGTGACGTCATATTTGAAACGGTCTAGCTCTTGATTACGTGTGACGAAGTAGGAGGGGGTGAAAATACATTGAAAAATCTGCCAAAATCGCGTGACGCCACTTATGGACGGCTCAAAACGGCTGAAAATTAGTTAACTATTTAAAATGAAGATACAAACCAGGAGAAAAAGGATAATAAATGTGTAAATGCCAATGTTCGTATGTATGGTTGTATTCACAAAATAAAAAGACTATGATACTAACATGCAAATTTGAAAGAAAAGCTTCAGGTCATCCTTTTCCTCTAGACTACTATTTGCAGTATTATTATAAACTTTATCAGATGTCAAGTCATCAAGCATTGTTGGTGACATGACAAAGTTCTTACTGCATTTATTTGTAAACAAAAGCTCACCCCTTACTCTAACAATAGCGTCTAAAACTGTGCGCTGAATTCTGTATCTGGCTTTGTCTTAATAGCCTCTTCCTTAAACTTTTTTAAAAAAATTTTAATATCTAACATACACGTAAGTTATCAAAAAATAAAAAATTAATAAGGTTATTGACTTATTGGCGAATTTTTAATTTTTTAATTTTTTTTTGTGATAAAGATTATTTTTATATATATTTTATATATTTTTGTTTATTTTTTAAGAAAAAGGCCAAAAAAAGGCCAAAAAGCCAAAAAATATTTTTGAGGCCAAACCCTCTTAAAAAAGGCCAAATTTTGAGAATTTGGCCTTAAAAAGGCCAATATGGCAACCCTGGCTGAAATAATAATACTACGTACCTGGTCACATGACTCTCAAGCTGCTTGACCTCTTCTATCGCTGCAAGCATTATTATTAGGTAGCAGAGTTCTTTTTCTTTGGTGACGTGGGGTCAAGGTCATTTAAAGCGGAAACTGCGATCTTCAGGAAGTTGGTGCTGCCAGAAATACAATCTTACATTCGAATTTTGAGTGACATTGGCTTCTAAAAAAAAATGAAATTCTGCAACTGAACTGATGTAAGGTGTAATCTTTGTAATCTTTAGAGCAATTTTCAACATGCAGCAAAAGTGAACGCAATTTATTGTGGAGCTGAAGTGAAAAACAGGAGAAATACTGAGCTGTAGTTTTCATAAATAAACTTTACATGTTTTAACATCATTGTATTGGAGGTCAGAATCGGTAACTACATCACACACAATCACACACCTCACATAAATATGATGGATGTTTGTTTGTTTGCTGAAAACAGTGATATCTGAAATGGATAACGTGTGGATCATCATCTAGGATGTAAAGTGGATACTTTTCTTTCAAGTCAGAGAAATTTGAGGAAAGGTCGTTAAAATGGTAAGTAACGTTATGTTAAATATCATGTTTAAAAAAAATGTTTCCCCATCTGCCTTCAGTTAGTTATTAACGAATTATTCTCATTCTACCTCTAATTTTATAACTTTCTGAATGTTTCTTTTTAAGTATCCCCATAAAGGTACATAATTCAACACTTCTGTCATGTCTGTTAAAAATTTTACATTTCCAGAGTTGTCTCCCATGCCTTACATTCACTACTAATGGCTCCCACATAAAAATAAATGTACTCATTAGATTCCACAAAACTTAGTAGCAGAATTTACCAAGGCTTTCTCACATATTGACTAGTATAGACGAACAAAATCAAACTAGGAACAGATGAAATAAAATAAACTTGGAACTAATGGAGATTTTTAAAATGTCGTTCATGAATTTCAAAAACATAACTTTTCACATATCTTTCAACATAACTTTCAATATAATTACAACATAACACATTTTAGCAAAACAAATTTCAAATTTAAAAAACTTCAACATATCAAATTTAAATCAAATAAATTCAACACAGAAATTTTCAAGATAACAAATTATTTCAAGATAACTTACAACATATCTTTCGTTTTAATTTTCAGCATAATCTTCCCTATTGCTTATAACTTTCCGATGTTCTTATCTTGTGTTGAATTTCTGCTTATTGTACTCTCAATGTTAAATCACAGCTAAGGTTTTTTTATATTGTTGTTTTGTCCGCTGAAAAATGCCTCTTGACTACACGTTTATTTTGTTTTTATTATAATTTCAACCTTAGTAAAAAAAAACAACAAAAAAAAACAAACAAACAAACAAACGAATTCAACAACAATTTAAGATAAAGCAAACAAACAAACACACACACACACAATCCCAACTTTCAAAATACTGTAATCAGAAAAGCTGAGTCTATTAATATCAAGGTTTAAGTCGTAGTTTATGAGACATCAGACATCACTGTTCCACGTATTACCAACCTTCTTGTGTGCCGCGATGACCTCAATCTGTTTTGTTTTTTAGTTTGTTTTCCACCCGACCACAGCAGACACTTTTGTTAAGGGCTGTCCAGAGTCCGGCCCGCGGGCCAAATTCGGCCCGCGCATAAATTTTAACTTGCACACGGCCTCATATTTAATAATAATTAACAGACTCCCGTTTTCTGTAAGGACGACACTATATTGATCAGAAAAGCCGAGAATATAAAATGTTTTGAGTACTAATTATTCATGAGGTCAAATGAAGACAAAATGGATGACGTTTTATTATTAACCATGGTAACTAATCATTACAAAAATCCGATGAAGTTATGTGCTGCTATGAATACGAAATTCAATGACGTACTATGGCAAACAAAAAGTATCATAATATTGTTTATTTTTGAAAACTTGGAAAAGGAAATAAATGTGGCGTCGTTTTACTTATAATTTAACTTTTTTTAATTAAAATATTTGACACAACATTATGGTCTCTTGTTATATTTCATCACATTATATATAAGATGATGTAAAATAAACATATTTATTCCATAACTTGGTCATTATTTATTCAATTTTTATCAATATCTTGTGTTGGAAAAATATATACATATATTAAAAAATTATAATTCTTACAAATAACAAACACAAAAACAATCATGCCCTAAAAGCCTGATCTCTGTCTCAATGTATGTCATTTTTTCAATTTTTTTTATCCCACCCGTGCATAATTTTACTTCATGGAATTATGGGCCCCGTAACAAAACGTTTGGACGTCCCTGCTTCAGTTATTTATTTTGTTACCAACCGACCGACGCGGTGACTTTAATTAGTTAGCACCTGACCGCCGTGGTGACTTTAGTTTGTTACCACCTGACCGCCGTGGTGACTTTGTTTGTTACCACCTGACCACTGCGGTGACTATTGTTTGTTACCACCCAACGGCCGCGGTGACTTTCATGTGTTACCATCCAACTGCCGCGGTGACTTTCATGTGTTACCATCCGACGGCCGCGATGAATGACTTTATTCACCCAACTGCCGTGGTGACTTATTGTGTTATATAAGACAACTAAATTCATCAATCAACTTTTTTTTCATTGTAAAATGAAGAACATAAATTATTTTTAAAAATCTTCGTAAGGGGCCGTCAATGAAGTACGTCACGCTCCAGAGGGGGGAAGGGGTGTAAAAAAGTGTGACAGTGGGAGGGAGGTCCGGCCATGTATGACGTCAGTTTTCTATTAAATTTTAATTATTTTGTTAATAAAAATGATAAAATTTGTTCGAAAGTGTGACATACTTTAGGGGGGGGGGCCTCTGAGCTTTGTGACAGTTTGTGACAGGGGGAGGGGGCGGGTAAACTAGTTTTAAAAAAATAGCGTGACGTACCCTAAGGAGACATGCGGTTTCCCGTTGAAATCAAAAACTCTCTTATTTCACATCAGGGGTCTTGGGGGAGCAAGAGTCTTCGTCTTACATTTTAAGAACCACTTCAATTCAAAACGAGAAAACAAAGGTACTTGTGGTTACCTTGAAGAGGGAAAAGCTGACAAAAAAAGTCCCCTCGGAACTGAGCCAAAGGATGATAATAAATGTCTCTATCTGGCGAGATGCTCGCCCCTAGTTTGATGTTTACCCTCGCATGCCGACCTTGGTTTGTAGCTGAGTGCACAGCAGAGATACGTGAGAAAACGCATCCACCGGGCCGTTAAATCTACATGCTTGATAGGTGAGCACGGCCATCAGCGGTTCTCGTATTGCGATGAATGACATCATTTGCGTTTTACAGACTTAGTCTGTTATCAAAATAACTATGGTGGGTATTGGCCTTTCTTTTAAACATGACGTCACTGATTTAGATTGTAATTAAATTAACTATTAATGAACTAAAACCTGGTCGTAAATTTGGATGAAAACACGTTTACGATTTAAAGTCAATCCACCCCTTAACTGACATAATCTTTTTGGAAGGGCAGGACTACACTCAAGTCTACCACCTCACTGGCTGCCAACGCATTACTGGCAAATGGTACTGACGACTCCCTGGCCACTGACGACTCATTAGCCACTAACGCCTCACTGGTCACCAACGCCTCACTGGACATAAACTCCTTACTGGCCAGAATGCCTCTCTGGCCACCAACGCCTCACTGGCCAACGACGCCTTACTGGCTACCAACGCCTCACTGGCCACCAACACCTCATTGGCCGCCAACGCTTCACTGGCCAAAAAGCCTCACTGTCCACCAACGCCCCACTCGCCACCAACGCCCCACGCCCCACTCGCCACCAACGCCTCACTGGCCATAAATGCCTCACCGGTCTCCAACGCCTCACTAACCACCAACACCTCACTGGCCACCGACGCCTCACTGGCCACAAACGTCTCACTGACCACCAACGCCTCACATGCAACTGCCACCCTTATCATTAAAATCCTCAAACTTTCAGAGTGATGAATTCCTCTTATTAATGAGTACAAATATAACGAATTCTTAATAAGGTGACTAAAGAGTGGGGGGGGGGCAGATTAGGACTTTGTCGCAGGAGGCGCTTTTAATTGCCGACCCCGACCCTTTAGTATGTACACGCCCCCACCGTCAGTCTTGTATTCCCACCCCTGCACCAAACGGTAGCTCTTATTATAACTAACCAGCATTTGAATACTGTCATTAAGGATGCAGTAAAATTATGAGGGACTTAAAAAAACTGTTATAGATTGCGGCCGGTGTTTAGTTACCGTTCTGTATTATCCAGGAAAGCAGGAATAAACGCTGTGGAATATTAACTTAGCACAAACAATAGAGAATGCAAACACTCACGTGGAGTTTATAATGAGTATGTTAAAATTGAGTCACTCGCTCACCTCGTTCATTTCCCTTAGACCCGCATTGTTAGCATCTGGTTAATGCATGCATAGATCGGCATGGGCGATTCTTGTACACAGCTTGACCAGTGATGAGGGGAGGGGGGGCAGGGCTTGCGTTGTGGAAAGGAAACACGTTTTGACATAATGTGTAGATCATTAACGATTACCTTCCATACAAAGTTTCTTTGTGACACCCACCACCAGCCAGGTTTTAAAGTCTCCGCCTCCGACCTGGGACAGATGTGTCTTATCCTGCATACCGCTGACATTTTTGTCTTGTTTGCTTAGATTATAGGCAGCACGTGCGTCTAAGCTGTTAGATTTTTTTTAAATAGCGTATAGACAACCAAATAAACGATACTTTGAGAATGGCATGAGTCTAGTTCTCAAACTTATTAAATGGGGTACGACTGACATTGTGAAACAAATGGGGCAAATCACAACTACACCGTCGTCCCAAATATTTTGTTCTATTATTTATTGATTTTTAAAAAATCAGAGAGGCACCATGTTCTTGCTAAATTAGTTCTCCCTGACTGTGTTCCGTCTGCGGCAATAGAAGCGATGTTCTAGACCCTGGGTGGCCTGGCACGTAGTAACTGAAAGCCATTTGAAAATATATAAAGAGCCGCATTGAAGCACTATGAGTCTGTTGGATTTGAGAGTCTAATTGTGCTGAACAATTGATGTTCCCCTCAAAATAGAGTGTCAATAAATGGGTGCATTGACTACAAATCGTTAAAATGTGTTTTCTCCTTGAAGAACCCTCGGCTGAAGGTGGTCTTGTTGTGGTAAAGTGTATGGTTACGTGAAGAACAACAATTACTGCTTCACATCCAGTATGTGCCACTACAGCTTTAAGGGCCGCGGCTTGTTTAAATATCTATAGAGTCTACGCCACTGTTGTCAAAGCGTTTTGGATTGCTCATCAGGTTACAACCACAGCGTTAAATACTTTTAATAAGATCACACGAAAAATCCCTAACAAATCTATAGGTATATAATTCACCAGGACAAGCACAAGACGTGTGCAAATAAGCAAGATGAATGACCTTTGCTAGGGTCGACCAATCGCAGTTTATGGTTGGCAAGCGATGATAGTAAAGGGTGGGGGCAGGTAACAACAACCGCAGTGTGCATGTCACGAGACCAACAATGCGTCGGCGATCCCCCCACCCTCGATGTTCACTCGGGTTTTTTTTTCATTTCTTCGTGCTGCTGTTTGTGTACCTTCTTTTCCACCCGTTCTTGGCACTATCTATGAGCAAGTCTGCGTTGTATGCTACGCCGCGGGTCGTATCTAGTATATTTTATCAATCTAAATTTTTAGACGCTCCGCAGTCTATACAGAGGATTATTGCTTCCAAGTGACGCAGCGTTCATAGGCCACGGCTATTACTGAGGGACCACGCAATGTCCATGCCGCCTTTGTTTCCCTAACTTAAAACTGGTGTCAGGTAGCTAGGGTGAACTCAGGGACACCGTAACCCTTGGTACGTCAGCCGAGCGCGCATGCCACTCGACCACTGTGCCCCTTCAAATTTAAACCCCTGATGTAAATGTCCATGGAACATTAATCCGTTTTGAGAACCGTCGCTCTGTTAAGTTGTAATTTGAGTGTGATTGACGACTAAATTCTAGCTCTCCCTACCCCCACCCCCCACCAACCCCGACCCCTAACCTACCACACAACAAAACCTCACTGACCAGATGTCGTCACATTCCACAGTCTTGGCGGCGGCCTGGCGGAACCAGATCCTAATCTTTGACCTAATTTTCTCCGAGGCATTCACGTGTGCGGCTTACCTATTGAACTCCCGTGAACCCCTACACCTGAGATCGATGAACGTATGTCATTTGATTCGCATGGCTGGTAAAGTTTATGAATGAATGAGTCAGACCATTGGGGCCTCTCAGGGGGGAGAGAACACGACAGCTGCCCTGGGTGTTAGTGTCAACTGATGTGTGCACGTGATTTCCGCCTCGGAAAATATTGCTCCGACTTTTAGTTTTTGTAATCGGTTGGTTTTTTTTTGTGTGTTTGTGGATGTTTTAAATGCTTGCATATGTACTTCAAAGGGTTATGTGGCTAAAGTGTGGTTATTTTTTTTTCACCCTTAAACTTAAAAGAAAATTTAAAAAAAAACAAATATATTTCGTACTTCAAAGAATGCTCTGAGGAAAGGGTGGACAATTGTCTTGGATCGGGGGCCACTTCGTGGTAGCGGTTTTAGCGGAGGGCCGCACCGTTTAAAATGATTGTGTTCGTTAGTTAACATTAAATTTCATTTCAATAAAGTATAAGTGGTATCATACAAATCAATCAATAACATTTAAACAAATACAATAGTTTTATTAAATGCATTTATTGTGCTGAATCATAATATCTAGATTTCTAGCTGGTAGCGTATAATATGTTACAATTAGATTAATGAGACAAATACACTTTTTAATATATATTTTTAAAAAAATCATGAGTGAAGTTGCTTGTTGAGAAATGAAGCAAATCTCAGATCAAGGCGGGTTTTCTAAATGTCTTTGCGGGCTAGTAAAAATTCTGTGGTGGGCCGCATTAGGTCCGCGGGCTGCACTTTGCCCACCCCTGCTCTGTGGGATAGTTAAAATGACAATGTGCAAGAATTTAAAAACAGAAACACAAAAAAAAAGGAAACCATAAGAGAAAAAGACGGCGTGAGAGAATGAGAATAAGAGAGAAAGGAAACGCGAGATGAAGTAAGTGTGTGTGTGTTTGTGTATGTGGGTGCGTGTCTGTGCGCGTGTGTGTGTATATAATTAATTTAAATATGTAGTTTCTCCTTTATTAATACTTTTTTGGCTCGCTGACGCGGGTACTGGTTGAAACAGTAAAGGAAATTATAATATTGAATTTAAAAAAAGTGATACGATTAACTAAATAAAAAACGATATATAACGATTAGTTTTTTTAAAAAACGAGATACGATAGTTGAATAAAAAAAAACTTTTCCAAACTCAAATTACAATTATAAAACGTAGTAATACTACACATGTAAATAAAGATCACTGACGCTTTTCTTACAGAGTTATTTATATGATCAATGCCAAGTAATGCTAACAAAAAGTGGAGACGTGTGCTGCTTGCACATAATTTTGTTCTGCAGTCTTCTCTTACTTTCGGTTGTCCTCTACTTATCTTTATTGATATATACATCACAAGAATCTCCCTCTTCTACAGAAAAGGCCAGAAACCACCTTATCATAATAACTTGGAAGTTGTTCCATTGCCGCACTGAAAACATAGGCGCCAGTGATGCTTGGTCTGAGTTATAGGATTATAACTGAACGCATAACCTGACTGTTGTTTTAAATTAAACTTTGATGTTCCTAGTAGACCAGAGCCCAACCCTAATCCCGCGAGTAGATCAAATATCAAACGTCAGGGGCGAGAGTTCAGAAAGTACGCTGTCGCTTACCACAATAATTCGAAGTAAGTGTTTGTTAATCTTACAGATAACTAAAGAGTTAATTGCGATAAAATGTTTAAATATGAGATTTTAACTAAACGCGAAGAAATACACAATCAACCCAGAACAAGAATCGAACCAAGATCAAAAATGATACAATTTTGTCTTTACTGGAAGTCAGCCTACACTTACACAAACTTATAAATAACACTACATCATCATCATCATTTGTCCTTTGAGTTCCTTGTGGAACATAGGGCCTCTGTAAAAGCTCGCCACTCTACACGGTCCCTTGCCAGTCACTTCAATTCTTCCCAGCTCTTCCCAGTCCTTCCAGCCTCGTCCAACATGCTCCGTCTCCATGTACGCTTGGGTCTTCCTCGTTGTCGTTTGCCCTGGGGGTTCCAATCTAAGGCCTGCCTAGCCCTGCTGTTATCTTTCCTGAGGGTGTGTCCAATCCATCTCCACTTTCTTTCCATTATTTGTTGTTCTACTGTTCTTTGTCCCCACCTCTCCCACAGCTTGGAGTTTTCGACCTTATCGAACCATCTTATTTTCAGAATATTTCTGAGGCATCTGTTAACAAAGGTCTGGAGTCTATTTTTTGTTCTCTCTGTCGTCCGCCATGTTTCGGATCCATAAAGTAGGACCGTTTTAACATTGGTGTTAAAGATCCTTACTTTTGTTTTGACAGAGATGTGTGTAGATCTCCAGACCTGTTTCAGATTGGCAAAAGCCTGTCGCGCCAAATTTATTCTTCGTTCGATGTCCTCATCTGTTTCCCCTGATACACTGACCACACTCCCAAGGTATACAAAGTTGTATACTTGCTCCAGGTTACGGTTTTCTACTTGGATGACTCCATCTTGTAGGAAGTTTATTTTCAAAAATTTTGTTTTTTTGAATGTTTATATTGAGTCCTACTCTTTTCCCAGTCTCGCTCAAGGCTGTGATTTTGTCTTGCATGTCTTGAAGGCTGTTGGACAGAATTGCCAAGTCATAACTAACACTACAGTTCAATTATTACCTTTCCATGTTATTGTATCTATGACTATTTATGTGACTTGCATTCCAGCACAAAAAGTAATTTTTATCTTTCCCATTTTCTTTGTCCCTTTCACTCTTTATCAACGAACCCTGTGATTTTTATCTTTCATCAAATCTTGCATGTGCAGAAGTGGAGGCGAATTCGTATGTTATTTAGGAAGTACAAAATAGACTCTCTCTTTTTTTTTGTTGGTTTGTTTATTTGTTTTATTTTTCTTTTGGTTAATTTTTTGTTTGGGGGGGGGGCGCTACAACGTCACAATGAGTTGAAGTCAAGTACAATGGATATGGATAGCGTGGCAATGCTAAATGGACCGAACGGCGTAAATCAATGTATGCATGATGCATCCCCATCATACAGTTATAAGGACAATAGCGATGGGAGGAAAATCAACACCATCTTTATACAGTTTTAAAATGAAGCTTGATGCTTGGCAATGAAAGAGTTCTAGTGTATGGTTGACATTATTCCCTGCAGTTATAATGGCGGTAGCAGTGTTTGGCAAACAAACGGTTCTTATGCGATAAAGGATACACCATCATCATGCAGTTGTACTGACTGTAGCAGATCGTCTCGAATAAATTATTCTTTCGTCAAACTTTGTCGTGTTGTCCTTCCCCAACAGGGTCTACTGTACAACATGTAAATACAGGACTGCGCAGAACATATGTTAGGTACGATCTCAGCAATGAGGTAAATACAATTTTAATTACAAAATTATGCTTTAGAAAAAATAAATTTACCAGTTGTAGTTGATGTTGATTTTTTTTTCTAAACGATTTGCACCACAAGGCCTACGAAGAAAACTATTTAATTTCGGCTTAAGTCTGTATAAGAAAGATCATTCACAAAAAACCTGCTTGTAAGAGGCTTAAACAGCTTTCTGGTTTATTTAATATTTAATATGCCAAGTTGCACGCACGACTTTTAAAATCTTTACGTCCTTTATTTTCAGGCTTATTTTAAAAGTAAAAATCTCATGTTATTATTACAAAAGTATATTTCTTTTTAAGCTTTAAGTTATTTTATCAAACTATACAGTACGCCACGTGTAGATTACATATAGATTAAATGAACCAAAACAATTGTAAAAAAAAACCCAAAATCGATACTAAGTTATTCGTCTCCAACATGTTGCTCCATGTTTTAAACTGTTGTCCAGGATTTGAGGTTCAGTGAGTAACTCGATTATGTGCAATGCAAAACTAAGTTATTAAATTCAAATGTAACAGAACTTTAGTTATGATATAAGAATTCGTAAAAATTGGGTCAGGGAGCGAGGGGCAAAATTTATAATGGCAAATTGTACTATAATTCTTATTTTGTGTGTTAAATTAATTTTAATTTTAGTTCAAGTAGCTTGCTCAAATTTGGCACCATTGATGTCATTCACTGTCAGTGCTGGGGCTACTGACATACCATTAATTGTTGTCACTGTGTGGCTACTGCGCTAAGGGAACAGACAGCAGTTATGTCGATTTCAAACGTTCAATCGCACTCTTGTACCTGTTTCCCTTGACTGCCCTTAACTTACCGAAATGGCTGTAGGAACAAACGAAAACAAAACAACCTGATTAGTAGAATTGACAAACGAACTACTCTGCGCATACCACCGACAAGTAACACTGTATATAATTTATTAAAATTTTGAAGAAACCTTGGCACTGACTTCAAAAATAAATTGCATGACAATAAATGACGTCATAATGAAACCATTGAAAGCGACGGTAGGCACCGATACTTAACCTCCAAACAATATTTCTATGTTGTCTCCACACAAAAAAGCTGACAACACGCACCTGCTGGGGGAGGTTGATACATTTGTGGCGATGTGTGACGATGGTGAGGGTGGTGTTTATGATCTGTGCCGTCACATAGAAACGCTAAATTATTGATGATTACAATTTATTTAATGCCGTTTTAAATGATTTCACGCGTTTCACGATATTAGAGTGCAGCGTTACATACACTAAATAATACTTATATTATAATAAGGTGATTTGAAACATACTCATTTTCAAACACGGCTTTTAGGGGTTTGGTGGGGGGGGGAGCTCGTGACATCATATTTATTATTATTATTTTTTTTTATTAATACTTTTTATATTATTTTTTTTTGGGTAAATTTTTTGTGACGACGTGTGACGAGGGAGCAGGGAAAGGGGTGGGAGGAAAACGACATAGATCGCGTCATGGACGGCCCTTAACGATACGTTCTGATTTAACAAGACGCTAACTAAACACGATATAGCGCTCAAAAAATGGAACTGACAATAGATGGACTTTACAGCCGAGCATGGCTCCACCTTGTGTCCAACAAGAAAATGCCCCTCCATGTCCAGACAGACACCCTATGTTCAGACAGACAAAACGTTTCCAGACAGACACTCCATATCCACATAGAACCACCATGTCCAGAAAGACCCATCATGTCCAGACAGACCATCCATGTCCAGACGGACCAACCAGTCCATACAGACCCACCATGTCCATACAGACCCACCATGTCCAGGCAGACCCACCATGTCCAGCTAGACCCTCTATGTCCAGACAGACCCTCCATCTCCTGACAAATCCTACATGTCCAGACAGGCCCTCCATGTCCAGATAGACTCTCCAAGCTTAGACACCTTTCCTTACCAAAGACAATAAATAGAGGTAAAAAAAGATGTTTAAAAACCACGTTTTTATAAGTGTACTAAAAAGAAGAAAATAATTTAAAACTAATAAGTCCAAGTACTTTCCTATAACATGACTAAAAACGTTGGGTGGGCGCTTATGAGGTTTTACATATGCGGTTCACTCATTCTCTCACTTATAGATATCTTTTTTTGCCATTATAAATCTTTAATTTTTATACCAAACACCCGCCCCACGTTTTTAGTTGGCAAAGTCTATATTTGATTTATTATTGTCTGAAATAACTAAAACGACAATAAATTAATGTATTTCATTGTTCATTTCGTTACTTGTTTGCTTATGACTGTTTGTAAACATGATTGGCCTCTATCTCACTGTCCTCTGTGACCTTATTGCAGTGACCTCTGTGATCTTTGATTTGCACACGAAGCGTGAAAACAGCGAGCTCTGAACGCCACTGATTGTATATGCACGCTAACAGACAGGTGCTAAAACCGTCTAATAATCGGACTTGGTCTGATGTTGGCTTGATTTGGTCGAGCGCACGATAAAAATCTGTCATGCAAAGTTTGATGCGGGCTTAAGCAAAGAATGATCCGACCACATGCCACATTGTCTGTCCAAAATTTCCCAGCCACCGATAAGGGAAAATAATTTCCGGATCATCCGCTGGGGTATGGTGAAGGCATAGTACCCTGATTCCCTCCGTACCTTCTCCCTTCCCCACCTATAAACCATGAGATGAATACGCCACATAGTTTCCAAACATGTTTTTAAACAATTATAATTATTATAATTTTTTTTAAATTTCATGTATGAGAATTTCTTAAATTTACGATTCCCAGCCACTGTTTTTAAATTTCAAGGAGCATGTGTTGTAGAATGTTGTGAGGCTGTTGTAGGTTATACCTTTATATCTAAACCGGAAGGAGTTAAATGGCGCTATTCTTTATGCAACCATTTCATGGGCATAGAAAACCGCAAAAATTGCTGTGTTTAAGGTTCGAGTGCCAAAAACGTATTATCTATATATTTAGCCTATACAATGCGATTTTTAAAAGCATTGAACCTGAATACAAGTGTGAGTGTGTGGTGGGGGGGGGGAGGATAAACTATTATAGATGTAAAAATGTGTTTGTCACAAAACTATAGGAAGAGGTTTTATTCACTTTCACCATCGCTGAAGTTAGAGTTTTTGTTAAATATCGAGCACTGCTGAGTTTGTATTATTGTTATAAACGAAATTGAAAGTTTTAGAGTGTGTGGATCATTTAAGATAATTTCCAAGTACAAAAAGTGTTTAAAAATATGAAAATTAGAAATTCAAAACTGGAAAGGGTTGTTTCAAAATAGAGAGCGTTAAGCGGGGAAAACAAAGTGGGCAATCGACGTGAATGTGGTTAACTTTCAGGTGATGTTTGCCAAGTTGGACTACTGTAAACAGACGTCTAGTGCAAGCCTCGTTGTGGTCACATGAAAGTAAACACTCTCTCGAGCCTTACGCTGATTGGTCAGTTTCCAACTTTTTCTTTAATACCTGGGATGCCCATTGTATTAACTTTGATTCTATGGATAAACTGATTAACACTGCCTTGTGTTGGCTAGGTATAAGCCTGTGCAACGGTGCAAAGTGGGAACAAAAGGGGGGAATTAAGGAAAATGAAAGAAGTTTGCCTTCAAATCGTAGTGACTAGTATTGAGGACCGCGAATTTGTAAAACAAAAATCATATGTCCCATTTCTCACATTACTTTCTTTCTTCATTTTATAATTGAGCTAAGATCCAAGCAACTAAAAAAAAATATAATATATTTTTTTAATAATTTTTTTTTAAAATGTATTTTTTGTTACGGTTTCTCACTAATAATGCCATTTAACATTTAAATTCTCAAGAGGTCTTTTCACAAAGACAAAATACTCTCGCTTCACAAAGTAGAAATGTATAGCTACAATGAATAATTATTTTTTTAAATTTATAATTGAATATAAATATTTAGATGTGGTTTTCTTATCTGCTTTCAAATGTCATTTGTGTATCCAAGCAAATTTCCATTATTTAAAGGTACATAATTAGAAGAAAAAAATTATAAATCAAAAGATTTACTTGTGAAAAAAAGCTTTGATGAATACATCCTTATGTAACTATCTAGATCTATCAAATACATCAGAAATATTAATACTCTAGAATCTAGATCTAAGATAGAACAGTATTCACATTTTTTTAAAACAACATTTGTTATTTTTTCCCCAATATCGTTTTATCTGCTGTCCTAGCACGCGATATCTAGCTAATTATTATAATAACTAGCGTATCACCCGTCAAAAATGACGGAAGTTTTCAGCTGAAATATATTTATTTTGAAAAAATGCACTTTTTTAGGGCGCCTACGGCGCCGACCTTTTTTTTAAAAGCCCAACTAACTTGTCCTTGTTTGAAAAATACGAAATATGAAACTTTCTGAAATGTACACAAAGTATTTTATAATAGGTGTTGTTCCCCTTTGTTTTTTTTATTTTATAATTAACCATCATCAAATCCTCTTTTTACATTGTTCTCATTTCCAAAATATATGAGCTAAAACAATGACGCCATATAATATTTTTTTACAGCGCATCTTTAATTTGCACACCTTTTGATGCATTGGTGCAGTAATTTGGTGCGCTGCTTTCTAAAATTAGTATAGCGTTACATCCAAACACACACACACATACATACATACATACATACATACATACATACATACATACATACATACATACACACACACACACACACACACACACACACACACACACACACATACATACATACATACATACATACATACATACATACATACATACATACATACATACATACATACATACATACATACATACATACATACATACATACATACATACATACATACATACATACATACATACATACATACATACATACATACATACATACATACATACATACATACATACATACATACATACATACATACATACATACATACATACATACATACATACATACATACATACATACATACATACATACATACATACATACATACATACATACATACATACATACATACATACATACATACATACATACATACATACATACATACATACATACATACATACATACATACATACATACATACATACATACATACATACATACATACATACATACATACATACATACATACATACATACATACATACATACATACATACATACATACATACATACATACATACATACATACATACATACATACATACATACATACATACATACATACATACATACATACATACATACATACATACATACATACATACATACATACATACATACATACATACATACATACATACATACATACATACATACATACATACATACATACATACATACATACATACATACATACATACATACATACAGAAGACGGGAATTATGTATAATGATAGTTATCGCTTTCCCGTCAAGAAAGATGTGTGATATATCCATATGTCGAGTGATACCGTCAAGTGGAGCACATAAAGGATATATCCATATGTAGAGTGCTACCGTCAAGTGAGGTAAATGATATGTCCATATGTAGAGTGCTACCGTCAAGTGAGGTAAATGATATGTCCATATGGAGAGTGCTACCGTCAAGTTAGGTAAATGATATATCCATATGTAGAGTGCTACCGTCAAGTGAGGTAAATGATATATCCATATGTAGAGTGCTACCGTCAAGTGAGGTAAATGATATATCCATATGTAGAGTGCTACTGTCAAATGAGGTAAATGATATATCCATATGTAGAGTGCTACCGTCAAGTGAGGTAAATGATATATCCATATGTAGAGTGCTACTGTCAAGTGAGGTAAATGATATATCCATATGTAGAGTGCTACTGTCAAGTGAGGTAAATGATATATCCATATGTAGAGTGCTACTGTCAAGTGAGGTAAATGATATATCCATATGGAGAGTGCTACTGTCAAGTGAGGTAAATGATATATCCATATGTAGAGTGCTACTGTCAAGTGAGGTAAATGATATATCCATACGGAGAGTGCTACTGTCAAGTGAGGTAAATGATATATCCATATGTAGAGTGCTACCGTCAAGTGAGGTAAATGATATATCCATATCTAGAGTGCTACTGTCAAGTGAGGTAAATGATATATCCATATGGAGAGTGCTACTGTCAAGTGAGGTAAATGATATATCCATATGTAGAGTGCTACCGTCAAGTGAGGTAAATGATATATCCATATGTAGAGTGCTACTGTCAAGTGAGGTAAATGATATATCCCTATGTAGAGTGCTACTGTCAAGTGAGGTAAATGATATATCCATATGTAGAGTGCTACCGTCAAGTGAGGTAAATGATATATCCATATGTAGAGTGCTACTGTCAAGTGAGGTAAATGATATATCCATATGTAGAGTGCTACCGTCAAGTGAGGTAAATGATATATCCATATGTAGAGTGCTACTGTCAAGTGAGGTAAATGATATATCCATATGTAGAGTGCTACTGTCAAGTGAGGTAAATGATATATCCATATGTAGAGTGCTACCGTCAAGTGAGGTAAATGATATATCCATATGTAGAGTGCTACCGTCAAGTGAGGTAAATGATATATCCATATGTAGAGTGCTACCGTCAAGTGAGGTAAATGATATATCCATATGTAGAGTGCTACTGTCAAGTGAGGTAAATGATATATCCATATGTAGAGTGCTACCGTCAAGTGAGGTAAATGATATATCCATATGGAGAGTGCTACTGTCAAGTGAGGTAAATGATATATCCATATGTAGAGTGCTACTGTCAAGTGAGGTAAATGATATATCCATATGGAGAGTGCTACTGTCAAGTGAGGTAAATGATATATTCATATGTAGAGTGCTACTGTCAAGTGAGGTAAATGATATATCCATATGTAGAGTGCTACTGTCAAGTGAGGTAAATGATATATCCATATGGAGAGTGCTACTGTCAAGTGAGGTAAATGATATATCCATATGTAGAGTGCTACTGTCAAGTGAGGTAAATGATATATCCATATGTAGAGTGCTACTGTCAAGTGAGGTAAATGATATATCCATATGTAGAGTGCTACCGTCAAATGAGGTAAATGATATATCAATATGTAGAGTGCTACTGTCAAGTGAGGTAAATGATATATCCATATGTAGAGTGCTACCGTCAAATGAGGTAAATGATATATCCATATGTAAAGTGCTACTGTCAAGTGAGGTAAATGATATATCCATATGTAGAGTGCTACCGTCAAATGAGGTAAATGATATATCAATATGGAGAGTGCTACCGTCAAGTGAGGTAAGTGATATATCCATATGGAGAGTGCTACTGTCAAGTGAGGTAAATGATATATCCATATGGAGAGTGCTACTGTCAAGTGAGGTAAATGATATATCCATATGTAGAGTGCTACTGTCAAGTGAGGTAAATGATATATCCATATGTAGAGTGCTACCGGTAAGTGCCATAAATGATATAGCAATTAGTATATGTCTATCGTCAAGTGGAGTAAACAATATATTTTTGGAAGCCCCACTGTGAATGTGTGTGTGTGTCCGTCCTGTCTGTCTGTGTGTGTGTGTCCGTCCTGTCTGTCTGGCTGTGAGTGTTGTGTGTGTCTGTCCTGTCTGTCTGTGAATGTAGTGTACCTGTCTGTGAATGTAGTGTGTCTGTCCTGTCTGTGGATGTGTGTCTGTCCTGTCTGTGCGTGCGTGTCCGTCTGTGTTTGTACATTGCATTGTGTTTTTGTTATGGTTCTCTGAAACTGTCATTTCCCATTGCCGCTGAGATTTCTTTGATGGTTTTCGACTGATTGAGTCGATGCTTAAATCTAGAGGTTTGGAGTTGTGCTTCCGTTTAACCTGAAGCAAGCCACAATGGCCGCTCCAACTGCAGCGTGAAATTTCCGGGATTTATTTCAAAGAACTTTCTGTTAATGAAAAAATTTACCTTGCCCTATTTTCTGGTACTAAATATGGAGAATGTGGGGGTAGGGGGCAACTATTATTATCTTTGAGTATCGTAACACTGAATCATATAATTTAATTATGTCAAATTCTCGAGATAAATTAATGGTGGTCTTCAGGGCACATTTCCGTTCAGTTCCAATCAGTTATTTCGGACAAAATGTCCAATTCTTCATGCGCCCCTGCCGACCTTGACCTGCCAATGCACTCGCCCGAATATTTTCGTCTCTAGACTGTTTGTCCGCGTGTTTGTTTGTCCGAAACCCCCCCCCCAGTGTTTGCCCGTCTCTCTGTAGCATTTCGCCTGGCTCTGTCATTGTGCTTGACATCCGTGGACTTTGGATTAAACGGACTTCAACGATTATAACAAAAAGAGGGTCTCAGACCAGGAGATAGCTATTTAGAGATTTGAAAAGCTCCTTTCTTTAAGATGTTTTTCATAAAAGGATCTTTAAAAAAAAATTCTTTTGAGCTAGAGAAAGATTGTGAGCTTGGATCATAATGCGATTAGTTTAATTCTGGTTTCAAAATGTCTTCTAGCTTTTTTTTGTTGTTCTTTATTAGATTTTGATATGTCATTTTAACGCCAGCTTGTGAAATCGTGTGATTAAAAACGAAATTGCACACATGTAGCGGCGGGCTGTGTTGCTACAAACATTTAATTTCTAAAAGATTATCATTTTAATCCATTAACATCTGATAAATGCATATCTCTTAATAGCTTCTAAACTATTTAAAGAAGACCTTAAATTACTGGCGTTCCATTGTTGCTAGAAGGTGTGAAGGTCTTTCAGAAAGATAAACTGTTACTCTATCTAAGGTCTACGGCAACAAGTAGTGTATCTAAAATACCAGTCACCTTTTACCTTATCTTAGACATACATTACAGACGCTCCTTCTTTACCGGAGATGTCTAGTCTTGGACTATTATTAGAGTCGTGCATATTGATAGTATGTTGATTGTCCTGGCTTGTTCAGGCAACCCATTCCACGCCCGAACGCCAGACCGACCAGCACCACATGTATCCCAGCCCTGGCTGGCATGCATCTCCCACCCGCTCCCCCCCGGCGGCCCCTTGCCCTAACAACTCTGGTGACTCCGTGGCGTCAGCCCCGACTTCAGACATCCAGCCAGGATAACTCACCCCTTCTAACAGACGTTACCTCGGTCCGGCTCACGACTAAGTCATATTCCACGACACAAGCTCATGGTATATGTTCCAATCCTCCTCAGAGTCGACCACCTACCACCTGCACATTCCCTGCCAAAACGACCTTTGACAATCGACTTCCCAAAGTTTTCCCTCTGTCGACATTTCTTCTAGGCGCCAAACGCTGCAGGAAGCGAATTATGTTAGCCTTTCTCTTCGTCCTTTGATAAATGTCTCTCAGAAATGAAATGTGTACTCCTGAGAATATACAACTTAACTGATAAGGCAGTGAACTTCTATGTTTTCTTCGTTAAGTTGAAGACCTTCCGAGAATTTCACGGGTAACTATCATAACACGTGTCCCTCCCTATTAGTCCCCCCCCCACCCACAACCAATCCTTCAGTACCACCCGTTAGACACGAAACCTCCCCAACCACGTCCTCATAACGAGATGACTGGCGAGGTCCAGCAGTGTTTACACACTCGGTTTGGACCTCTACTGGCTGGCCAGGCATTTCGCTTTCACCTCCTCCCACCCCTGCCCACAGCTGATCAAACTTTCAAAACTTGATATTGGCATAAATTCCAACGAGATTTTAGATTTGTTTGGGGGAGGGGGGTTCAACCCGTTCTTGTTTAACCATAGCCAGCAGTTGCTTGCCCTTGAGTTGGCCAAGATTTTTAGATACCATCACTGCCACAACCCCTCACATTTTCTTTATAGTTCAAGAATAACAACGACAACGGGTTTTTATTTTGTGGGGGGGAAAAAGGATGGTTCTCAAAACGTTGTGGCCGGAATGTATCAGGGCACAATAAAAAAAGTTCATTACCTAAGTGTTGTTTTTTTTGGCCATCTTTGCCATACAATGGTGTTATTCATATTCTTAGCGGCTCTGCTGTTGCACAAAATAATTGAACTGTAATAAATGAATTAAGCTTATTTTAACTCATCGCTTGGACTCTGCCGCTGTTCTCCGTTTGATGAGAGGTCTGAGTCTGACCGTCGGGTGACCGTTCAGACATGATGGGTTTGTTTGTGATCTAATCTTCACATTCTCAGCTGGACATCAGTGGTTGGAGAAGTACCTATAAGATATGGTTGTCTCTGGTTGGTCCATCCATGTTTTTGAGCTTTCCCCATTTCATTTCTGCCAGTAGTATTGTCAAGTATACGGATATATAAATATATAATTTCATTTTGGGATATCGCGATTGAGACCAGACGCTCGATACAAAGGAGGTGGTAAGTTTTCAAGTAGATTTAGCGAGCATTAACGCTTCCATTTATGATTAAATAAAATTCATAAAAGTAACTTTAAAATAAACGTTTGCAAAGGGAAATATTCAAGCAAAAAAGGTTTTTATTTAATTTAATTTCATCATTAAATTTTCGTCGTTGTTGGGTAGACATGATGGGTTATACGAACAACTATTTGTTAAACAGTCTAGAGTAGTCGCAATAAAAGGTTTTCAAGGAAACTTCCCGATCCTTTGCAATTCTAGTTCAGAGCTAGGAAAATAGCCTTGAAATGAATCGTTTGACTTATTATTAGCCCTTCATGCATAACGCATGGAATGAATGATATTAAGAGGCGTTTTAAGACGAAGCCGACTGTTCGCAACTGATGTTTTAAATGTCACACTGCGTAACTTGTATATATTAAAGTAAACACAGTTTATCTCTATAACATTGAGAACAAGTCTGTTGTTTCTTCATCGCCCTTTCGGCGTGAACAAATAGAAGAAATAAAAAAGACATCTTGGAATACTTGATCTTAACTCTCTCTTTGTTTCCTCATTTTTTTGTTAAAAGCGGAAATGGCACAACATACAATGACGAGAAACTGCACGTTTTTCAATTTTCAAAATTCTCTTGAGATCAGAGGCGAAGCTAGGATATTTTTCGCTGGGGGCAAAACAATAAATTTGGAGCCCTAAACCCTTTTAATTATTTTAATCATTGTTTACTTATTGTAATGTAATGTGACGCTGTAAGCCTCATTTTGCCGCTCATGTACCTTTGTGACAGGGAACATATGTACCCCTTTCCCAAAACAATACGCCACTGCTTTACATATCGTTGTGTCATGAGGGGGCAGGTTTTACTCTACATTTACAACAATAAAAGTAACTTTGAATGGGAGGTGTAATATGTTAGGCATGTAAGTTGCGAGATCTGGTTGTTTTGTTTTAATGTTTTCAAACACTGAAGTCATTATAATCTGTTGTTCTATAGGGCAAACATGGTTTTTGAAACTTGCTTTTTGTGTTAGTTAATGTCGGCCAGTGTCGGACAAATGAAGTTGACAAGTCAAACGTTCAGGTATAATCATTGCCGGATGCTCTTTGTCCCCAAACTGCTTTGTCTTGCTTTTAAATCTTGTTAAAAAACAGAACATAGGAACGGAATATGACCACACGGTTAAGAATAAAAAATAAGAATATCTCAGCTATATTTGTGCCATCTTCTCAGCTAAAAATTTCAATTATGGGCCATCTTATCTAATTTGTTAAAGACGCTCCTTCTATACAGAAGAATATTGCGTCCTACGCTTATCCATGATTTGTATATAGTTTTGCATTTTATTAGAGTTTTACATGTTGATAAAGTGTTGGTTTTCTTGGTTTCCAGAGGCAACCAATTCCACGTCCGACATTGAGAGAGAATTTTTATGTGTTTGTTGTTGCATAAAGAATAAGAAGAGTGTTGTTTATCCCTATGTCTATCTGAGGGTTTTATTAGATTATATTTGTGTTGTATTTCTTATACCTATGTCTATCTGAGGGTTTTATTAGATTATATTTGTGTTGTATTTCTTATACCTATGTCTATCTGAGGGTTTTATTAGATTATATTTGTGTTGTATTTCTTATACCTATGTCTATCTGAGGGTTTTATTAGATTATATTTGTGTTGTATTTCTTATACCTATGTCTATCTGAGGGTTTTATTAGATTATATTTGTGTTGTATTTCTTATACCTATGTCTATCTGAGGGTTTTATTAGATTATATTTGTGTTGTATTTCTTATACCTATGTCTATCTGAGGGTTTTATTAGATTATATTTGTGTTGTATTTCTTATACCTATGTCTATCTGAGGGTTTTATTAGATTATATTTGTGTTGTATTTCTTATACCTATGTCTATCTGAGGGTTTTATTAGATTATATTTGTGTTGTATTTCTTATACCTATGTCTATCTGAGGGTTTTATTAGATTATATTTGTGTTGTATTTCTTATACCTATGTCTATCTGAGGGTTTTATTAGATTATATTTGTGTTGTATTTCTTATACCTATGTCTATCTGAGGGTTTTATTAGATTATATTTGTGTTGTATTTCTTATACCTATGTCTATCTGAGGGTTTTATTAGATTATATTTGTGTTGTATTTCTTATACCTATGTCTATCTGAGGGTTTTATTAGATTATATTTGTGTGGTATTTCTTATACCTATGTCTATCTGAGGGTTTTATTAGATTATATTTGTGTTGTATTTCCAAGTTGATCCTACATGTGGGAAGAAAATCAGAAGCCCCGAGCCTAGTGCTCTTCATGGGTCTTCCTGGAAGACCCTCCCAGCTATCTGGCCCCCCCCCCAGAAAAGGACGTTGACAGCTGGGAACCCCCCCCCCGGAGCGGTCGCTTCTGAAGCGGCCACCTGGGCATCTAAGACAGAAAGTCGAGGATGCCTCCCACTAAGTTGACCTCACAAGGAGGGGTGGAATTGCCTTACTACGACCCGCTACCACTTCGGCGCCACCCAGGCAAAGCATACGAGTCTCAATGGTTAGGATCGCCGCAATGCGGGGGATCATCAATGACCTACCTAGGGTACAACCCCCACTGGAAGGTTTCCTCAGAGCTGGCGTCCGCTGCGTTCTTCGCGGTACCTTTTGCTAATCCGTGCTGGCGCTCCTGGCCCTAAACCGGCACCGCTCAATGGCGTTGCTAGTAAAATTGAGGGGGACGAAACGGTCGCTTCGGATTTACCCGACCCTCAACGGGTACTTTGGTTTTCATCATCGACAATGCATTTAACATGCTTTGTCTAAGATCCGTACATCGATTTCCAAGTTAGAATTAATTGCCTTATGTATTATTACTACTTTGCTCTTGGTTTTTCTATACTCCAGTGTTTCAAGGCAAAGTGATATAACTAATTGTTTTATTCCCTTGCGCCATGCTTAGGTTATTAAGACAAAGTTTAAGCGAATGTATAAATAAAACTTATTTTAACCGACAGATTGTGAGTAAGTATAATCCACACAAAAAGGTGGCAATAGTAAACTACATAAACAGTGAAAATATTATACGTCATCTATAGCCTTTGTATATCTCGAACGTAATGTTCCTTCAAAATTTCACTGGTCCGTGTGCAAAATAGAAAACTAATGTGCAATTGGGCACAACATCCATTTCTTCAGCTAAATCTTACACCCCACCAACACATCTTTTAATATAATTTTTTGTGTGATAAATTATGAGTTATTTTATTTGACACAACATGTTTGTCTTAAAAAATAAATTCAGATTTACTCTTTTAATTTGTATGTGATTCAGTACCTATCCCACTAGTGCCCCCCTCCCCAAACTTTACTACTACCGATACCGAACCATACCACTATTATTTTAGTTCATAAATCCCCTTTCTATGCACCATTTACCACTATTTAAACTCCCCGCCCCCCTCCCCCCCCCCAAAAAAAAACCAAACAACAACACACATTGATAAAATTCCACTTTATTTTTAAATCCCATATATTAACTCCACCGTCTTGTCGTGATCTCTTGGTCGGACGGAAAAACAAAAGTAAAAAATGACCCTCTTTTCCGTGATGCGATCGAGCTTAAATTGTGCACATAGACTTTTGTCAACTAACAATGCATTGTATAAAAATTTCAGATCGATCGAATGTACCGTAATTAAATTAATGCGTTTTAGTTTATCTCTATGTATCTCTTTGTATCCGTTTGCAATAGTTGACTTCCACGTGTCATTGGAGTTCACTCCAGCCATCGATGACCACATTCCCTTGTTTTACAGCAAGGAGAGTTCAGTCACGTTCAGTCTACAAATGTTTGTAGCATGATGCGTGTTATATTGAACATAATCAATACTTTTAATATGTCTCATATATAAGGGATTTATAGTCAAAAACTTTTTCTCTATGGGTTGTTTTTTTTACTAGTTTTACTTCGCTAGACAAATATGGACTTCCTTCCTGCCCTTGAAAGCAACCAGGGAAATTAGTTGACTTAACTGTCCATCTCCACCTCATTTGTGTTGGCATGAACATCGCCCCCTTCCATAAACCCATCCCTATTCCAAACACCCTTTATTTCAAACCCTCTCCCATACAAACACCTCAACACACCCACCTACTCCAGCCAATATCTCCACCAAACATATCTTTTACCAAGGATCCAACCCCCCTCCCTCCCCCTTTTTCGCTTCACTAACAATAACAAATAATTTTTGAAATGAATATAACCACGAGAAATAGATGTACATACATGAAATCTCACTAGAATCTTTTGTGTGTGTTTTGGCTTGCTGATCGCGAGTCTGACACAGGTGCAAAAAATGCTAAGAGGAGGCTATGGGGAGCCGAAGGTTATGGGTTAATTTAACCCACCAAACAATACATTACTTAACTGCACGCTACCTGACACAGTAACACGCGTTTTCTTACTGCAAACAACCTGTCACAGACACATCCGTTCCTCTTACCAGCAACAACGTGACAGAAATACATGCCACTCTTACCACAGACGACATGACAGAAATACATGTCTCTCTTATCACAGACCACATGATATAAAGATTCCCACATTTTGAAAACGATGACTCCTTTCATTTGCAGAATGTGACCAATTTCAGTGCAAATTTTTCCATGCCCATCATATGCCTATTGTTGGCCAATTCTACGCCCAGTGTTGGCCAACTCAATGTCCCTTGTTGGCCAACTCTGTGCCCCTTGTTGGCCAACTCTATGCCCCTTGTTGACCAACTGTATGTCCCCTCGTTGGCCAACTCTACGCCCATTGTTGGGCAACTCTATTCCCCTTGATGGCCAACTCAACGCCCCTTGTTGGCCAACTCTACGCCTCTTGTTGGCCAACATGATGCGCCCTGTTCGCCATTGCTTTCAAACGGTTCAAATTCTTGCACCGGGAACGCGTGACATCGTCTGAACTTGATCTCTGTATTTTACCCTCCACCTCCTCACTCCTCTTTACTGTTCCAAAACTTGGCGGCGTGCAGTGGCCCATAGAGCAGAGAAAATATTTGTGGGAATGCTGGTCTTCATACCACGGATCAAACAAGGACGCCACCAACTTGTTCTCTGAAGACATAACTGTACCACTCAGATGGGCTCAACGACCTCTTTGTCGCCCCCATACCTGTTCCCCCATTTTACTGTGTTCGTGTTCCGCCTCATCTTTATTCTTTACGTATGTGTTTTTTAAAGAATTGTGATAAGATTGCAAGGAGTGCTTCACACGCTGAATCCGCCATGGTGTAGAATCGTAAGACTTAGACTACGTTACATGGTGTAGAGCTGCAGGACGTAAACTACGTTACCCGATGTAGAATTGTAAAACGTACACTATGTTACATGGTGTAGAGCTGCAGGACGTAAACTACGTTACCCGATGTAGAATTGTAAAACGTACACTATGTTACATGGTGTAGAACTGCAGGACGTAAACTACGTTAGTTGTCACATGTAATGAGCTTATCAGAGTCGCAAATAATTCGGTATTATTGCAGGACAAATATATCTATATATACTCTAGGTGTTATCCCCTTTGACGTCAGCTTCACTCCGTCCGCCCTCAAGACAAGATATTGTCCCAGGTTTGTGACGTGCCTGCTTAGTTCAGGAGATGGCAAAAGTGATCGGTGTTTCTGTGTTAAGGGTCATTAAATCGACGCCGAGGTCGCCTCTGTTAGAACTAGCTTCTGTTGGAACTAGAACCAGCATCAGCATTCTACGTTGTATTTTAAATAGCGATGACGAAAAAGAGGCTGCTGCTTAATTAAGGTGAAGACCTGAAAATGTCTTTAAAAATAATTAAAGTGGATTGGTACAATGTATAAGATTATTGAATAGAGAAATGTTTTACGCCGCAAAATATAACTATTCATCCCTGACTTATAAGTTGTACATAATACCAACAAAAGAAAAATGAGTAGATTAAGAAGTCAGCCCTTGTGGTTCTTGTCAAGGGTTTGTAGACTGGCACTGTTGTTAGAGGACACGAGACGGTTATATTAGGAATGATTCAAAGAAATACAAGCAACTAAACGCACTTGGTTTTCTGGTTGTTGGCCCACAATGGGGCGAATGACACCCCAGTGTCTGATAGCGGTCTGAGCGGGAAATAGAGCGGACGTGACGTCACGGAAGCGACTGCCGGGCAGCACGACACGTCTTGTACTCACGTTGATTGGTTACATAGCAATGTATGAATGGGTGGGGGCGGGGCCTCGGGGAACAGTGCAGTGGTGATTTGATTAGGTGTACACAAAAGGGAACTGTATGGGGGGATGGGGGATAGAGCCCGTATATAGAACCGTGGATACATGAGTTCCAATGTAGGGACCCGTAGAGCCAGGAAATGAAGGTTTGGGTCTGGTGTTGAGTATGAGATGAGGTGTTCCAAGGTAGGGACCCATGCCATAGAGCCCTAAAGTCAGGAGATGAAGGATTTGTGTGTGTGGGGGGGGGTCATTTATGGGGACAGGGTAAAAGGATTGGGGGTGTCATGAATGGGGATAGGGTACAAGGATTGGGAGTGAGGGTGTCATGTATGGGGATAGGGTACAAGGATTGGGAGTGAGGGTGTCATGTATGGGGATAGGGTACAAGGATTGGGAGTGGGGTAGGTGAGGGTCAAAATGTAGTAAATATTTAGAAAAGTTCAACACACTAAATACAGCCCCTTGTCATTCTTACTATTCTATTGTACATAATGTGCTATTTTACATTTAATTTCCATAAATGGGTCTACATAATACGCGTTATTGTATGACATTGGAGAGTTTTTAATGGTAGGAAATAGCTTTAATAGAGAGAGGAATTATTACAGATTAATAGATAGAGAGATTAGAAGTGAGAGAGAGATGAAGTGTGGGCGGCAGTGTGAAAATTAAGTAGGATATAGAAAAAGATATATGGCGTGGGATAGAGAGGGTGTAGAAGTAAATGTAGATAGAGAACATATAACGAGGGCGAGACGGAGAGGAAAAGATTATTGAAAGAAATGAAAACAGATAGAGAAGGACATGCAAGGGTAAAGAGAAATATATATATAAGGAAAGGGAGATAGTGAGATAGAATGATAGGGAGGTATAGACCTATAAAGATTTATAAAACTCAAGGAAAGGAAGAGAGCAAGCAGCCAATATAAAGGTAATAAATAAGAGAGTAGAAAACAGATAGAGAGTTGTGGTTGATTACATATAAATCAGCACACACAGTGACAGGAAAGTGAAATGTAAATACACAATCGGAGAAGCTGTAGGTTCTTTGTGCAAGATAATGTGAACATTCTCCGAAGACTGAAGACCTTTTTTTTCCCATCTCACCCTACATATGGAATGGCGTCAGCAGCCCTGAGCATAAGGCACTTAGTAGGCCTTCCTGGAAAACTCTCCCAGCAACTTAGTCTCCCCGCCCCCCCCACAAGGGAACTAATAGCTAGGGGATCCCCTGGAATGGTACCCTCTGAGGGGGCTGGCTACCTGAACATCCAAGATCATAGTTGAAAATGCCTTCCTAAAAGTTGACCTCACAAATAAAGGGTGGATTTTCGACTCGCTACAACCTTGGCGTTGGCGCCGACCCGGCTCAGCATACGAGTCTATTATCCAAGGAATGTCGCTAGACTGGGTGATCATCAAAGTGACCAACCCAAGTGTCCCCATCTTCTAACACAGGGACTCTCATCTTGTGTATCCACTGATTCCCAATTTTTGGCCACGACTTTATAAGTGCAGCTAAAACTAACTACAATTATTTTGAGAAAATAATAATAATTCTGGAGATTGTAGGAATTTACTCCCGTGTTGGTAGTTAGATCTGGTTAAATGCTTTAATCAGAAATCGTATAGCAGGTAACATCTGTCCGAGAACGAGTTCAAATGTTGTTACACCTGACCGCGTCCGATTGGCGATAGTTAAGAAATAGCGCCAACATCTACATGTCGTATGCGTGAATGAATCAGTCAACTATTTGCGTAATCAGTCGCGAGCATTAGTTTAAAACAGTTTATAAAGTAATTAAAATGACATGTGAGAGATACCATGGTAGGTGAATAAAAAACAACTGAGTGGAGATACATATATTGGCATAGGAAGAACATGACACATGAACCGGAGGGGGGAGAAAGAAAAACAATATATAAATTTACCCCCCACCCCCGCAAAAATTTATAAAAAAATTACACATATATGAAAAAAATCAATTACCGTTAAATTAATATTTTTAAAAATAATAAAAGATATAAAAAGCTACGTAACAAACTTGCGTGCGTCATAAAAAATATTCTATCTATTCTGACGGCCTCTGGCTATAAACTCTTAAGATTTCTAGCACCAATTTATGAATCTGAAATGTTCCGAGCCATATTTGTAATTGTGAAAGGAAAATAACAATTTCGGACGAAACTCTGATAAGGCTCATACAACAAATCCATGTTTAGATCGAAGGCAGAAATTTAGCGCACTAAATAAACAAATTTAGTGTTCTTAAGAAACAAATTAAGTGTACTAAAGAAACAAATTTAGTGCACTAAAGACGCACATTGAGTGCACTAAAGAAACAAAAGTTTGTGCACTAAAGACAAATATTAAGTGAACTAAAGAAACACATTTAGTGCGTTCTTTGCTTGGCTTTTTTTTTACCCCTCTAGTTGTGTCCTTCTGTGCCCCGCCACTTTTTAAAAAAATTAAAAATTTGATATTTTTACATTAAAACTATATAAAACGTGAAATTTGTAACGTTCATAAGTTCATTAACAATCCCCTTCACTCTCTATTCAGTTGAGCTTCGTGCACTGTCTTAAAAAAATAACTTCTTTACCGCCCCCTTCCCCTTTATTTCGTTCACGTCTCTTCAAACACAAGACACATCCTATACATCGCCATTTCTGACGAGATGTAACAATTTAAAATGAATACTGGTCGTAAAGAATCATTGGTAGCTGCTAGGGAAGAAATCAAGACAATTATTGCTGTGGAAATCTGAAGTGCTGGTCTATTTCTAGCAGAGCTGACCTTTCGGAGCGTCAAAAGAAGGTGGTTGGGGTGGCGCGAGGGATTGGGGGGGGGGCCTCAGACAGGATCTGGCCACTCTTGACCCAAATTCCTCGTGTCAATATTATCCATCTCCATCTCAGACCGGTATCCGGTCTCTGGAAGTCAACTTCTTGTCAACACCGAAGACCCGATACGAGTGTGGGAGGGGGGAACTCAGACCCGACAAAAACTAAAGTTGTCTGGCCACCTTGGTGGGGGGGGGTGGCTGAGCAACACAACACCTCTGTTAGACGATACTCTGTTAGACGACCAACACCTCTTCTAGTTAGATGACGGACGCCACTGATGTTAGGTTATAGCTGTTTTTTTTTAATTTTAAATTATAATTATAATTATCTTATATCTCCTAATAACTATGTTCATGTTTTGTTTTTTTAAATCAGGATTTTATTTGCTTTAAACGAAAATGAAATTTACTTGCAAACAAATAAACAAATCATCCCCCCTCACCCCCCCCCCAAGCACACGCACTTTTCCCTTCGAACTCTAATTGGTACTTGTTTTTCTTACCTTCTGATGGCCTCATTGCTTTAAGCATTTAAGCCATTATTTGTATGGTTAAAAAAAACAACAACAGTTAACGAAAACCTGGTTGTGTGTCTGTTGATAAAGGGAAACTGTAATGATGACCTTTCACTCCACTAACCTCCAACATCTGTTGCCAGGGTTACCGTTTTTTATTACAGGTTCTTAGTGTGTCGGGCAATTAGGACAACTTACTGGATATGAATTATTTATTTGAACCCAGCGCGAGAAGCCTACAGTTCAACGTTCAGCGCTTGATATTATTTTATCATTTCATTTAACCCCTAAAACGAATCTCTAAATTTTGTCCTTAATTTTGATTTTTTAATTTTAAAAAAAAATTTGAATACATCATTGGCTCTGTAAGGCATCTCTAGACATGTAAGCCATCATTGGATCTGTAAGCCATCATTGGATCTGTAAGCCAAAACTGATTCTATAAGCCATCATTGGATCTGTAAGCCAAAACTGATTCTATAAGCCATCATTGGATCTGTAAGCCAAAACTGATTCTATAAGCCATCATTGGATCTGTAAGCCAAAACTGATGCTGTAAGCCATCATTGGATCTGTAAGCCAAAACTGATTCTATAAGCCATCATTGGATCTGTAAGCCAAAACTGATTCTATAAGCCATCATTGGATCTGTAAGCCAAAACTGATTCTATAAGCCATCATTGGATCTGTAAGCCAAAACTGATTCTATAAGCCATCATTGGATCTGTAAGCCAAAACTGATGCTGTAAGCCATCATTGGATCTGTAAGCCAAAACTGATGCTGTAAGCCATCATTGGATCTGTAAGCCAAAACTGATGCTGTAAGCCATCATTGGATCTGTAAGCCAAAACTGATGCTGTAAGCCATCATTGGATCTGTAAGCCAAAACTGATGCTGTAAGCCATCATTGGATCTGTAAGCCAAAACTGATGCTGTAAGCCATCATTGGATCTGTAAGCCAAAACTGATGCTGTAAGCCATCATTGGATCTGTAAGCCAAAACTGATGCTGTAAGCCATCATTGGATCTGTAAGCCAAAACTGATGCTGTAAGCCATCAGTGACATTGTGATTTTACAAAGCCACCAAGATAATCATAGTTTTTATTTCCACATTTCTTTGATTATTATTCATTATAATTATTATGTTCATCATTAGTTTAAGAATATACAATTTTAAAAAAAATTTATTCTAATAATAAGTAAAATTATTTTTTTAAATGAAATTGAAAATAAATCCCAGCTGGCCCAGCGACATGCGTCTATCTGACCCTGAGTAAAAGAAGCGCTTCTTCCTTGCCCTTAGGCTTAGGCAGGTTGTTTAAGTTAAAATAGGTCGAGAGCAGAATTTGCACGCTACTTCCTTGCCGTCGGCGTCGGGATTTCTCAATGAATCATTCAATCCTTCTTTACCTCCTCCATTGCAAACTATTGATCCAGGGAATACGTCTTTCTGTATATGGGACGTGCCAATCATGCGACTTAGGTAGGAGTTAGTCTGGGTCGACCAAAAATAACGCGCGAGTCTCGGGGAAGGTCAGTAGACTGACGATAGGTTGTCTGCCCCTGGCCTACTTTATTTAAGATTTGTCGGTATTGTTTTTGTTTCGTTCTTTTTGACAAGCTGAACTGCGGCACACGCTGTAGACAGCCCTCGCTTGTGGGTTCCGTGGATGGCTTGATTCAAATCACGAGCACACGAAGAGTTCAAGCGAACAGCGAGCGGACACATCAAAGGATAGACACTCTCACAGGTAGGTGTTACATCACTCTCCTTCCGTGTACGTAGACAAGGGGGCGGGGGCGCTGAGATTGGGGCGCGAGGTACGCATGGCCTGGTTCTATACGTTTAGACCAGACCTTTGTTGGATTTCGATGTGTACGGTTTGTTTAAATCTCTTCAGTAAATATACCTTTTTTTCCCCGTGTTAAAATTATTTCCACATTACTTTCAAGTCAAGCTGAGGCGCTTAAAACTATTTGTTTTTCTGATTCGTTGATCTTTTCGGGGTCTCGCGTAGTCTATACCATGAAAAAAGTATTCATTTCATTTCTATGTTTGAAAAATATTTTTTTTTAAAAGTAGACTTATACTTTTGTGTAAAAAGTTTTTTAAAAATTTTCTCTCGTTGTATCTGAGTTATCATTTGCTCTAAGTTTTGTGAATGAAGAATGAAAGAAGATGAGACAAAGATAAGGCATATGGTAGATACAATAATTTCAGTGGTGGAGGTGGTCTATGAAATGTGATTTATTATTTCACCAGTGGGTCAGTGTTAACCATTGGGTCAGTGTTCACCAGTGGGTCAGTGTTCACCAGTGGGTCAGTGTTCACCAGTGGGTCAGTGTTCACCAGTGGGTCAGTGTTCACCAGTGGGTCAGTGTTCACCAGTGGGTCAGTGTTCACCAGTGGGTCAGTGTTCACCAGTGGGTCAGTGTTCACCAGTGGGTCAGTGTTCACCTGTGGGTCAGTTTTCACCTGTGGGTCAGTGTTCACCTGTGGGTCAGTGTTCATCTGTGGTTCAGACTTAACTAGTGAGTCATTGTTCTAGTCCTAGGTTATGTTTTGTTGGTACTGACTACTTGTTTAGGTGTCGTGGAAGGTCGAATCTAAGAAATCTTAAATAGCTTACAAGGAAGGGGGGGGCGGGGGTTGATGACATTCCTGGGGCTGTGAGGAGATTTGCCAAATGGCGCAAGATGACACAGAATACCAGGTTTATTAACATTGTTTTACTGAAAACATTCGTCATGCTATCGTATGAAAGAAGTTTATTTATGGGCATTCTTGTAAAGGTATGTGCCTAAGGCAGATGACATACATGTGTTTTTGTTATGGCCTATTTGTTATAATTTCACTAAGCTGATTTATTCGCAAGGCCTTGTATTATCAGATAAACGATGCAGATAGAATAATGATATTACAATTAGGTGCTATAAGTGTTTGTGTTTATGACCAAGTTTTTACACCTTTCTTTGAGTTCGTTCACTTTGTTTTTGTTTAAATATTTATCCTACATTTTTATATTGTAATTATATTTTTTCTTTTTGTATTGTCTTGATCTCCTTTTTAAGACCGAAAAATATATTTTTATCGACAATGTCATTACTTTACTCTTTTATGTAAATTAAGGGTACCTTTTTTAAGCTAAAACAAACTGAACGAATCCAAGGGTCGTCTAAAAACGTGTTATTTACGGCAACTTTCAATAACACAGAATCAACGCTGAGTCCCATGGTGCCTTAGCCTAGTCCCTACACTGCTGTTGGTGGTTGTTGCTTAGCTCCAGGACTAGAGTCCCTCATAACCGTGGCCTGTGAACGCTGCTTCCCTTGCCAATACGTTCTTAACTGAACTTAGGACGCAATAATCTTCTGTATAGAATGTGCGTCTGTATAGTATAGAGTATAGACAAACCGCGGCAAGTAGTCATACGTCAACGACGAATCCGTGTCAAAGACGCGCGTCTGTTAATGTAGCACGCAACGCAGTTTCGCATCGTCAAGTACTGGTCATTTTAAAAAAAATGATATTGACAGTGTAAGAAATTTTGATGACGCCTTAACGAAGTACGTTTAATTTTTTCGTATGTGGTTGGGGGAGAGCAATATTAAAATTAATACACATCTCAATTGTACCAAGAAAGAAACAGTTTCTGTTCTGTAACGTCCGCCTGGAATTCACCGAAAACTGGCAACAAATGGACATTTGGACGTCTCTTAATGAGAAGAAAAATGTAACGAAATAAATAAAAAGAGGGATGGCTTTTAAAAAAAAGTATAATCATTTATTTATTATTTTCTTTTTAAAAATATATTGATTATTATCATTTGTGTGTTGTTTTTGTTGACAATGCGGAAAGACGACACACGTGTCACTGTGCAATGCAACTGTTACACACCTTATTTTGCGAGTGCTTTGCTTCAAATATGCCAGCACATGTTGTTTTTTTAAAATGTCACCTAACGTAGGGGCAGGCAGTCCACCGCTCTGTTAGATGGGCTTCTCGCAACAAATCCTGACCAAATGACGTCGGCAAGGAGTTCAACACACGAGAACATTCGGCCACACGCCGTCAAAGCGGCGACTTTTGGGGCTTAACCGATCGTCTTAAGATCTTCCTGGACTAACACCGGCGACCTTGCTCCACTTAACTGTGGCCCTGGTTTGCTAGACAGACATGACCAACTTAGGTCACTTGGGATTAGTGCTTGGGATTAGCGCTTGGGATTAGTGCTTGGGATTAGTCTGCTAGGTCGTAAACCGCGAAAGGTGATATCAGAGATTCGTTAAAATCCGGAGCGACGGACAATGCCGGGAAATATTTCAAGCGTCAAGTCGGTGCACAACAAAAATTGGTGATTGAAATCGTGTAGCCTTGGGGCGTCTCGGTGTGTTGCCAAGAAGACAGAAGGGCGTCACCAATGGGTTAGAAGTGTGTTGCCAAGGCGACAGAAGTTTTCCGCCAACGATGGAGAAGTGTGCCGCCAAACAATAGACGCATGGTAAGGGCGGTGCTGGTGCCAATTAGAGAATATGTAACAATTTTGTTTTTGTAAGACGTTCAGCCTGAAAAGAGTGAAAACTTTTCTGATTAGAAGTAAGGTTATAAAAAGGGCGACACAAAGAAGGAAGATTGTGGGGCGTGTACCGCCAAGGAGTGGGAAGGACGTGACTATGGAAGGGAAGAGCGCCGCCATGGAATGGAAGAGCGCCGTCATTGAAGGGAAGAGCGCCGCTATGGAGGGGAAGAGCGCCGTCATGGAATGGAAGAGCGCCGCTAGGGAGGGGAAGAGCGCCGCCATGGAAGGGAAGCGTTCCGCCAAGGAGTGGGAAGATCGAAGGCAAGCAAGGGAAGTGTGCCGTCGAGGAGTCGGAAAGCCACCAGTTCAGGCCATTAACATCAAAGGCCACCTTTTTTTCATAATATATTAACCCAATAAAGACCTATGGAAATATTTATGTGTCGTTAATGGACACGTGCCCCCTTGCTTGTGTCATTGTAAAGCCATTAGTCAAGAATGCCACCGTCTAAGTTCGCATCCCGAAAGGTCAGCTGTTACCTTGAATTTATGCAAGAATGCTATCAGAGAGCTCTGAATTATTTCTGTATAATGAGCTCATACAACATTCTCGACCGGCTAACGGCTGGCTGTCTGGCTAAGGCTTAAGAGTCTCATGTAGTTGATACCATGTTATTTACCATACAACTAGATTGGTACTTGGGTCTATTGATGAATATACGTTCTAATGACTGGGTTTAATTATTTTTTTATGTAAAAAAATATTTTAAGAAATGCATTTTATTCACGCGTAATGCTTTTATTTTCTTCTGTTTTCATAACGCGAATTCATCAGATGGAAGCTCCAAACTTAATGAACCAATTTGATTAATGTTCAGTGCTCAATTGAATTTAAAGCTATCTTGATTCCCCTCTGTATTATTTTGGTAATTTATTGTATTTTATGTTAAATTTCCTCGATAGTTACATAGCTCTGTGAATATGTGTGAATGCATTTGAGTGTATGTAAGTTAATTTGGGTTTATGTGAGTGTATGTTCGGCTTGCGGAAGTGTGAATGGAAGATAGTAATTTATTTGGGCCATGTTTTCCTGACTTTAAAAAAAAACGTAAAAAAACTAAGTTTTTGACTATAAATCCTTTATGTACAAGACGTAACTAAAAGAATGTTCATTATAATACGCAGCGCAAGACCATCCAAAAATACAAAAATGCAGTTGTGTCGTAAAACATGTTTAACATAATGCGCACCGATCAGGAATATGTTTATAACAAGTGTTGTCAATAAAATACGCAACTTATTGCGCTACAGAAAGGTTGTTCAATATAATACGCACCGCGACACTCTATCTAAAAAAATTACATGTTACATAGGAATAAATAAAATAATCTAAAAATTCAATAATTTAATTACGGTACATGCGATCGATCTGAAATTTTGATACATTATTTTTATTATCGGTACGAAACTGCCTGCAAAATTTCAGCTCGCTAGCTTACGAGGAAGTGGGTTAAAAATCGATCAAAAGTTTTGGCGACAAGCAAGGGTGGGCGGCCGCAAGGGCGGGCGGCCGCAGACACCACGAGTTAATATAAAGGATTTAAAAATAAATAGCGCCATTTCGCATCCTAGTATTGAATAGGACATTATCGTGGATGTTACAATTAAATGTACGATAGAGTCCCTCGGTACTCGAATACCAACAAAGAAATGTCCGCCTCAATGAATACACTGAAGCTGCATTTAAACTATTTTATGGAATCTTGCTTTTTTAAACTTTATATTCCATTGTCAAATCATATGATATAATACCTCGATGAGTTCAAAGTAAAAAATAATAATAAGTACTTAAAAACAAAAACTAAAAAAGCAACTTAAAAAAAAATCACTGTTGCACTAATATGTTTTTGTTTCGTTTACCCGAATCTTTACAGCTTAACAGTATAGAGATTTTTTTCATTTCATGACATATTTCATGTTATCATTTTATGGTATTATTTTATGTTATTCTTTCATTATATCATTTCATGATATTATTTCATGGTATCATTTAATTATATCATTTCAAGGTATCATTTCATGGTATCATTTTATGCTATCATTTCATAGTATAATTTCATGGTATATTTCATGTATAAGTTTATCTTCACATTTCAGTGTATCATGGTCATATTTCATGGTCACATTTCATGGTATCATTCCAAGATTATATTTTAAGGTATCCTTTCTGCAGCCTCACCTGGCCAACTAAACCCAGTTTGTTACTGAACTGGTGGGAAAATAGGGGAGAAGTTCAGAAAGAACAGAAACTTCGGGGTCTATGATCGCATCCCTTGTCCACTTTCGCGGCCCCCGGAGAGTCAATGAAATGTTTTCCCCCCACCTCCCAGTTTTTGCAGCAGGGCCGTCCTAGCTGTGTTTATACTACAGGATGTATGTCAAATCGCCATCTTGTAGATAAATCCTGAGCAGACTTCCGTCTTCGGACGCCAGCAATTACTCGAAAATCCACCCGGCCGTGGTGAGGGGGCGGGATGCTGACGTTGCGCCCCTGCAAGGCTCACCAACATAACGTGCCGTTTTTTTCGAGATTGTCGTCAAGCAGTCAGTCTTTATGTATTTATACTGTACGTCCTTGAGGGAAAGAGATGCGCCTTTTAAGGGCGCGTTTAATGTACGGTTCGATTACCTGTGGATTATTGGGCGGACGCTAGAGAAACGGGGTACATCCGTCACGGCCAAAGTATCCGTGGAGACACAGATAGATGGATGGAGTGCAAGGGTTTGCTGCTTTTCATATAGTCTATGGGGCTCCTGTCTGAAATGAATACAGGCTTATAGTTAGCGTGGAGTGGAGTGCATGTTGTGGATGAAACGTCTGAAACGTCTCAGCCGTGTTGATTTGTTCTCTAAAAAGAGAGACTGTAAATTCGTTGAACACGGTCTCAGAAGAAACATGTATTAAAAAAGAGACCACACTTATGTATACCTACTCATTTTTCAATGACTTTCTGCTTGTTGGCCCATCACGGCAGACAGAGTTAATGGTATCTTTATGTTGTTTTAACTTATGCAGTTGTTCGTAAACAAATATATCTAGCTAACACGTTCAAGTGAGTGTGGGAGGTGTGTGTAGGTTTGCGTAAGTGTCTGTCTGTGTGTGTGGGGGGTGGGTGGGGGTGGACGTGTATTCGTGTCTATCTTTCATGTTGTTTTTCCCCCCATAACTTGTTAAAACAACATCTTTCAAACGCGATAGTTTTTAAAGTTTTGTCCTATAAATAAAAGATTGTTGTAAATGGACCAACACCATTACATGTAAACATAATCACAAGATGGAAAACTGATGAGGGCTGTCAAAGTCTTATTTTACGGCCTTATATTTTGAATCGTTTTGTTTATCGTCTACCTTTAAACTCGACTTAAATGTTTAGTGTAAGTACCCACTTTGATCCCACCATAGTCCCACACAGATTGCAGCGATTGAGACCAGATCAATAACAACAACCTCGACATCCGATGTTTAATAGGTTATTACCTGGACGCGGCAGGTCGGATGTTAAAGTGTAAGGCTGTTAGGTCAAATAGTCGGTCACTGAGTCAATCCTCATTTATGGAGTTAATAACAGTGGTCGGACAGGGAAAAAACAACACAAGAACAATCAAACAAACAAATAACCGTTTGGTTTCCTTTGTCAACAGCGCAGTGAACAGCTTGCTAGCCGTCTAGGATAAAGTTACGCCATTAATCGTCACAGAATCGCTTTGATCTGTAGATCGGTTCATCCGTGCAATCCAGTGCAGCGGGGTGAGGGAAGTCGGATTTAGAAGTTACAGACAACAGCGAGTTGATCATTCAGCTCATCATCATCCCTTACATAGAATGTTACTATCAGCATGGTTCTGCTACCACCTCCTCGAAATGAATCTACAAGCATTTTATTAAATAAACCAAGGCCCTCACTTCAGAACATGTTTTGAACCTTTCTTTCCCCTTAACATCTCTACGGGTGGCTAGCCATTTCGCATGCCCACGCCTGAACGGCGCATGATTTATGCTGGTGCATCCCATCAAGCTTGCCGAGCGTGTCAAACGTTCATTACATGACTGAGATCCAGTGGACTGTATCGTATTTTAAACGCCACATTCTTTAACTTCTCCCTATGCTGTACAACACCCAGATATACACCCTCTAATTCTCGCAAGGTGCATGCATCTAGATCTACATCCTCTACATTCTAAATCTTAAACATGGGCTCATTGCAGAATTCACTTTGAAATCTTACTACGCACTTTGGTATATGAGTACAAACTGTGAAAAACACGAGCCTAAAGTTTAGAGATTATAAAATCGAACTCATAGAGTAGTTTGCAAGGTATTGATTCGAGAGTATCTAAACCGAGTTCAAAGTTCATCACAACTTTAGTGGTGAAATTAGGACCCCCCCCCTTTTTTTTTAACCCCTCCTATTAAATACTCATGAAGGTTAAAACATCGCTCAGAAACTTCCGACGGGGCAGTTGTTTTCTTATTTTTACTTGAAGCCAATCTGTCGTCAACTGAAAGCCTGCACACTTAAAGTACGCATAGTTTATGTTCCATTTCTGATCCCTGTATTTGTAGGCATATGATTGAGTTTCGCAGTATTGATTAACGACATAGGCTTTTTGTAAGGGTTTTCACTGTTTATGTCCCGAGTACCACACTTCTTAGGGCTCGCATCTCTAACGCTCCACATGTTCATTCACATACTTTTATGATGTATGTGAAATTGTGTATCTATATGTTCCCCACGTTTCCTAAAATTGGCCCCACGCACAAGACGAGGGGGGGGAGGGTAAAAAGAATTTTGGAGGAGGGGGTAAACCTAATAGTCACGAATAAGATCTTCATGTTTACCAAATCGTATATTTAGTGCCATACATGATTTATGGCATCATTGACTTGTTTCAAAATTGAAGTTTCCAGATAGTACATGTTTTCAAACGAAAAAAAACAACAAAAAGATTTCATTTCACCGACTTATTTCCTGAGTCTGTTCGTTTGTTTAATTTTTCGTATGCCTCTGTCAGTTTTTCCATAGCTTTAAAAATAACCTCAAAATGACTCATTGGCATATTCACTTATTTGTATGGTGTTTTGACATGGAAAAGAATGCATAACAATGTTCTAGTTGCCCAAAAATAGTTTTGGTGTGAGATCCGTGTCTAACTTCACTACTAACTTGGAGAAGTTGATGTTAATGTTTGACACTCCATCACGCATCACTTATAGTAATCGCAAATTTGCATATGTACGTATGGGCAATTTATTTTTATCAATTAAGTACATGTATATCCTTGAAATTTTGTTGGCTGTTTTTGGAAGTTAACGGATACCGTGATTTTCGATTCTACAAGATGAGCGGCTGAAAAACCAGAATCATTTCTAGGTACCAGTTAGGGTCATGCTCTCGTACTACTTTCAACCCCTTGGTTTTTTTTAAGTTCAAAAGAAATATTATGATGGAGTTTGGCGTTTTGGAATCAGAAAAATGTTTTAAATAGTTCCGTCATTTCTTTTATTATTTTCTACCTTTGCCTTTCTCATATTTTATTTAACACTATTTCAAAGCTTTTCAAATTTTAGTAGATAATTAACAACGAGGAATTTGCCGCTCCCCAATCAGCACATTAGTTTCTCTTTCTCATGCTTTTTCCCAGTTCAGTAGCATGAGTTTCAGAAAAAGATTATATCCAATACGGAGTTCGGTGTTTCAACAGTTGAAACGTTTAAATATTATAGGATAGTTTCTTTCTTTTTTTAAAATCAATTTCTTATTCGGTTTATATTTTATTTTCATTAAAACGCTACAATTTCTTTTAAATTTTTTTCTTGCAAAGCTTATTACGACGAGAAGTTTGCCGACCCTTTACAAAGTGCCGCCCGGGGCATTTGCCCCCCTCTCGCTACGCCACTGGATGTCTTTTGTATTTGTGATGTCTTGTTGTATCTGGGATGTCTTGTTGTATTTGTGATGTCTTGTTGTATTTGTGATGTCTTGTTGTATCTGGGATGTCTTGTTGTATTTGTGATGTCTTGTTGTATATGTGATCTCTTGTTTTGGGCATACACATCTCAGAGAGATACAAGGTGGCCATGACCAGTGTTCGCTCTAAGGTTCATTGGTCCGGGTGCAAAATTTCAAACGTATGTTCAAAGTTGGTAAGCATCATTTTTCGTTTCAAAATTTACATTCACTCCACAAACACATTTGTTGTATAATCCTTATCTCAATTTGCTGCGCGGTAATTCTAAACTGCTGCACGGCGTTGGTCAGCTATCTGCGTGCCCTATGACACAAAGGGAGTAGGGAAATACTAATCTATATCAGGCGCTCTATAATTCAACACACCGTGTGTCGTAGCAGCGTGACCTGATCTGGATACTTCTCGGAGTGCTGCCGGGGTAAGACGAGGGTTCATGCTATATGTAAGTTATCAGAATATCTCAAAAGCCAACGATAACCATGATAATCGTACCTTATTTTAAGTCAGCCAAGCATGACGGATCTGCTCCGAGCTGCCCCACAAACATCGTCAAGAGTTGAACTGAATACTATCTGGTCTAGACGTGCGGTGTTCGATTTGTAGATCTCTTAGACACTCCATTCCGCCTGAAAGGTCCTTATGTCAGTGCTTTGTCCGATCTGTCTAAATTTGACTTCCACAAGTTGACAAATTTTGTGGGCCTGGTGTTGTCTTAGTTTTATTTCGTGTAGTGCCTCAACGCTTCGCACCATAGAATAAATCCCCGTTTTAACGACTTAGACTAAAGATGTGAACTACAAACAAAAAATAATAATAATAATATTAATAATAATAAAATAAAATAAAATAATTAAGAATACGCTTCGACTCCATTTCTTCGGAAGACGGCACAAAATAAAATATATCGAACATGTCTTTCATCACCTTCTTGAAATTTGAGGATATTGTAAATATGTTTGATTTCAATTCAACATATTTTTTTTGGCGTATTGTTTCGCTTTTCGTGGTTCTTTTATTTGCCGATCCTCATGGGACCACGATGGAAGCGATTATTTCCAGGAAGTAAATTATTTTAATACTCACCTAGTCGCGTGCGCTGCCTGCTGATGAAGTCAGCAAAAACTATTTTGAAGTTAAGCCTTTTATTTCACTGATATCACGGAGACAAAATTTGGGAACCTCTGAATTATTCACCAACAAATGTCACTACACGGCACTGCACGCCCCTTACAATCCCAAACATAGGTAAGTCACTCTATGATCTGATTCTATTCAACTTGGAGAACTCTTTTTATTAAATGTTTTCTTTGCCAAGGTTGAACGCAAAGCAGTGAAGCAATACCAGGGCGCGGTATGGTTGAGACATTGTGGACATGTTTGACAAACTGGAATAAGAAAAAAAATGAGAAAAGTCTACCAGACTAATACCATTACGATTTCTGAGATGGTATTAAGCCGCTCTGTGGTTCATCAACGAATCTCTCCGTAACATTATTACATTAAGTGCAAACTAAAGTTTTATTTGTGGTTCTTTGTGTCGGACTATTACCACGAGAACTACTGCGTTGAAACTTTTCTGTTCTTTTCACTGAGAATTCGCACAAACCAACAACAGCCGGTCCTGTCATGTGATCATACCTACAGGTTAGTTTGGTTATTGAAAAAAGGCTTTTTAAATCCATTATATGAACTTCACCGTCTTGTCGTGGTCCCGCCCGCCCGTCCGCGGAAAAACAAAGTAAAAAAATGACGCGTTTCCCATGATCGTATTGAGCTGAAACTTTGCACATAGACTTGTGTCCCCTAACAATACATTGTATTAAAATTTCAGATCGATCGAATGTACCGTAATTAAATGAATGCATTTTTAGTTTATCTCGGTGTAGCATGTGTAGGCGTCTGCTATAGTTGACCTCCGCGGGTCACTGGAGTTCACTCCAGCCCTCGATGTCACAGGGGTCTGTCGCGCGGTGCGTATTATATCGAACATGATCAATACTTTTAGTTATGTCTCATATATAAAGGATTTATAGTCAAAAACTTTGTTTTTACGGATGGTTTATTTTGAATGTCATTTTCTGCCTCTGTATTTACAGCTCACAATTTGTAAAAGAAATTCACTGCGCAACGCGTCAACAAGATTGTTTATATGTCATTCGACCCCGACGGTGTCAATTTTTAGCGTTATATTTTTCACTTTAAACTACAGTATGTAGCACTTTATGACACAAATCATACACTTAGTATTGACAGTCTGGTATGTTGAATATTTTTACGTCGAGACACAACTAACAAGAAACGTTGAAGTGAATATGTGTAAAGTATAAGTAACATAATTGGATAGCACTAGTTAAAATATACATAGTTTTTTTTCGGGCTACCGATAATAACTTGGCGCGTCGCTACAATCCTTTTATTACCACGTTTTTATTAACTTGCTTTTGTGTCTGTCCGCAATTTTTCAAATTTGCCAACTATTAGTCAACGTAAAATTGAACCACTTCTGATGGTCCTAGAGAGCTCAAAATTTTACCACAGATAGATCTTGGATGACAATACATTGTGTCAAAATTTCAAATCGATCGAATGTACCTCAATTAAATTATTACATTTTTAGTTTATCTCTATATAAGCATTTGTATCCGTCTGCTACTGTTCACACTCACGATAAAAACAGAGTTAACCCGTGACCTCAACCCCGTGGTATTAAAACGTTGGGCGGGGGCTTATGAGGTGTTTGGTAAAATTAATGGAGGTAAAAAAAAAGAATTTTAAAAGGGAAGTTCAATAAGTGTAGCAAATTGAATAATAATATGAATTAGTGTAGTATTTTTTAAATGTTTAATAATATTCATATAAATTTTTATTTATGTTTCGCAGCCGTGTACATGATTGCGAGTTGTGATGAGGGCCCCCCGCTTTTATGTGCAGTCGATAGGTTCACGGATTGAAAATTTTTATTTTCTTCTTTTTAGTGCACTTTCTATATGTAAATAAAAGCGTGTCCTTTTAAAAAAAGGATTTTTAAAATATTTTATTTTCTACTTTTTAGTAACAAAATTTTTTTAATCAATTTTTTGATATAATCAATTCAATTTAATCAATCACACTTCGTTTTCTATATCTTAAATGTGATAGTGGTAAAAAGATAGATTATTAATTACAAATTTATGTATTTTTAAAAAAAACAGTTTCCCCAACTGAAATTTGAACCCAGTGCCCAGTACCTCCAGGTCGAAAATCCCATGTAAACTAACAATTCGGCCAACTAGGCTACACAAATACCAGTTGTTCCTCTTGTATTATCATGTCAATTTAGATTTAGTTTCGAATTACTGAGCTGTTTAACACCTGGAATGTGGTCATCGATGGCTGGTGGTGAACTCCGGTGACATTCACGTGAAAGTCAAGAATATCACGGATACAGATTATATAGAAGGATAAACTAAAAATTCATTTATTTAATTACGGTACATTCGATCGATCTGAAATTTAGACAATGCATTGTCATCCAAGATCTATATGTGGTAAAATTTTGAGATCTCTAGGACCATCAGAAGTGGTTTAATTTTACGTTACAAGATTTGACGGATACAACATACAACATACAAAACAGTGTGAGTTAAATAAAACGCGTGTAATAAACAAACTTCAAGAAACTCTGATACACGAGATAACTTGAAGCCGAAGAGGGGGAGGGGGCTGGTGTCATTTGTGTCCCCTGTATTTGACTTTGTTACAGCCGACTTACAATTTCTTGGGCGTTAATTTCATCGTCCCCTCCCCCCTTTTCCGACCTGTCGTGAGGAAACACTTTACCCCTCTCCCAGGCCTTAATGGATTCAGCGCACGGACCGGACGGTGGCTAGCCGGGCATGGGCAAGAACTGCAGTCAACGTTTTTATGTACTTGTCTAACGGTTTCGTTGCGAAGATTCTCAATATTTGGCGTGCGTGCCCCGCCACACCAACTGCCCTTTAAAAATCGTGGCCGTTTGAATTAACATGAGGTGACAACACTTGGTCAGGGATATAATTTGAACTCTTCTTTGGAGAAATATAGATTTGGTTTGGGGTATGGGGAAGGGGGAAATGGCCAAGAAGATAATTTTGTTAACAAAGTTTAGTTTGGAGATAATAAACAAAAATATACAGAGTGCTTCTTGGGTGAAAAATGGGTATTCATCATTGAAATGAAAGTGGTGGAAAACGCATCATTATTCACCTTTGACCTTTTCAACGTGCTTAGCTATGTCTCATTAATCTTACACCAATTTCCCGTAAATTTCTATGGATCATTATTATAACATCGGGAAATCGGGGCCAGTGGTGTTGGATGGTTGTTTTTGGGAGGGGTCGGTAGCACATACTCCTGAAATTAACTCTGTCTACGCTGCGGCATGTGGGAGTATATTTAGGCTGCTATGAATTACAGGTCGCAATGATAAAGAATGGGGCGTAAGGGGTCTTCATGACAGGGGGCACCATTCAGGGCAAACGGGGAAGGGGTTGCCCTGGGAAGTAAGAGTGATACAATTTGTTGGCAGTGGACCGGGAGTGTAGAGTGATACAATTTGTGACAGTGGACGGGAGTAAGAGTGATACAATTTGTTGACAGTGGACCGGGTGTAAAAGTGATACAATTTGTTGCATTGACCGGGATGTAAGAGTGATATAATTTGTTGACAGTGGACCAGGAGTGTATGAGTGATACAATTTGTTGGTAGTGGACCGGGAGTATAAGAGTGATACAATTTGTTGACAGTGGACCGGGAGTGTACGAGTGATACAATTTGTTGGTAGTGGACTGGGAGTGTAAGAGTGATACAATTTGTTGGTAGTGGACTTGGAGTATAAAAGTGATACAATTTGTTGGTAGTGGACTGGGAGTGTAAGAGTGATATAATTTTTTGGTAGTGGACTGGGAGTGTAAGAGTGATACAATTTGTTGACAGTGGACTGGGAATGTAAGAGTGATACAATTTGTTGGTAGTGGACTGGGAGTGTAAGAGTGATACAATTTGTTGCCAGTGGACCGGGAGTGTACGAGTGATACAATTTGTTGGTAGTGGACTGGGAGTCTAAGAGTGATACAATTTGTTGACAGTGGACCGGGAGTGTAAGAGTGATACAATATGTTGACGGTGGACCGGGAGTGTAAGAGTGATACAATTTGTTGACAGTGGACTGGGAGTGTTGACTGTTGACCTGGAGTGTAATAGTAAAACATTTTGTTGGCAGGGGTCCGGGAGTATAAGAGTAATACAATTTGACGACAATTGACTTTATAAACAAGAACTATATAATGCAATGGTAAAGAATTGAAATCATCTATTTTAACATGTAGAATGTAGAGCCATAAAGAGGTGTTTATTGGGCATTTCAAAATTTTCTTTGTTTGTGAATTTTATGTGGACGATTTTATTCCCCTGTGTAAAAACTTAGTTTGTTGTTCGCCTTGTTATTTTCTGAGTCACGTGACCCAAAGGTGGCAGATGCATCAGGTCAATGATCGATCTTTGATGACATGAATAGAAATAAATCTAAACATGTTCTTAAACCAAATTTTAAATAATAAGTCAATTTATACATTTTTTGGTTTAAATATGAGATATAAAAACAAGCATAATTAATGTTTCCTTTAAAAAAAAACACAATTGTAAATAAAAGAATTTTTAAAAAATAAAGTGTTGAGGGGGCGGGTAAACCTTTTTACTGCATGACTTAAGCAAGCATAGAGACTAAAACGAAGATAATACACAGCAGAAGAATAAATTCAATTTGAACAAGACATATAGCGTAAATGCTAGGGTTGGTCATGAGTTGCGCTAGGGCCTCGGGCGGATCATGAAATGATAAAGACGTCTATGAGTGTTTGGATTGGTCGCTTAGAGTTTTAGAGGATCAATGACGTCATGGCTGGCTAGACTTTGAATGAAACATTAAGCCGATGATTTGTATATCATTCAGATCTTATCGCAATCTCAACATTTTAAGAACCTTTAATTGTGTTTTAAAAAATCGGCAATCCTTATTGCATTCTGATTTGGTTTCTAAATCGATTTTATTTTAGTTCAGTAGGATTCATAGATATAATACATAAGCTTCGAATAATTTCTTTCTTTCCATGCATGGTATCAATATCGACTCCATGCTTGGTATTCCCATTGAATCCATGCGTGGTATTCCTATTGAATCCATGCGTGGATGGCATCACCATCAAATCCATGTATTCTTTCCACATAAAATCCATGTATATCCATGTTTACTCAGGATTGCCATGACAACAACAAATGATATTAATTCAGAAATGATAAGCTCCAACCCATTCTGGTCTAAACTTTCCGAAACTTTGTTGTTGTTTTTTTTAAAGCGTTATCGTAATCCATTTAGAAATCTTCATTATCGGAACTTTCATGGCTGTACGCCGACAACTAATCCATTGGCAGTGCTCTCAAAAAAAGTTTTTTTGGACTCTTCTGCGATCTTTTATGGACTTGGCCTAGAAATCAAAACCACGATTTTCGTTCTGAATGAATGGAGACATGTTTTATTTGAGCAGTTAAGTCTTATCAAAGTTTGAATGGGACATGCTTTTTGCGTGTGTGTCTGTGTGTGTGCGCGTGTGTGTGTGTGTTTGCCTAGCAGAAGTGTAACTGACAATGACGGCCGAACCATCAATAACTGACTCCAATCTGAGATTACGTGGACATTAGGCGCCGGGGAGATTCCGGGGTCAGTGGGGAATCTTGTCTCACGTTGTACGTCACGACGGTTCTCGTTTTGTCATCACTGGGTACGATTACTTATACGATTTCTTAATATTTCCCAATGTCTACGCTGCCTTGCAAATAAAAGCAGTGTATAATATTGACTCAGTACTCATTTTAGTTTTCCATTATGCATTTATGAAAATCTAGGATACTTCTAGGGAACTCCAGGACTTGTCTAGGGAACTTTTGGACATGTCTATGGCACGCTAGGGCTTGTCTAGGGCACTTTATGACATGTCTAAGGCTCTCTAAGACATGCCTAGGGCACTCTAAGACATGTCTAGGGCACGTTACAAACTTTCGGTGGTCCGGTCATATGGTCACCTCGAACAATAGCTCTTCTAGAATTGTATCATGTTATAAATTTCTCTGTATTGTCTTCTACTTTCACATCTTTATACTCCATCGAGATCTTCCAAGTTCAAAGACTTCACAGTGGAACAAGTGAATCCTTAAATGGATTATCGTTCCTATTTTTAACTCGTACGTATAATTAGTGTTTCTGCTTAACCAAACGTGTACTGTGTCTTTCTAAGACAAATTCTCCCCAAATGACATCACAGAATATCTTCACCTATTTAGTGTGGAAATATATTTTAAATAGAAATATTTTTTTTAAAAATTAAGATACATTGTATTCAGTTCAAAATAGTGCTGCCTATTAAATATATAACAGTATACTCGTCGCAGCTCGTAGCCAAGTAAGTCAAGAATTTATCAGTTTAAAAATCTAAATGAGCTCTTACAACCGTCGGTTCTCCAGGAAGATTAATTCGTTTTAGAACCGCTTATCTCCTCCGCATCGTCTAAGCTCTGCGCCCTCACTTGCGTCTTGTAATTAACACCTAGCCGAGAAATCCATTTAAAAAAAAACCGGATAATCCAACCGTCTCAACGGACAATCTTTTCGCGTGATCTTGAACCTAAAGGGTTACACGTCGGCCCGTCAGGTTAATGAATTACTCTTTCAAACACTTGAAGTCATAAATCCGAGATTGGAAATTTAACACCCTACCTATCAGTCGGCAGACGTTTTTATATTGAATTTAAGAACCCATGTTTGATTAGAGCAAAATCCCCCCCCCCACCCACACACACACTCAAAAAGCAACCTAAAATAAATAATTCTTCAAGCAAGTTCAAGGTTCTTCCGTTGGATTTTGACCTTAAAACTGTGTAAACTTTTTAAAACAAGCCTCCTAAGTTCTTCATGTCCGAGTGATTCAATCCTGGGAAAGGTTCGTCCAAAACGACGTCATGGGTTTTTGTCCGATTATCCCCCCCCCAACCTCGTCACTCGTCGTCACAAAAAGTTAGGTCCCCCTTAAATATGACGTCATAAAGCGTTTAAAACCACACACACACACACTTTTTCCATAAAGGCCGTATTTACTATTTGAAAATGAGCATGTGTAGGCGTGTCGGCAAACGCCTTCATTTGCACAGACAAATACACAAAAGTATTTCAATACAATTTAATTTACATACCCAATCTTAGATGAAAAAATAATTGAGTAGAGGAAAGACAAGAAGATTGGTAGACACAAGTTCTTAATTTAAATTTTTTTTTAAAAATGCAAAGATTAACCGGAAAGCAGTGTCCGAAGTTGCGGTATCCGAAGTTACAGTGTCCGAAGTTAGTGTCCGAAGTTAGTGTCCGAAGTTGCAGTGTACAGTGTCCGCAGTTAAAGTTTACAAATAAAAATATAAAAAAATTATTTAAAACAACTGGAAAAAAGTTTTATAGTCACGTAAAATTGCGAACTTGTTTCAAACAATATGGGGTCATGGCACCAGCCAGATCGTTTTATTAGTCGATTTTCTATATGGATCGGGAGTATTGCTCACGTATAAAATACTAATAACTGCAATACCCAAACTCGTTATTGAAGGGTTTAGTTATAAGAAATAAGGCCTATTTATTTGATAAAATAATGCTGTTCGTTAAATTGCATACGTCCCTTTCAGAGTAGTGCAAGGGAAACCATCTTTTATTTTAAAATCGCTCAAGAAAGAATGTCTTGCTGTCTATTGCAATCACACAAGGCCAAGTCTTGAAATGGTTACGATTGCAAACCTTTTGACAAATGTGTGCTTTAATATTAATAGGAAGGTGACTTCTTAAAAGCATATCTCTAACGCTTCCTTTACTCCGTCTCCTCGAAAGCAACGAAAGGAGGTATTTAGATAATACATAAATAAATCAATAAAATTTAAAAAATAATTCATTACAATTTTTTTTAATATACAAAAATAAAAAACACGACGATAGTAGTTGCTTAATTTGTTGTTTCCAAATGATATCTGGCGAATTTGAAAGAAATATTTTCAATGTTTTTTTTAATTTTTAATTTTTTTAAATGTTTTTAAAATAAAATTTTCTGTAAGTCTCATGCTTCATGATTAAAAGTTTCAACTGCTATCCAGCACTAGTGCCTACATCACACATTTTTAACCATGAAAATATCGTTTAGACGTCCCCCTTCTCCTTTCATCATTCAAGCGGCACTCTATTTTCAAGGCTAGTCAAGTCCTCCAGTAAGTCAGATGACACTTGGCACCTCTAAAATTAGACACTGTTTCCCACCCCTCTCCCCCACCCCCAGAATGCCACGCGATAACAAATAATAAAACTATAAATGGAAGCTGCTATTGCAACAGCTGGGCCATTAGCCACGATCGATAACTCTATAGGAAACAAGTGCAAATAGCTGCCCCCACCCCGAAACCCCCTCGTATTTGATCGTTCCAAGAACTCCTGATGGATTTCCGATGCACACAAATATCGGTTTATTGTTCCGTCCAGTGGATATACACATCTAATTATTCTACACGTCTCTGCGTCCACCGTTTATAAAATGCCGTGAAATTTTTAATTTTAAAAATATAAAATATTAAATCAATAGCGCCTCAATTAAGGAAATGTATCTATTGACAGCCCTATTTTAGGATACTCTTTTAACGGGGCTCAAATAAAAAGAAAAACAAGTTGTTTTTAAGATGAAATCGTTTTACATCTCGCTATAATTCACACATACAATGAAGCACGGAACTTTCAGGTATTTTGTCATTTATCTTTCACTTTATATGTCTGAAGTCTGAATCGTTTGACTTTTCTTTCTTCTGCCACATAACTCTGAACCCTTAGATCAAATAGTCCAGTATAAAATAAAGGAGGTAGATTGACTGGGTTCACATTGTCCTAGAAAATGTCATTTGAAAGTGAGGGCAGAATTTCTGAATTAAGAACTGACTAAACTCAGTGGAGTTTAACATTTTTCTATGGTTTACTCTTTTCAAAGACAGAATAAAAGATATTCAGAAAATAGCTTAGGGGCCGTCCATAAAGTACGTCACGCTATTTTTGACCATTTTTAACTCCCCCCCCCCACTCGTCACAAACTGTCACACATCTTGGACCCCCCCCCTAAAGTCACACTTGGCCGGACACCCCCCCCTCCCCCCTGTCACAAACGGTCACACTTTCTTACACCCCCTCCCCCCCCCTCTGGAGCGTGATGTACTTTATGGACGGCCCCTTAATTATGATCTTCCCTTCAATAAGACTATTTACAGCAGGTTATAAGTACAGTCTTTGGGACATATTAAATCATTAAGCAAACTAGAATATTAAGTGCACTTTACAAAAAAAAACACCAAATGCGTAAATGGGATCCACTGGTTCTCTGTCTGTCATTCGTGAAAACTTTAGTGTTTGATGGTGAAATAAACGATTGGAGTGTTTATTGAGGTAAACTTTCTTCCTAATTTCATCGTGTGTATTTAAGAATCGTCTCTTTGAAGGGATCCGCGCAGTACCTCTGTTGTATGAAAACAAACGTGTGGGTGGGTGTTTTCACAATTAAGTTTTGGATTCGCTGCTGTAGACGCTACGGGCAGCCCCACAGTGTATTACAAACAGCCAGCAGGTTGGACTTGTCTAACATTACTTTGTGCTGGTCTATTCAGGTTTTATTTAAAGACACACAGTGTTTATTGTTTGAGAAATGTTTTCTCCAATAACACGTTCGCGATCCGCAGAGGTATTAGGAGTATGAAGCAGTGGTCTTTGATGGTACTTACTGTACATGGCAGTGGTCCCTAACGGTTCTCAGTGAATGCAGTGGTGGTCCGTGAAGCTTCTCAAATGGCCCTTGAAGGATTCTGTTGTACATGTGGGTGTTCAATGATGTCCTGATTGTTCTGGCTCAGTGTATACCAAGATACACATATATTTTAATTAACTTAGATCACTTCCTATGTATCTCCATGTATTACACCTAAGTCCATGGCTATCCTCTAACGCAGTGCTTCTCAAACTTTTAGTATGGCGGACCGGCAGGAATTTTTCCATTGCACCAGGGACCGGTGCACTATTTTACCAGCACTGACAATTTTTTCTGTCCCTTTTTTGATAACTTCTGTGGACTGGCAGCGGATGTCCCACGGACCGGCACCGGTCCGCAGACCACCACTTTGAGAAGCACTGCTCTAACGTATAGGGTATACGCCATTATTCCCACTTACCATGGCTCCCGGTATGTCACACCCCATCTCAGAGCTAGCCCGTTTCTATATCAACTCAAACCACATCATAATTTAAAAATGAAGTTATTCTTTTGAAATCTTACGGTTCTGGTTAGGAATAAAACGCACATCGTATGTCAACTACTATCAGTGTCACATTAACCATTCGTGAGTCACAGGTCACATGATATCTTGTCATACAGATGGTATCTTTATGTTTCTGATCTTTATCCTGGCCTTTTGACCCCGGCTTTGTATTTTTGCCTGGCTATTTAATACCAGAGACGTTGTAAGTTGGTTTGGATTTCAGGGGCGGAAGCCTCTTCTCGGGCCTCTATCTTGACTATAGGAAGCACGGCAGAACAATAAGATATCATCAAAACCTGATTTGGATGATACATGGATAACACAAGGAAATATACTATTTTGATGATATATGGATGACCCAAGGAAATATACTAAGTGGATTATATGTGGATAAACCAAGTAACAATGACACGATTCGACCGTAGCAGCGTCACAAGAGACTCCGGAGTTTTCACTGTGCTTAAGTCACACGCTTAAAACATCATTTCCTCTAGGATAGGGGTGAGCAATTGTTTAGGCCCGCGGGCTTCTTATGTGATCTCGAATTTTAGCGGAGGGCCGCACCATTTAAAATCATTGCATTCTTTAGTTAACCTTGCCTTTCATTTCTCAAGAAAAAAAAATAATTAAAAAAATAATTTAAAAAGAAAAACCAAATTGTATTATAAAAATCAATAATAAATACTTTTAGAAAAGTGATAGTTTATCAAATGTACGTATTGTGATAATATCATATGATCTACATTTAAAAATGTTTCACTTTTAATTTTATAATCAGTTTAATGGGACACTAACATCCTAAAACACATATTCTTTTTTTGCAATTAAAAATATTAATAAAATCAAGAGTGAATTTGCTTTTTGAGACATGAAGCAAATCTCAGTTCGAGGTGGGTTTTCTGAATGTCTTGGCAGGGGGAGGGGGGGGGGCACACACAAAAACAAACAAACTCTTTGGCAGGCCGCATTTGGCCAGCGGGCCACACTTTGCAATCTCCTACTCTAGAAGACTTAGAAGACCGACTTTAACCTCTAGCGACATTAAACACTGTGTTTAACATTTCTTTAATCAGCTGCGTACAAAGGTTACGATTCCAAACAACTTGTTGTAATATTGTAGAACGAGCTCCTTTGTGGAAAGCTTGAATAGAGCTTAGCTCAAGCCACCACTTAGTGTTTGCGATGTATGGAAAGTTGGTAGTTGGTAGTATTTCATTTTTATTTCTTTCAATGAAAAGGGAAAGTGAGAAGTGAAGCAATTTTAAGACGTGCGTCTTACAATGGAAGAAATTTTCTCATATAGAATATGTGTTTGTATATATATACGTAAGTAATATTATTATTGTGATTTGGGGAAAAAAGGGGGAGGGGGCTGTTTGGAGAATAAAATGTGGTTTTAATAATTTAAAGTGGAGAGACCCACTTCCCATATACCATAATTTCTGTCTCCACTGTTCGCGTGGCACTGGGGGCTGTACACTTGTTGAAATACACAAGTACACGTTGAAGGTGCTGCAGTTGTAGTGGTATTTGGTGTATCATCTTCTCGCATTAGGTGGTGTTGTCTGGTGGGGGGAGAATATGGCTCTAGGTTTTTGCCTCACGCTCCTCTGCATGTTTCTGAGATCTTATAAATCCATTTAGCCAACACCCAAGGTGTATCCCGTACGCCTCCCAATTTAGCTCGATCTGAACGAAAAACACAGCAAGAATCTTTCTGAACCTGTTCCATTCAGCCCAATGGCTGTTTCTAAACAAAGTCTCTTACCCAAATGGCTGTTTCTGAACAAAGTATATCGCCCCAATGACTTTTTCTAGACAAAGTATATCACCCCAATGGCTGTTTCTAAACAAAGTATCTTGCCCTAATGGCTGTTTCTGAACAAAGCATATCGCCGCAATCACTTTTACTAAACAAAGTATCTTGCCCTAAGGGAAGTTTCTGAACAAAGTATACCACCCTAATGGCTGTTTCTAAACAAAGTATCTCGCCGCAATGACTTTTTCTAAACAGAGTATCTCACCCCAATGACTTTTTTCTAAACAAAGTATCTCGCCCTGATGGCTGTTTCTGAACAAAGCATATCACCCCAATGGCTGTTTCTAATTAACGTATTTCTGTACTTTCCTTTCTGTGGCATTTTGCTCCTACACGGTTAATAGATAAATAACTATTTTTGTACATCTAATAAGAACTAAACGGAAACATGAAAATTTATATTGATTTCCCATAATTTTTATGGATTGATTTGGAAAAAAAATCTTTGAGATTAATTTTTGAAGAAAAACTAAATTCCTTTAAATCCCCGAGGAAGCAGCTGATGGATAAACACGGGCTTAGGCCAGATTACGAGATGCCAACACAAAAGAAGAAGCCTGTTTGCCGTGAAGGGATTAATGTGGTGTGGCCAGAAAGAAAATAGATGTTTTAATTTAATAATAACAAACAGAGCAACAACAAAAAAAAACCAACAAAAAAAAACAACATGCCTGCTAATGTTCAATAGACAATATTGGCACTCCGATAAGAAATGTGTAAATACTTGAGACAAAACCACAACATATTCAAAGAAATTAGATTTAGATTTTTTTCCCCCTCTTTTAATTATATACTTTAAGTTGATTAAGGAGTCCACGTTCCTCTTGATAAGTCACCCTGAAAATGATATTTTTTTAGACTTGCTTGGCCAATTACCTAAATTAGAAAAGACGGATGTGCATCATCAAGCATACGGTCGATGCGATCTTTTCTCAAATCTGTAGGTAAAAATAATAAATATGTATCTCAAGGAAATGTTTTTTTAAATAGTTCTTGCTTTATCTGCCGATTTCTGAGCATAATAACGACAAACTATTGTACCATCAAACATCATTTCGTCAGCCCCTTAACTTTTAACGACATCGCTACAGTAGCGCGCAAAATTAACGTAACCACCCATTCCTTCCCTCACCACGGCCACCCATTCCTTCGCTCACCACGGCCACCAATTCCTTCGCTCCCCACGGCCACCCATTCCTTCGCTCAACACAGCCATCCATTCCTTCGCTCACCACAGCCACCCATTCCTTCGCTCACCACGGCCACCCATTCATTCTCTCACCACGGCCACCCATTCCTTCTCTCACCACGGCCACCCATTCCTTCGCTCACCACGGCCACCCATTTCTTCGCTCACCACGGCCACCCATTCCTTCTCTCACCACGGCCACCCATTCCTTCGCTCACCACGGCCACCCATTCCTTCGCTCACCACGGCCACCTATACCAAACGCATTTATGCTCTTTAAAAGATAGGCAGGAAATTCACAATCTCCTTGATCTTTTCTCTTTGACCATGTCTCCTTGACTTTTTCTCTTTGACAACGTCTCTTTGACCTTTTCACTTTAACCATATCTCATTGGACGTCTTTCTTTGACTGTGTCTTCTCGGCCTCATATAATTGAATGTATCACATTGACCTTGTTTTCTTGACCATGTGTGCTTGACCGATCTGTGGACCTGGCGACGCTCACAGGAAACTGGTACATAACAGAGACGGATCTAACAGTGATCTGAGGATCTTAGCCTCTGTCCCACAGTGCGTCATACGACGTCCGCTGTTACCTCTCACCACTTTGTATACGTTATCACAACAGCGAAGTGCCCACAGCGACAGCAGCCCCTGCTTTTTGTTGTTGTTGTTGTTGTTGTAGATATCGTTGTTGGTGCTAATCCACTCGCGTCAATTGTGGAAGTAATTAGAGAAAAAAAAGAAGTGGGCAGAACTCCTGTTTTTAATTTCTAAACCTCCTTTTATTTTATAATAGAAAAACATTAATCTAAAAAAAAAGAGAGAGAGAGAGAGAGAGACAGAGAGAGAGACAGAGAGAGAGACAGAGAGAGAGACAGAGAGAGAGACAGAGAGAGAGACAGAGAGAGAGACAGAGAGAGAGAGACAGAGAGAGAGAGAGAGAGACACACACAGAGAGAAAATAAGAAATCATACTTGCTGGTGGTTTTATTCAAATCTGGAACCCTATCGAGCGCTCCATCCCACGGATCGAATCTAACAAATAATGATTACAACTTTCTTGAGGGATTTCCGATGATTCAACACGCTATAAAGAAGTGAAAAGCCAATAAGAAATTAATTAAACAAATAATTGCGGTAAATGTAATTATGTGTTTTCCTAATGCTGGCTGTTTCTTTGTTTTGTAAGACCGATCTATGGACGACTCTTTCCTAACATGTGCTAATCGGAAGCCGTAGTTGTGCAAGTAAACGTCACCGTTCTTGTCAAAGTAAACTTCACCGTAGTTGTGCCAGTAAACGTCAGCTATAATCATCTATTCATCGACTTATAATGTTCAGTTACACCCCCTCCCCCGTACAAATTATTGTAATGCAGATATTTAATACTTCGCTTATGTGTGCCTTGTGCCGTCAGTTATTCGTCAGTGATATCTCTACCAACATTCACATTGTCTTAGTTTTAAATTTCAACTATATTGTCGAATATTAGCTGAACTCAGGGTTCCTCAAATTTAATTTATTTTTTTGCCAGCGCTTCATGGTGCGCTAGTGCTGTGACATCCGGGTCTTACGTGTGAGCACACACTTTTTTTTTAATGGTGACAAGAGGCAACATATGCCGATGAACCCTATTCACAAAGACTGCACTAATCCACGAACCTTGAGAAATGAGTTCACTCGTCTAGACAGTATTGAAGGCCGCATTGCTCACACTACATTCCTAAGTCGGTTGGCTCAGATATGCCACTGGGTTACGTTGAAAATGCGACTTTGAGAAACTGATATTGAGGTTAACTCCCTTGTATAACGTATTCTTGTGGGCTATGGTCCCCCACATTCCTATCACGTGTATCGACAACAGCTTGCTTTAATAACCTCTCTCTAAAATGAAATTAAAATGTATTTATTTTATTTTTAAAAAGTTTGAATTGATGCAAATTACGCCAAATGGTAAATGACATGGGTAATATGAATCTATTGACTCTGAGAAGGGGTCAGGCAACGGAAACAAAAATGTCTCTTCACGTCTCCGAGCCTGCTATTTTGCTAGGGGTGGTGCAATATTTCTTTCTTGTCTTCCAATTCAATATAACAATCACCACAGTGATTTTCCTACCTCATTTCCGCGTGCAGTGCTGAGTCCCCATTCGCTGCTGCCCACGCCGTTCGCTCCGTAACGCACATAAAATTATATGGTTAATGACGCACTCTAATAAGATTATTAGATTTTGCGCCACGTTAACATACGGTAAAATTTAAATTTGACATCCAAAACATAGAAAAGATATTATCTCACATGCAATAGGTCGTTGTCATGCAACCAGCGTGTGGATTAGTTTTTAATCTGTTTAAACCACGAAATGAGCATCCACACTCGAAAAACCGACAATAACTGACGGTACAAGCACCACATGAAACCCATAGTCAACCACAGCCCAAGATTATATTTGTCCTTTCAATGTTGAAAGAGATTCAAACTGGAGAAGCAGTTGCGCTCAGTCAGCACTTTTTGACATGCAGAGCTGGTGTTAAAGTCAAGTTTGGCATTCGAGGGGACGATGCAGTGACTTCAAGATTAGCTGACATGATAATATGCGGTGGCAGGGCTGTTAGTCGAACTTGGGCTATCTAACCGGAAGAGGGTCATCAAATCTTTGTCTTACTGGCATTGGCGTCAGCAGAGAGGGGGTGAATGTCGCAGACCCCACTGAAAAATTATCACGCTTCAGCGGAGTTCAATCGGTATCATTTTTAACACTTGATATCTATTAAATGAGGTAAGGCTTAGGACGAAGTTTGTAATTTATACAAAATCGGTTCATTTACTTTTTTAGTTAAGATTTTGAAGAAACCCCCGCCCCAGCTTTTTAGGGCCGTCCATAAAGTTCGTCACGCTCCAGAGGGGGGGGGTGTAAGAAAGTGTGACAGTTTGTGACAGGGGGGGGGGTCCGGCCATGTGTGACGTCACGGTGTTTTATATTAAATTTTAATTATTTTGTTAATAAAAAAGAAATTTTTGTTCGAAAGTGTGACGTATTTAAGGGGGGGGGGTTCCAAGATTTGTGACAGTTTGTGACAAGGGGGAGGGGGGAGTTAATCATGGTAAAAAATAGCGTGACGTACTTTATTTATAGGAGTAATTATTTTTTATTTTCTAATTTTCCCGCAAAATAAATATATAAAATAAGGTCTTTGCTAATCAAAGAGTTTATTTTAAATAGTGCAATTTAAAAAATAAAACTATTTTAAAATTGGTAAAAGAAAATTATTCTTTACATTCTCAGTGTCGTTAGACATGTTTAAAAACAAGTTAATTTAGAAGACTATTTGTTAAAACGGTATTGTATGGGAACTTGCAGGCACTTAACTCACTATAAACGGACGGACTCGATTTTTTTTCTCTAGTCGCTCAGAGTTTGGAACGACCTCGACATCCTCTGGGCTGTCATGAGTGGTAGTGTGTGTGTGTGGGGGGGGGGCGACACTAATGTTATGGTGGCGGGGGCCAGTAACAATGACATAACAGACAACGGTTTGTGTATTCATGCCAACGGAGCCTTGTCGTCACCTGTTGTCCCCCTCCCCTCCTCTGCTCCTATATTAGCGTGTGTCGGGTTGACGCTGTGTGTAGAACAATGACTTATAAACCCAGCGTCGCATCGGGTCGTGATCTGATCGATCTCTTTGTGCCCTTATAACATGACGAGATATTTGAATGGTCACCAGATTCAAGACGCCATCTGTCTCTCCGTTGTGTCGTGTTTGTGTTTAATAACCTCCGCGCACTAACTTGTATGTTACAGTCAAGCTGCCTTAGAAGTCCGTCTGGCCGACTTAAAACCAACTAGATGCTCTAGATTTCACCATGTTGGAGGGACTTCTTTTTTACGATCAAAGAAATTATTTTTTACACCATACAAATCCATATTCAGATCCGAGGCTAAGCTTTGATACATAACATATTTTAATTCAACAACCCGTAAAAAAGGTTTTTGACTATGAATCCCTTAGTCTATATATGAGACATAACTAAATGAGGCATAATAAAAATATCATTACTTTGTTTTTGAATCTCATATTCTCCTTTTCGCCCAGGTTGAGTCATGATATTGATGCTTGCCGCTACCAAGGAGAAGTATTTTTAAAAGTTCACAAAGGTGCCGCTGCGGCATAAAAATAATAGTGTCACCAATTAGCCTCAATCTTAACACATGGCATGCATTTCTACTTATTTACATTGTTTCCTTTTCACAAATTATTTTAAGCTCAAACAATGAGGTCATGTTATATGCTATTTTACGGCGAGAAACGCAACACGATTTTTAATCTCGACACCAAAATGTTTATTATTAAATCCCTTATATTAACTTCACCGCCGTCTCTCTCTGTCTCTCTCTGTCTCTCTCTCTCTCTCTCTCTCTCTCTCTCTCTCTCTCTCTCTCTCTCTCTCTCTCTCTCTCTCTCTCTCTCTCTCTGTCTTTCGTCGTCGAGCGGGCGGAAAAACAAAAGACAAAATGACCCACTTCCCGTTATGCCATCGAGCTGAATTTTGTCACACGGACCCGTGTCACCTAACAATGCATCGTATCAAAATTTCAGATTGATCGAACGTACCGTAATTAAATTAATGCATTTTTAGTTTATCTCTATACAACGTATGTAATTCAATTTCACGGTTTGTTATTGTTTTTTTCACGTGACAGTTCAGTTCGCGCGTTGACGGCACCCGTCGATGTACCCGCGTGCTTTTGTTTACATTTTACGTGTCACGCTGAGCTCGGTCCAGCAATCGGTGACCAGACCTTTCCCCTCTCGCACCCCCCGGGTTATAAAGCAAAGGGGTGTTAAGACAGATTCAGTCTGTAAATGTTTGTCGCGTTTGAACATAATCAAAACTGTTAGTTATGTCTCATATATAAGGGATTTATAGTCAAAAACGTTGTTTTCACGCGTTTATTTTATTTTACGACTAAATTTTGAATTTAAAAAAAATAATCAAGAGTTACCCTGCATAGCGAGCACACACGGACGCGCTCTATCGCATTATATATATGACTAGATTGTACTGGGGTGCCGTGGCGCCTACGGCGCCCACTTTTTTTTTAAAAGCCCAGCTAACTTGTACTTGTTTGATAAATACACTTTATCAACATTTAAAACTCTAATAAGAATGCAGGACTAAACACAAATCATAGATAAGCGTAGGACGCAATAATCTTCTGTATGGAAGGAGCGTCTGAAACAGATAAGATAAGATAAGATAAGTATTTTATAATAGGGTTTGTAGGTAAGTATTTTATAATAGGGTTTGTAGCGCCCACTTTTTTTGGTAAAAAGCCCAAGTAATTTATCCTTGTATGATAAATACGTAATATTAAACTTCCTGAAATGTACACAACGTATTTTATAATTAACAATCCGCATATCCTAATTTTACATATCAACATACATAATTCCCGTAATGAATGTAATGCTTCTTGGATGTAATGCCGATTTGTTCAATAGTGCGCACCAAAAATTACTGCACCATATATAATTATTTTTGAACGTTCCGCATAAAATTGTTCAATATGATAATAAATGAATCAAATAAAAATAAATTAAGAAAAAATGAAAGTTCTCTATTACGTTATTTTTTAATCTGATGTGTATTTATTTTGAAAACTTCCGTCATTTTTGACTGGTGATACGCTAGTATAAATATAAGCTAAAACAATGACCTTATGTAATATTTTATTTACAGCGCGTCTTTAATTTATAATTATTTTGCACACCTTTTGATGCTTAGCTTATATTAAATATAAGCTCAAACAATGATGCAATATAATTATTTTTTTACAGTGCTAATCACCACACGATTTATTTTACTGCTATAGACTGTTGTACATCTTTCCTCAGCGTTCCACATCCAATGAATGAGTGAGCCGCCAGTGACTTTGACTATTAATTTCTATTTATATACTAGCGTATTTCAGCTGAAATCTATTTATTTTATAAAAAATTCTCTTTTTTTTTACGGTGTCTACGGCGCCGACCTTTTTCAAAAGCCCAACTAACTTGTCCTTGTTTGATATATACGAAATATTAAACTTTCTGAAATGTACACAAAGTATTTTATAATAGGGGTTGTAGGGCGCCTACGGCGCCCCCTTTGTTTTTTAATTTTATAATTAACCATCATCAAATCCTCTTTTTACATTGATCCCTTTTCCAAAATTAAAATATGAGCGAAAACAATGACGTCATATAATATTTTTTTACAGCACATCTTTAATTTGCACACCATTTGATGCATTGGTGCAGTTATTTGGTGCGCTTCTTTCTAAAATTAGTAGCGTCACGGACAGACACTACAGACGTGACAGTGCAAATTATATTGTTTAATATATAAATATATTCTGTATCTAATAAAAAATTAAAATATTTTTAAAAAAAGCAACGGCATAAAGTTGATACCAATTACGAGCTTTGAGGCCAGAAGGAGGGAAGAAGAATGTTCAAGCAGTAAAGTATGTAATAAAATGACTTGACAGCGAAAAAGGTGGTCGGGAAATAGCCCATGGGGTTAGACTTTATTACTTGTGTAATTTACGCCCTGTCGACGCCGCAACTTTTTGCCTGGTTCATTTCTAATGGCCATTTTCTAAAGCCAGCACTTTTCCCTCACATCTTGGTGTATGTTATTAGTATTACAACCTTCAGCAACACTCACTCATCATCACTGGTCGGCATCGGCAGCCCATCAAATCATTGGTCGGCATCGGCAGCCCCATCAAATCATTGGTCGGCATCGGCAGCCCCATCAAATCATTGGTCGGCATCGGCAGCCCCATCAAATCATTGGTCGGCATCGGCAGCCCCATCAAATCATTTTTTATTAACGTTATCCCATCCACAAACCTTCCAGCCTTAATTACTCCCGCTCACCTCCGTGAGCTCACCATCCTTCCCCTTCATTTGCTCACCATTCCCCATCTTCATTGGCCCCCATCGCTCACCTCTGTGGGTCCACCATCGCTCACATTTGTTGGCTCACTATCACTCACCTCTGTTGGCTCGGCATTACTCACATCCGTTGGCCCACCATCCCTCACCTCTGTTGGCTCAGCATCACTCACATCCATTGGCCCACCATCCCTCACCTCTGTTGGCTCACCATCACTCACCTCTGTTGGCTCAGCATCACTCACATCCGTTGGCCCACCATTCTTCACCTCCATTGGCCCACCAATCCACACATCTGTTGGCCCACCAGCCCTCACATCCATTGGCCCCCTATCCCTCACATCCATTGGCCCACTATCCCTCACATACATTGGCCCACTATCCCTCACATCCGTTAGCCCACCATTCCTCACATCCGTTGCCCCACCATCCCTCACATTTGTTGGCCCACCACCCCTCACCTCCATTGGCCCTCCATCACTCACATCCATAGGCCGACGATCCGTCACCTCTGTGGGCCTACCCCACTCACTCTAATCCACCCTTAAAATGTACAGTCTCCTTACTACTTCCGTTAGAGATCGCAACGACGGCAACGTCTAGAAAAACAGTGGTCCTCAAATGACAACGAAAGATTATTGAGTCGGTGCAATTTTTATTTCCTAGCATTCATATTCCATAAAACATTAACGGTATGGAAAAGAAATCTCAATTTTAAAAAAAAATTTAAAAATTCCATTCAAGTGAAGTGTGTTAGAATATTTAATTTTGAATGTCATTAGTAGTCATTCTTTCTTTTATTTAAATGAATTCCCTTTGCATTAATTTTAGCTCTTATATTTGATATGGAGTATAATGCTTCTTCTATCCCACTTTGCACTATACCAGCTAGATGTAATCAATAAGTTCAAATAACAGAATTTATGCGTGCAGAGGAAAAGTTTGGTATTAACTCTTATATTTATATGGTATTTACTGATAACAAAACAAAGTTTGGGGATTGTCGTATGGGGTGTGGATAATATGGTCTAGATAATAAATGACATTTGTAAAACATAAAAATATGTGTTTTTTTAAGTATTATGTAATTTTAAAAAAAGCTCGATTTTAACCAAAATGACCGTACAGACTGAACAGCTTTTAAAACAATGAGAACCACTAAGTCGCGTGACAGATTCCCTATCGAGAAGTTACAGCATCCCCCCCCCCAAACCTCCGCCCCACAAGTGTTTATCCTAAATAAACGGATTTTCTTCAACTGAGACCATCACATTTTTTTTAATGACAGGTTGCAGCAACTCGAACAACTCAGAGATAAAGGGGGAGATTACCGCTTGGACCAGTTTTAAAAAAAAATTCTCCCCACAGGTAGCTACTTAGGCATCACTTGTTGCCAACAGGTAGCCTGGTGCACTCCTTGGGTGAGCCAGCCCCCCCCCCTCCTTCTCTCTCTCCTCCCCGATGCCCCGTTATCGATGCTCAGGTATCTTGTACCCAATGTGTTACAGGAATTGTAACAATGTGTGTGTGTATGGGGGGGGGGAGGAGGAGGTGGGTGAGAGAAGTAGGGAGAAAAGGTTTTTACTCTGCTCTTTCAATAAAAAAAAGCTCTTTGCATCAGATGCCAGGACTGATGAGTCAATTCTATGTACGGCACACACGGTGTGAGAATGAATCATGCGCAGTGTTGGTAAATATTTAATTAGAGTAACTCAAAGGAAAGTATTTGGTTTCTTTGTTAAATCAATTTCCCTAATTTTCGCACATTCAATTGTCGTTTGAAATATGATAAATGCACTGATTCAAACATATGATATGTACACTAAATCAAACATATGACATATGCACTGAATCTAACATTTGATATGTGCACTGAATCAACCAAATGTTATATATGCAATGAATCAAACTATTGTTATACTTTAGTCTGATGTTGTTGAGCCTTCTCGTCCATGGGGGGCATCCACCGATCATCGTCGGCGTCTGCGATTCCTCCAAGGGCACAGGCCACCTACGAGAGACCTCCAGGCATCTCTATCCTGGGCCAGCTTCTCCAGGATCTTCCATTCATGGCCAATTCTCTTGATGTCTGCCTCCATTCTCGGCGCCAATTGTTTCTTGGACGGCCTCTTTTCCGCTTACCCTGTGGGTTCCATTTCAGGGCTTGATTTGTTGTATTAGAAGCAGGTTTTCTTAGTGTATAACCAATCCACCTCCACCGCTTCTGGATAATCTCTTCCTCAATGGGCTTCTGTTTTGTCCGCTGCCACAGTTCCCGGTTGCTGATTTTATCTGGCCAGTGAATTCTGAGAATCCTTCTTAGACAATTGTTAATGAAGGACTGGATTCTGGTCAGATTGACGGCCGTTTTTCTCCATGTCTCGGCTCCATGATGAGTCTGATGAGACTTTCAAATAAATCAGCGATTTGAAACTCAACCTCAGTGTGAATATTTTAAAGTACTTAAAGTTAATTAAACTTTATCAAGATTTTTAGCAACTACAGTAATCATTGCACCATTAAAAGATCGACTTTAGACGTATTCGTTCAGTTCTGATTGAGATCCGCTGACAATATGAAGTATTTCCACAACGGTGGCACCCCGAAGCACAACACAAAGTCACTAATTCGTCGATGTAACGCGATCCTCGTGGTCCGGTAATAAAGCAAAGTTACGGGTGTGTCGTCCGTGCAATAAGTTTCTGTCTCCCATAGCGCTCATGACGTTCATGCGCTCGTCATTGCCCTCGGTGTTGTGCTGCTTACAACCCTGGTTGATCTCCGTAACGTGAAACCCGCTTGCAATGCTCATACGCCATAGTATTGAGGTGGAGGGCCCTTTTCTGTAACGATCGTATTACACTTTGTCATTGAACACGAGAGGTGCGGTCATCTGAGACGAGGTATGTGTGTACCCGTCATGTGGCATAGAGTCGAGTGTGTGATGCTGTACCCGTCATGTGTCATAGAGTCAAGTTTGTGATGCTGTACCCGTCATGTGGCAAAGAGTCGAGTGTGTGATGCTGTACCCGTCATGTGTCATAGAGTCAAGTTTGTGATGCTGTACCCGTCATGTGGCATAGAGTCGAGTGTGTGATGCTGTACCCGTCATGTGGCAAAGAGTGTAGTGTGTGATGCTGTACCTGTCATGTGGCAAAGAGTCTAGTCTTTTTCAAATGGAGAAGAAAAAAATTCGTTAACTTGATTGCATGTTCCCTATAAGAATTGTTGGTCCTTGTGCAAGGTAAAACAAACTCGTGTGCAAACTTGCACAGCACAAATTTTGTTTGAAAAATAGTTTTAAAAAATATGATGCGCGTTTTTTTTTCAACTACTGTGCGACGTCAGTCAGATATCTGCGCTGCTACATAGCCGCGCAGCTTAAAGGGAACATTGAAATCAACCATCAATGTTCACTTTCCAAACGTAACTAAACTGAGTTAACAGACACACGCTTCTGTTAACTGAGTGTTAGCGGTTCCTAGTTTGAGATGCACTCACACATTTCATTTTTTTTAATTCACTCTGTCGTTTCCGTTCACCCGAGTGGTTATCGATTTGGCCAGAAGTTCGATCACTGATGTATCGGCGGTGACATTAACAAATGATGTTTGTATTGATTCGATTCGGACCTTGTAAATACAGACGCGATAGTGTGTAATGTGAATGCAGCACCTACTGTGTCCTCGTATTCATTTCCTTGTTTTGGTAAATTTGGATTGTTCTGGAAGTTTTAAAGGCACATGAAAACTTCTGAGGATTTGACCACCTCTTTTTTTAGAACGGATTTGCTCAATTGTTTTTACAGTGAAATCCTTAAATTCATTAACAAAATAAACTCAAATACGAGTAAAACTAGGGCACTTATTTGATGAGCTTGGTGTATGCTAGTGAAACACACAATAAGTAAACCGTCTTATTTGCCTATCATAGATAAGATAGCACAAGAATTAAGGAGAAAGAAGCGCCTTATAAGGTACAACAAGATCAGTGTTTGAAGTAAGCGGTGACCCCCTGACAGACGGCTCATGCACCTATTGGTCACGGCTATTGATCAGCTTTTTACACATAATGTAAAAGGGTAGCAAGCTTCCCCATCCAGAAGTCCGAGGTACGCATCACCAACAGTGGGCGATCTGTTGCTAATGATGCTAGCGATTATAGAATGTCAAGTCTTATTCCTTTTTGTCTTATCTTATTTATTACAGACATTCCTACTGTACTGAAGATTATTGCGTCATACGCTTATCCATGATTTATATATTGACTTACTTTTTCTATCAGAGTTTTGAATGTTGATGGTGTTGGTCGGCCCCTCAGTAAATCTTTGTTCCCAATGGATATCTTCGTGAGCGCGTTTAGCCTATTTTTCAAATTAAAAGCCCGATAGTTATTGAAAGAGGACCTGTGATTTAAGTGCTGCCTGTAAGTGTAATTGTGTGTGATTATGGTCCGCCTCTGACGCCAGGGGAACAGCTCGATTTATATCAATTTTGTTGGACCTCCCTGATTTTTAGGAAAAACAATTGATGGAGGTGTTATTAATTTAAACTTACGTGGTCATCTTTTCTAGAGTCCTGAAATTGACCTATAGTCTGGTAATCTTATATGTGATGCTTATCATAGTCATTGTATATGTGAATCTTATCTGGGCATCTTATCTTAACATTTTATCTGGGCACTCTATCTTGTCTGCAAAGAGTATCTGATCAGTCTATGTGTGTATCTTATCTACTCAGCTTATTTGTTAATCTTACCTGCATGGGCACCTGTCTAGACGTTCTTCCCTACTGGAAACTGAAAGTGGTTCACGGACACTAATGTCAGCCAACAACATCATTGGATATAAGTGGGAAGGGACTTCATTCAGGCGGGGTAGTAAAAAATGGTTATAGAAAAGGGTAGCGTCAACCACTTCCAGTTTCCAGTTGGAAAGAACTTCTAGATTCTAGATATTAATTCTGCGCTGACCCAGACATTTGATATACACCACCCCCGGTAGTCGCTCTGAAATGACCGGTATTGTCTATTGAACCTGAGCATGGGGACGGACCATTAAGTCCTTTCCGTTAACGGCCTCGGATCTTAGCGTATCTACACTCCGGCTCTACAATTTCACCGCACTTTACACCCCAGCGCCACAATCTTGCCAATTTTAACACCTCTACCCCGCCACCCTCAAACTTCTCGAATCGCCCCACAACCTTCTGCCAGCTTCTTACACCCCCTCCCTGTCCACCCCAACCCGCCCTCTGCGCCAACACCTTACACCCGGGTGTCACATTCGGCTCTAAGTGGACCAGGCGTAAGAAACCATTTCGACCATTGCTGATTTCGTGCTAAGTCAGCCTCGTTGTTGGTTGTTTTTGCGCGCATTAATTTACTTAACCCCGACACAGTCCTTCAATCCCTACACCACAAAATTTTTTTTAAAAAGTTCTATCGGTATGTAACATTAAAGCATGACAGTAGCCCCAGCCGTCATAAAACATTTGCAGGCAATTTGCAGCCCACAATTTCTCTTTGCTAACTATAAAAAGAAGCTTTCTACGAAGCAGACATGACCCTTATAATCATCAAAACATAAAGATTTGTACCAGGTAATATATAATAGTTTTTGATGGACCCTCTCCGAACAATGAATTTCAATATGTTGAAACACACAATGTACGACCTTATAACAATTGCCTTAGTGATACTCTCCATGTAAATACGGAGAAGATATTGAAGATATTGAAGATATTGAAGATATTGAAGATATTGAAGATATTGAAGATATTGAAGATATTGAAGATATTGAAGATATTGAAGATATTGAAGATATTGAAGATATTGAAGATATTGAAGATATTGAAGATATTGAAGATATTGAAGATATTGAAGATATTGAAGATATTGAAGATATTGAAGATATTGAAGATATTGAAGATATTGAAGATATTGAAGATATTGAAGATATTGAAGATATTGAAGATATTGAAGATATTGAAGATATTGAAGATATTGAAGATATTGATGATATTGAAGATATTGAAGATATTGAAGATATTGAAGATATTGAAGATATTGAAGATATTGAAGATATTGATGATATTGATGATATTGAAGATATTGAAGATATTGAAGATATTGAAGATATTGAAGATATTGAAGATATTGAAGATATTGAAGATATTGAAGATATTGATGATATTGAAGATATTGAAGATATTGATGATATTGAAGATATTGAAGATATTGAAGATATTGAAGATATTGAAGATATTGAAGATATTGAAGATATTGAAGATATTGAAGATATTGAAGATATTGAAGATATTGAAGATATTGAAGATATTGAAGATATTGAAGATATTGAAGATATTGAAGATATTGAAGATATTGAAGATATTGAAGATATTGAAGATATTGAAGATATTGAAGATATTGAAGATATTGAAGATATTGATGATATTGAAGATATTGAAGATATTGAAGATATTGAAGATATTGAAGATATTGAAGATATTGAAGATATTGAAGATATTGATGATGTTGATGATGTTGAAGATGTTGAAGATGTTGAAGATGTTGAAGATGTTGAAGATGTTGAAGATGTTGAAGATATTGAAGATATTGATGATATTGAAGATATTGAAGATATTGATGATATTGAAGATATTGAAGATATTGAAGATATTGAAGATATTGAAGATATTGAAGATATTGAAGATATTGAAGATATTGAAGATATTGAAGATATTGAAGATATTGATGATATTGATGATATTGAAGATATTGAAGATATTGAAGATATTGAAGATATTGAAGATATTGAAGATATTGAAGATATTGAAGATATTGATGATATTGATGATATTGAAGATATTGAAGATATTGAAGATATTGAAGATATTGAAGATATTGAAGATATTGAAGATATTGAAGATATTGATGATATTGAAGATATTGAAGATATTGATGATATTGAAGATATTGAAGATATTGAAGATATTGAAGATATTGAAGATATTGAAGATATTGAAGATATTGAAGATATTGATGATATTGATGATATTGATGATATTGATGATATTGATGATATTGATGATATTGATGATATTGATGATATTGAAGATATTGAAGATATTGAAGATATTGAAGATATTGATGACATTGATGACATTGATGATATTGATGATATTGATGATATTGATGATATTGATGATATTGATGATATTGATGATATTGATGATATTGATGATATTGATGATATTGAAGATATTGATGATATTGAAGATATTGATGATATTGATGATATTGATGATATTGATGATATTGATGATATTGATGATATTGATGATATTGATGATATTGATGATATGGATGATATTGATGGATTGAGACATTTTCAGGAGTGCACTCGGTGTGTCTATAAATAATTGATTTGCCCGCTTACATTATGAAAGACATCGACATGGGCGTCGCCGTCGAAAGTTATCGATAGTTGAAGCTCATTAAAGAAAGATCACTGGCGTGTCGATGAGGTTTGATGTGTCTGCCCTCGTTAGGCCGTCGATTGGTGTGGTCTGATCATTCGACCCGTCTCGTGGTTGACATCCAACACCAACAGCAAGCCCCTTGATGAGACAGAAACAGCAAAAGGTTGAGCAGAGGAAGTGGGGAGAGTAAAATGACAAGAGAAATGTTGTTAGATATACATTGAAGGGGAATGGGGGTAACGGAAGGTAGGCAGAGAAGCAGTGAAATATTTAGCTCAATTGTTAAAGTGAAGCCACACCCTAATAATTGAAGACCTTTATTTGGTATCACTCGTAAAAAATGGTTGAATTAATTGTTTAAATTTTTATTTTGTTTGTTAAACATTTCAGCGATTGCAATAATTCAAAAGTTATATATCATTAGCATGGACCTTGTTGGGATTTGAAGATCATTTTTAAAATGACAATTTAAAATACATTTGTTAATCTCATTTCCGATCTGTGGTTCTAAAATATGTCTATATGTCACTGCAAATAGTGATAATTGAATGAATGTGATGGCACGTCGAAGTATTGGTTCGGTAGAAGTGGGCGGAGCCCGCAGCGAGCTACTGTGTCATCATGCGTCACACACGCCATTGATACAATGGGCTTTAGAGCGTCTTAGTTAAATCGTTATATGCTCACTACATTTTGATAAGCCTCGGGGCGTATGGAAAAGAAACAAATCATATGTAACGCATGATCCCATCTGACCTTTGACATGCCTTCTTTTTGGATTATAGCTGTACACCTTAGACAAGACAGACCGATACCTGGTGGGAATAAATGCAGAACCATGCATTTAGAAAGTTACAATAAAAAATAGGTGTTTATTTTGTACCAAGAAAACGGACGCGATAAAGAATAGCTGTATCTACATGGAAAATATATTTTAAAAAATTCAGAATATATATGTTCATTAAAACACATTTTTATGGCTCACGTTTTTTGTGAGGACCTGTAAAGATATAAACCGTAGCTAATAAAGAGAAGTTTACATCAGCCATCTAAGCTGAGCCTTGGAGGAAAATAGTGACGCGATGAGTAATGTCGTATTTTGACATTCAGACATTGTCTATTGGCGGGGTCACAGTCCCAATGAATGAATTGCGCCATTGTTGTGGGACGTGATGATTGGTATCATAGTGTCTTCTGTCAAACACGTCAAGTTGTGACTCGATGGGGTAAAAGCATAACAATGGAATGCCCAAAGCCATATTCTCGACGTTATAGTAAATTTCAACACGTAAACATCCAATTTAAAGTAAATTACTTCAAATAGCTTTGATGTATTAAAAGCAGAGGAAGAAAAAAAAGGTGGGTGGGGGGGGCGAAAAAGCGTCTTTTTTTGGTGACCCCAATTTAGCCTGACTCATATTCATGTATGGTTTATGTCTGTGATTCACATACAAAGTTTTGTGATTAACTTCTTGGCGGAAGGAATCTCAAGTTACGGGCCGCTCGGACATCATTAATATCTCAAGCAATTCTATTGCCTGTAAGCAAGGTTCCACTTAGGACATTCAACGGCTCTATCAAATCTACTGACTGTAAGCAAGGTTCCACTTAGGGCTTTCAACGTCTCTTTAAAATTTACTTTCCGTGAGCAAGGTTCCACTTAGGGCTTTCAACGTCTCTTTCAAATCTACTTTCTGTGAGCAAGGTTCCACTTAGGGCTTTCAACATCTCTTTCAAATCTACTTTCTGTGAGCAAGGTTCCACTTAGGGCTTTCAACGTCTCTTTAAAATCTACTTTCTGTGAGCAAGGTTCCACTTAGGGCTTTCAGCGTCTCTTTAAAATCTACTTTCTGTGAGCAAGGTTCCACTTAGGGCTTTCAACGTCTCTTTAAAATATACTTTCTGTAAGCAAGGTTCCACTTAGGACATTCAACGGCTCTATCAAATCTACTGCCTGTAAGCAAGGTTCCACTTAGGACATTCAACGACTCTCTATAAAATCTACTGACTGTAAGCAAGGTTCCACTTAGGACATTCAACGGCTCTATCAAATCTACTGACTGTAAGCAAGGTTCCACTTAAGACATTCAATGTCTCTTTAAAACCTACTTTCTGTGAACAAGGTTCCACTTAGGGCTTTCAACGTCTCTTTAAAATCTACTTTCTGTGAGCAAGGTTCCACTTAGGGCTTTCAATGTCTCTTTCAAATTTACTTTCTGTGAGCAAGGTTCCACTTAGGGCTTTCAAAGTCTCTTTAATATCACTTTCTGTGAGCAAGGTTCCACTTAGGGCTTTCAACGTCTCTTTAAAATCTACTTTCTGCTTTCAACGTCTCTTTAAAATCTACTTTCTGTAAGCAAGGTTCCACTTAGGGCTTTCAACGTCTCTTTCAAATATACTTTCTGTGAGCAAGGTTCCACTTAGGGCTTTTAACGTCTCTTTCAAATCTACTTTCTGTGAGCAAGGTTCCACTTAGGACATTCAATGACTCTTTATAATCTACTGGCTGTGAGGAAGGTTCCACTAGGGCTTTCAACGTCTCTTTCAAATCTACTTTCGGTTGGGCAAGGTTCCACTTAGGACTTTCAATGACTCTTTAAAATCTACTGTCTGTGAGCAAGGTTCCACTTAGGGTATTCAACGGCATACATATGTCTAAAATCATAAGTGCTTAGTACGATTCTCCAAAATATCTAATATTAAATGACGAACAGTCTTATAGATTTGTGTAGGTAAACATGAATACCATAGTTTAAAAATAACCAAAAAAAAACTTTAAAATTTCAGATGTGTTATTTTTCACAAAGGGAAAAAGAGAGTGTCAAAATCTTACAACTTTGAGTTCTTTGCGTGTGGTAGAGAGATAGAAATTAAAAAGTTAAACAATTTTTAAATCCCTTATATTAACTTCACGGCCGTCTCTCTCTGTCTCGGACTCGCGGTCGGTCGGTCGGGAGGGCTGAAAAACAGAAGTCAAACAATGACCCACTTTCCGTGATGCCATCGAGCTGAAATTTGGCACATAGGCTTGTGTTACCCAACAATGCATCGTATCAAAATTTCAGATCGATCGAACGTACAGTTATTTTATTAATGCATTTTTAGTTTATCTATATAAACTATATGTAGCGGTCGCTATTGTACACATTTTACGGGTCACTTGACTTAACGCCAGTCTTGGGCTGTAAATATTTGTCACGTTGGACCATAATCAATACTTTAAGTTGTGTCTCACATATAAGGGATTTATAGTCAAAAACTTTGTTTTTACGGGGATGTTTTATTTTATCTTAAAATGCTATACTCTTCACAAACGAATATCCTTAATAGAGAACGTCTGGTTTGTTTTCTCCCGTGGGGTTTCCACGCTCAGTCTACAGTGTCTATTTGCCAGTGTTAATTGTACTCTATCTGTAAAGGATAGAATAACAAAGAGCATAGTAATAATAAACATGGCATTCAATTCTAACTTTGAAAATACAACGCATCAAATAATTCAACAGTCAACCCGATTTAGGAATAAAAACACGTTTCTTTGACAATGCGCAATGAGAAAAGCATGCAAATTCTTCTTCTACCCATCTGACATTTGGGCGTGCAATGGGTTGCCTGAACAAGCCAGGAAAACCAACACACTATCAACATTAAAAACTGTAATAAAAATGCCAGCCTAGCCATAAATCGTGTGTAATCGTAGGACGCAATAATTTTCTGTTTATAAGCAGCTTCTGTAATGTGTAAGATAAGGTTTATTTGATGGTTATTGAACAATAAATGTTTTTCTTTTAAACGTTGTTTTCCTGAAAAATAATTACAACTAATGTAGTTATATTTGGTCTATTTATATGACCTTCATCTATCTATAACCCCCATCTACCTATAACCCCCATCTACCTATAACCCCGTCTACCTATAACCCACATCTACCTATAACCCCCGTCTACCGAGTACCCCTCCCACCATATTATCCATCCACTCTCATCTCGTCACTCGGGCCGATGAATCACCTTATACCCCCATCGGTTCATACCATTTACATTTGTTTTTACAGAGCACTCATTGAACTAATAGACTTTGAGCCTGACAAGCTTTATTAAGCTCACTCAGGGAGAAGTTATCCCTCTTATTACTCACTTCCCCCTTTTAAAAACCATCATCAATGAGAGATGAGTAATCCAGGGGCCGTAATCCAAGTTGACACTCGACCCCCACAGATGGTTCTACTATCACACCTATTTTTAGTGCCTGGGAAGAATGTAACACCGCGAGACAAGTTTATAACGAAAACGCTAAAATAACACTTATGAGTTTAGCAAAAAAAAACAACAAACAAACAAAAAACTGCATAAATGTCCAAGTAATCACCATCACTGTAACAAGAGTCTGGGGGCTGTGTGCATGTATGAGGCATTAGTGTCTCAAGTTATGGTTGTCCTCCCCAAATTGACTGTGGATGACACTTTATCCACCAATCAACGCAGAACCCATGGGTCTTGTAATCCGTAGCCTTAAAACAACCATCAACATAAAAAAACAGACATATATTATGGATGTTTAACTCATCACAAAGCTGTTTATCGTTAAAGGTCTCCGACTAAAGTCACAAACAGTTTGGTTTCTAGATCGTTTGTAACTCACGTGTTGTTATATTTAATTTATCAGCCATTAATTGTTTTCAGTGACACATCCCTCCGCCCCGTCTCATCGCAAATTTAAAAGATCAGATGAATCTGATGAACGCCTATTTTCCTATAAAATCATTGGACTAAACTATATACATATATATTTATATATAAGACGACTTCGTTCGGTGGTCTGGAAGAATGAGGCTGTCTCCAATGACCAGTGGTTACCTAATGTTATATAAGAATCAAATGCAATAAATACCAAATGTAATAAACACCAATGTAATCAACACCAAATGTAATAAACACCAAATGTAATAAATACCAAATGTAATAAACACCAATGTAATCAACACCAAATGTAATAAACACCAAATGTAATAAATACCAAATGTAATAAACACCAATGTAATCAACACCAAATGTAATAAACACCAAATGTAATAAACACCAATGTAATCAACACCAAATATAATAAACACCAAATGTAATAAATACCAAATGTAATAAACACCAATGTAATTAACACCAAATGTAATAATCACCAAATGTAATGAATACCAAATGCAATAAATACCAAATGCAATACATTTTTTATAGCCCCAATGATCATAAACTATATCAAAGCTTTTTCTTTTTCTTTTACTCTAGAAAAATACTTCAGATGGCTTGTGTATAGTAAACATGTTCTTCTTTTAAAATGTCTTATAAATAAAAGAGAGGCATATGTGCAAAGTAAAAAAAAAGGATAAAAAGAACAGAATCTGATAGTTTCTTATATTTAAGAAGTGGCCCAAAGATGACGCTTCAAATGAAATCAGTCTTGCATGGTGGTCTAAAGGTTTCGACTCTGTCTGGAATATTTTGCGGCATATAGTATAGGAATAACGTCGATGATTGACCATTGATGCTGTCCGGAGACTCAAGTCTCAATTGCCGTTGTTGTCGGAGTTTATTTTCTCGCCAAGCGCTGAAGACGTTCAAACATCTCATTCTTAGTTTCCCCGAAGAGAAAGAGTCATCGGCCTGATATCTTCCAAGCTACACGGCGCATGCGCGTGTTCTGTTTTAACCTCACAGTACTTCATTCATATCCTGAAACCAATTTACCCCATCCATTTAGCTGTACCCCCTGCTTAATGTAAGTGTCAACTCATTTACCCTAGACCTGACTCACACGTCCCGAGATGTGGGCCGCGACATCCACATAGAGCCACACCGCTGCTGTTAAATTTACCACGGGGTACCTACCACCGCAACAGTCGAGTGCCACTATAAAAACGTCTGAACCTTGGCAGTCATTATTCATTCCCAGTACCTCAACCTCTTATTTTTCCTATACCTGGCAGTCAGTGCCATGGATGTCAACTATAGTTAAAGTGTCTTCACACATCTACTGATATAGTTAAGGTGTCTTCACACATCTAATGTACCTGTCTTGTAGATTTAGTGTATCTACTATCCTACCCCGTGATGTCATCATATATATACATCATTGAGTCCCATATTTTGTGAGTTTCAACATGCCAACTGAGTCATTGTTTCCACTTTGGCCCATCAGATTTATCCACCGCCCACCTCATATGTTTTTATAACATTAAACATTTAGCCTGTCTGCGTTCATTATAGGAGGTCCAGCCGTTCTGTAAATATGAAGAACTAACGAATGACATTACGCACTTTTCTTTTTTCTTCAACCGATTTTTATTCAGCCTTAAATCTGCACATTAAGCCACAACTGTCCACTCTATGATTTACTGAGCTCCAACTGTCATCTCTGTGATTTACTGAGCTCCAACTGTCATCTCTGTGATTTACTGAGCTCCAACTGTCATCTCTATGATTTACTGAGCTCCAACTGTCATCTCTATGATTTACAGAGCTCCAACTGTCATCTATATGATTTACTGAGCTCCAACTGTCATCTCTATTATTTACTGAGCTCCAACTGTCATCTCTATGATTTACTGAGCTCCAACTGTCATCTCTATTATTTACTGAGCTCCAACTGTCATCTCTATTATTTACTGAGCTCCAACTGTCATCTCTATTATTTACTGAGCTCCAACTGTCATCTCTATTATTTACTGAGCTCCAACTGTCATCTCTATGATTTACTGAGCTCCAACTGTCATCTCTATTATTTACTGAGCTCCAACTGTCATCTCTATGATTTACTGAGCTCCAACTGTCATCTCTATGATTTACTGAGCTCCAACTGTCATCTCTATTATTTACTGAGCTCCAACTGTCATCTCTATTATTTACTGAGCTCCAACTGTCATCTCTATTATTTACTGAGCTCCAACTGTCATCTCTATGATTTACTGAGCTCCAACTGTCATCTCTATTATTTACTGAGCTCCAACTGTCCACTCTATGATTTACAGAGCTCCAACTGTCCACTCTATGATTTACTGAGCTCAAAATGTCCACTTTATGATTTACTGAGTTCCACCTATATGCGCTTTAAGTTACAATGATCTTAATTTCTACACTTTGATTTTCGAAGCACATTTTAACTTCACGTTAACAAAACTGTTAATAAGCTCAAATTGTAATAGTACCATTTTCATTTAGTAATCTCTTTAATTTAATTTGTTCTAATTTACCCATCTCTTAAGTACTAAGCTCCTATTTCTACGCTCCAGATACTTTGCTCCCATTAATTAAATAAGCTCTAATTTAACCATCTCTTGGTTACTAAGCTCCCAGTTATTGAGCCCCCGAGTCACTTCGCCCTACAACACTTTGTTGAAACATGTTAGCTCCACCCAGTGTGACTTGCGTGTACTCTGTCTATTTGGGACTACCATGTGAGGAAAGGTCCCGCCCGTGTGGTCCTGAATTGTACCCAATTGTTTGATCGGTTTTGAGTAATGGTAACGATTCTGTGCCAACATTGTAACAAATAGAGGCTAGGTTTGTAGGTGCGAGTTGTGGTACATCGGAGTGCATTGTAACAAGTAGTACATCAGAGTGTATGCTGTATTGTAACAAGTAGTACATCGGAGTGTATTGTAACAAGTAGTACACCAGATTGTTTTGTAACAAGTAGTATATCAGAGTGTATTGTAACAAGTAGTACACCAGATTGTTTTGTAACAAGTAGTACATCAGAGTGTATTGTAACAAGTAGTACACCAGATTGTTTTGTAACAAGTAGTACATCAGAGTGTATTGTAACAAGTAGAACATCAGAGTGTATTGTAACTAGTAGTACATCAGAGTGTATTGTAACAAGTAGTACATCAGAGTGTATTGTAACAAGTAGTACATTAGAGTGTATTGTAACAAGTAGTACAGTACATCAGAGTGCATTGTAACAAGTAGTACATCAGAGTGTATTGTAACAAGTAGCACATCAGAGTGTATTGTAACAAGTAGTACATCAGAGTGTATTGTAACAAGTAGTACATCAGAGTGTATTGTAACAAGTAGTACATCAGAGTGTATTGTAACAAGTAGTACATCAGAGTGTATTGTAACAAGTAGTACATCAGAGTGTATTGTAACAAGTAGTACATCAGAGTGTATTGTAACAAGTAGTACATCAGAGTGTATTGTAACAAGTAGTACATCAGAGTGTATTGTAACAAGTAGTACATCAGAGTGTATTGTAACAAGTAGTACATCAGAGTGTATTGTAACAAGTAGTACATCAGAGTGTATTGTAACAAGTAGTACATTAGAGTGTATTGTAACAAGTAGTACATCAGAGTGTATTGTAACAAGTAGTACATCAGAGTGTATTGTAACAAGTAGTACATCAGAGTGTATTGTAACAAGTAGTACATCAGAGTGTATTGTAACAAGTAGTACATCAGAGTGTATTGTAACAAGTAGTACATCAGAGTGTATTGTAACAAGTAGTACATCAGAGTGTATTGTAACAAGTAGTACATCAGAGTGTATTGTAACAAGTAGTACATCAGAGTGTATTGTAACAAGTAGTACATCAGAGTGTATTGTAACAAGTAGTACATCAGAGTGTATTGTAACAAGTAGTACATCAGAGTGTATTGTAACAAGTAGTACATTAGAGTGTATTGTAACAAGTAGTACATCAGAGTGTATTGTAACAAGTAGTACATCAGAGTGTATTGTAACAAGTAGTACATCAGAGTGTATTGTAACAAGTAGTACATCAGAGTGTATTGTAACAAGTAGTACATCAGAGTGTATTGTAACAAGTAGTACATCAGAGTGTATTGTAACAAGTAGTACATCAGAGTGTATTGTAACAAGTAGTACATCAGAGTGTATTGTAACAAGCCGATGCTAATGACATCAGCTTCACGTCAAATTGGAAGTCAGCCGAATATTTGCCTTGTCACTCTAAGGAGATTTTTTTTCAACCAGTTCTTATGTGTCGTAGCCTGTGCCAGATGTCTGGGCGCTACATTCGTCTCAAAATGGGGCGCACAAAGCTCATTCATTTATATATCTTTAAGTGTGTCCGCTAGTGTTAAAAATAGAAACATTTTTTAGAACTGAGTTTATAGTTTAAACTGGCCTTGAATCTATAGGCAGGAAAATATATGGACCAACAAAGGATGAGTTCGGATGGAGAATAAGAAACAGCCATGAACTATACAGTTTATATCAGGATACCACAATAGTTGCTGAAATAAAAAAGGGCAGACTGCGCTGGGCAGTACACCTAGAAAGAATGTCAAATGATAGAGGAGTAAAGAGGGTACACCACCAAAACCCCAGAGGTAAGCGGCTCAAGGGAAGACCTAGGCTTAGGTGGATTGGAGAAGAAAGGCGTTGATAAGGACTGAGTGGAAGGAGGTCGTGAGGCAGGCCCAAGCCCTACACGGGCTGTAGCGCCCCAGGAATGGATGGATGAATCTATAGGGGAGATGAAAAACAACTCTCCACAACTCGTACTTTCAAAGACGGGATAATACAAATCCGTTTTTTGTAAAAGGGCAATTTCCTTACCTAACTTGTTGCGTCAATGTGTGAAAGATTTCATGAACATTTCTTGCCCATTATGCATATTTATGAAAAAATTAACAATAATGAAAAAAATATAAACAATGAAGACAATTTAGTCATTTTAGCGTCATAATCAAATGGCCAATTTTGTTGATTAAGGTGTAGCCGGTTTGGGGAAGGGTTCGCCGCCCCGCCCCCCCCCCTTTTTTTTTCAACGCCAACGCTCTACCTATAAAAAATAATTTAAAAAAAAACAACAACCTAAAATACGCTTCCAAACACAATCACACACCCCCACACACCCTTACACACACACACACACTGGTTAAATAATTATGTAATATTATGCTTCCTTAAAGTGCTCCCCTTAAAGTGAATCGCACCACATTATTAATGCGCGCCTTTGTTCACTGTGCCTGAAGAGTAAATCACCGTCTGCTAGATTATCAATACATAAATGGTTTCTAGGATATTATATAAACTTCCGTAGAGAAGAGTACACGAGAAATAAACCGGATATTATCATATTTATATATTTATTTATCGCCCCGTCCATCTGCCGGAAGTACCCTGCCTTTGGTTAAATCAGAGAAAACTAAAAATAAAAATAATTTAAGAAAATTGTTAAAAAATGTTTACAAATTTGAAATCTCATGTGGCCTGGATTTGTTTAGATGAAATAATAGTTTTATTTTCATGTGTTTCATTTTTTTTTCTGTTGTTGGTTGGGGTCCACAGAAATCTAACACAAACCGCATCATGTCAAAATCTTTCTTTTTTTTTAATTAAACATGTTAATTTTGTAATTGAGAGGGAAAAAACATAAAAATTAACTGACTTTGGAGTCGGGGCCATGTCAGCGAAATAAGCGTTGTGTGTCTGACGAAGTTGGGGTCTTTTTAAATCCCTTATATTAACTTCACCGCCGTCTCTGTCTCTCTGTCTCTGTCTCTCTCTCTCTCTCTCTCTCTCTCTCTCTCTCTCTCTCTCTCTCTCTCTCTCTCTCTCTCTCTCTCTCTCTCTGTCTGTCTTGGGCTCGGCGGGCGGAAAAACAGAAGTCAAAAATGACCCACTTCCCATGATCCGATCGAACTGAAATTTGGCACACGAACCCGTCTGATCTAACAATGCATCGTATCAAAATTTCAGATCGATCGAACGTACCGTAATTAAATTAATGCATTTTTAGTTTATCCTTATATGAGGTATGTAATTCAAAATTCACTGTTTGTTATTGTTTTTTTTCTTCCAGTTTCACGAGGGTTTGAGTTGACGCCGACCGTCGTGTTGACGCCGACCGTCGTGCCGACACCCCCTCACATCCCACCCCCATTTATTAAAGACAAGGGACATCACTCGGTGTCAGTCTGTAAATGTTTGAAAATAATCAATACTGTTAGTTATGTCTCATATATAAGGGATTTATAGTCCAAAACTTTGTTTTTACGGGTTTGTTTTTTAAATCCCTTATATTAACTTCGCGGCCGTCTCTCTCTCTCTGTCTTGGGCTCGGCGGGCGGAAAAACAGAAGTCAAAAAATGACCCACTTCCCATGATCCGATCGAACTGAAATTTGGCACACGGACCCGTCTGACCTAACAATGCATCGTATCAAAATTTCAGATCGATCGAACGTACCGTAATTAAATTAATCTATTTTTATTTTATCCTTATATGAGGTATGTAATTTTAATTCACGGTCTGTTATTGTTTTTTTGCCACGTGAAATTTTGAGCTGACGCATTGAGGCGACCCAACGAAGCGACGGGCGCTTTTGTTTACATTTTATGTATCACTCTGAGCTCGGTCAAGCGAATCGGTGACCAGACTTTTCCCCTCTCCCCCCCACCCCCCTCCCCCACCCCACCCCACCCACCCCTCCCCCCTCACTAGGGTTATGATGCAAAGTTGAGTTAAGACAGATTCAGTCTGTAAATGTTTGAAAATAATCAATACTGTTAGTTATGTCTCATATATAAGGGATTTATAGTCAAAAACTGTGTTTCTACGGGTTTGTTTTATTAAATCCCTTATATTAACTTCGCGGCCGTCTCTCTCTCTCTCTCTCTCTCTGTCTTGGGCTCGGCGGGCGGAAAAACAGAAGTCAAAAATGACCCACTTCCCATGATCAGATCGAACTGAAATTTGGCACACGGACCCGTCTGACCTAACAATGCATCGTATCAAAATTTCAGATCGATCGAACGTACCGTAAATAAATTAATGCATTTTTAGTTTATCCTTATATGAGGTATGTAATTTTAATTCACGGTTTGTTATTGTTTTTTTGCCACGTGAAATTTTGAGCTGACGCATTGAGGCGACCCAACGAAGCGACGGGCGCTTTTGTTTACATTTTACGTGTCACTCTCAGCTCGGTCAAGCGAAGCGGTGACCAGACTTTTCCCCTCTCCCCCCCACCCCCCCACTAGGGTTATGATGCAAAGTTGAGTTAAGACAGATTCAGTCTGTAAATGTTTGAAAATAATCAATACTGTTAGTTATGTCTCATATATAAGGGATTTATAGTCAAAAACTTTGTTTTTACGGGTTTGTTTTATTAAATCCCTTATATTAACTTCACCGGCGTCTCTCTCTCTCTCTCTCTCTCTCTCTCTGTCTGTCTGTCTTGGGCTCGGCGGGCGGAAAAACAGAAGTCAAAAATGACCCATTTTCCATGATCCGATCAAACTGAAATGTGGCACACGGACCCGTCGAACCTAACAATGCATCGTATCAAAATTTCAGATCGATCGAACGTACCATAATTAAATGAATGCATTTTTAGTTTATCCTTATATGAGGTATGTAATTCAAATTTCACTGTAAAATTCCAGTTCCATGTGAGTTTGAGTTGACGCCGACCGTCGTGTTGACGACGACCGTCGTGCCGACACCCCCTCACATCCCACCCCCATTTATTAAAGACAAGGGACATCACTCAGTGTCAGTCTGTAAATGTTTAAAAATAATCACTACTGTTAGCTATGTCTCATATATAAGGGATTTATAGTCAAAAACTTTGTTTTTACTGGTTTGTTTTATTTATTCAAGCAAACTGTCATACACCCCGCACCCCCCCAGCCTACTCACAGTCTTGTCAAACGACCATCGTTTGTCTGTTATTCAAATTTGGGTTTTCGTGTGCAGGTGTAGGCGTTTAGCCGACATGATTCTATTTTCTTTCATGGTTTCCTTTACAAATTATTTCAGATTTATATTTTAAAAACACAATCTTTGAATTCTATTTGTTTTTTTTTGTAGGAAGGCGTAAGAAAAAAAAGGTTGAATATCTTGATAATTTTCTGTGAACTGTGAAAACATTGAAGACAAAGTTCTGTTCCTGGTAAGATCTAAAGCTCATTCATTCATTTTCTATTTAAAAAAAAATAATTAAAAAAAATTGGTAGATGTTTTTGGTTAAAAAATAGAATTGAGGGCAGGGAGGGGGCATGGAGGGCGGAGGGTCTCTGAATCTCAGGTACGCCACTGATCTCAATACATCTTAACAGCCAGAGGAATTGTTTCAATTTTTTTTTACCTTGTCAACACCCTCGGCAGTTGGCTCGCGAGACAGCGTCGTGTGACATCCAGTATTTGCCAAACACCTCACAGGTTGAATGAACTAACGCCCACTCCGAACAGTTAATCACGGCATTTGTCCCACAACGAATCAACACCTCCTCCCCCCACTCCCTCTCACTCTCTCCCACTCCCCCACCGCCCCCTGACCCAAGTATCGACTGGGGGTAGATACATTTAACTTAAGAGGGACGATCACTCGTACCCTGCCCTGGTTTCACACACAAAAGCGTTCCGGTAGAACTAGGTCACCGACTGAACTTATGATGTCACTCATAAGCCTGCGGTTTTGAGGCTACCAATGTACATATTTTTGCCCTCGTCGGATCCTCGCACAAGGGAGTGGAGTCTGTTAACTGGCAACACCAGTTTTTCAACAAGAGGGATAGTTTCATCATTTTGGATTTACTCTCTAAGCTCAGGGGATTATAGATTGTGATCCACCTTCTCGGATAAAGTTTTCGTGCCGGTGTAAGCTGCGACCTCTACAAGTACGTAAGACGTAAGACAAATTATTCAGACCTGTGCCTTAGGGTTATTCTTGTTATGATAGATGTGTTCAGTACTATACAGCTTAAACAAGCCAAGTTGATTTATGGTTTGTTCTCCTCTGCCTTATAAAGGCAATAACAGCAAAGAATCAATTATTGCAAAAGCGCAGGAGATGTATAATTAAGAATTTTTTGCTATACTATATGATAACTAGGGTATTTGGTCAAGGTGTGTTTAGGACATTTTGATCATGGTGACTAGGACATTAGAGCAAGATCTGATTAGGAATTAAATTAAATCATGGTGTGACTAGCACTAGGACATTTTGTTCAAGGTGTGACCAGGACAATTTTATGATGGTGTGACTAGGACATTTTGATCATGGTGTTACTAGGACACATTGATAATGGTGTGACTAAGACATTCAGATCATGATGTGACTAGGACTAGGACACAATTTAGTTTTTGCTTAAAATACTTGTACTTTCATTTTATTGTTGTGTAAGCATTTTTTTAAAAAAACCCTTTTATACACATGGCTTGCAATTTATAAAACTTGTTGTAAATAGACTTAAATCCAATCTTGTAATTTATGCAACCCGTTAGACCACGGACTTGCATCAAAGCGACCACCAAATGAGTCAAACTTTGATGATATCGCCAGCACGCAAGCTGATGACAAACTGCTGTATTAGCACTGATCCCATGTTTTGTACCTGTACCACTTCCCACCTTAGAGTTGCTGTACAACTGGGCCAACAGAGCGGGGTGTGGGGGAGGGGGTATGGATTTCTTGAGAAAAACAAAAAAGGTGTACAAGGTGGGAGTCGCTGTAGAATAAACTGGCATTACAGGGATCATTACAGGGATCAGTACAGGGATCAGTACAGGGATCATTACAGGGATCAGTACAGGGATCAGTACAGGTATCATTACAGGGATCATTACAGGGATCGCCCAAGTGTGTCCATCAATCATTTTTACTTTTGAGATTTTCAAGGGATTAAAGAAAAGGAATTTCTACCATCTCCATTTGTTCATCCAAGAAATTCATAAATAATGTTCATGGGAATGAGTTTAAGGCGTTCAACTATCTGTTTACACGGCTAGTGAATGAACAAATTGTTACAATATCAATTAATGGAGGTTCATTATATCTACCGATGGGAAAACATTTATTTTTGTTTTATTATTTCACTAAGAGTTCAGGATTCAATAATCATACATACATCCTTTTATAGTAACTCCATAAACGAACATGTATTTGGTAGGGTTTCATCGTGTGAATCGGGGATTAGAGAATACTAATTCTTTGCAAGCCTCGCACCTTTCTCTGTCGTAATGGTGTATGTAGGAAAGGTGTTTTTTTTCCGACCGGTGATAGGGCCTGAGGGCTTGATAAAGTGAGGTGAAGGGGTGGGTAGAAGGGCCGTTGACTGAAAAAATGATTTGATTAGGTAATCGACTTGTTGAAACTGATAAACAATCAGCAAGGATTAAGAGACATCTTGACCTATTTGCCGTTGTCACCTGCGCGATTACAATCATGCGTAAACTAATTTTTTGACAGTGATGCCATAAACTACTTATATGTTGCCAGCAGTGCTATATATATATATATGTGTGTCTGGTCTTATTTGAATGATGTCCATAACTTTGAAATTAAATTTCCACATGAGGAGCGTAGGCGTAGGTGCGTTGGGGGTTTACGTTTAAGACGATTTAGAATACTTTTGACCGTCTCACTAGCCCCAACCAACAAAATCGTTTCACCAGCTCCGACAAATAACAGTCTCAATAGCCCTAAACAAATCTTTCTCACTAGCCCCAACCAACAAAATCGTTTCACCAACCCCGACAAATAACACTGTCTTACTAGCCACAAATCTTTCTCACTAGCTCCAACCAGTGTTGTTTTTTTAAAAATTATTTTTAAAAAATTTCCCCGCTATGTATTTTTAAAACAATCGTATAATAATTGCTTCCTTTATATAAATGTCTCCGTAAAAAGTTATCTTTTGTTAGCGCTTTATGTCTTTTCAGGGGTCGAGTTGTGTGTACTGCAGTTATCTGTAGTCAGTATTACATGTTACACAGACACAAAGCCGTCGATGTTCGACACCTGATCCCCTCAGCTTGACCAACTGACCATGAGGACATCACGCTGTCCCACCCCCAGGGACCGGCCAGTTGTGATCGCAGTGTAACACTGGACGCCCTTGGTCAGCCGCGGTGCCTGGGGCACTAATGGGCAACTTGTGACCTGCCCTGGCTGGGCGTGGATCAAGTGCCACGTGATCCTTCAGGGGCGCCGCTCGGCAGACCGAAAATATGGGTGCGTTGGTCAGGGTCCTGGTGTCGGGTATTGACCGTCCATGTCACCAAGTGTCAGTGGGACAAAAGTGGGTCGAACAAGTCGCTTTCAGGCATGGGCAAGAGTTCAATGCACTCTTGAATGACACGCAAAATTGGTTTTACTTCGGGCTGTTTTATTATATTTTTTTGGCATCCGTGCAATAAATATTTTTTAAAAAATTAACAAAACTACTAACATTACAATCAAGAACACGAATAAAGTTTTGATATTGTGTCCCCCCCTCCTCCCGCTAATACATACTATGCCTTAATTATAAAAAGACCTATAGGCCAACATTTTCTCCATTATTGCCATTGTTTCCCTCGCTATTTTTTTTTATAAAAGAACACCCACTACTGGTTAGTTTTAAAGACAACTATTACCCTGGTACTTGCCTTGCTTCATTATGCAATGACAACGGTTCATTGTAAACTCACATGTGCTCCTTATGTACTAACCTAGGTTACACTTCTACTTTCCTTCGTTCCCCATATACTTACTTCGTTCCTTATGTACTTATCTTGTTCCCATATGCTTACCTCGTTTCTCATCTACTTGTTCCCGATGTAATTAATTGTTCCCTATGTATTTGCACTGTGTTCGATAACTTTATCACCAGGTTTCGGCGTTGGGCGTTGTCCATATTCCTTAAGTGTCTGTTGCAACCTAAAATAAAATGCCATACTCGATAAGGCGACAGTACCTCATGCTGTGCCATGTATTATCCAAAATGTTTGTTTTGCATATGGAAAGTGTACCTACGCAGTTTGTTTTGAGTGCATGGTAATTTAGATGGCTGCAGCAAACCTCACAAAGCCCAGAAACAGGAGATGTGTGCCGACGATTTCCCTCCTCTCAACACATTCGAATTCTCAATGAATGTTTTCAAAGTACCCAGCTCAGATAGGGAAAAAACTCAAATAATGGCCAAACGTTTAAAAAAATAATTCACAGCGTCAGTCGATGTCATAGTTGCTATATTAGGGAATTCGTTGCGTACGTAATCAAGCGCACTGCGCAGGAAGCATCGAAAAAGAGCGCGGAACGGTGCCCAATGGCATTAGAGAGCGCAGCACACACCTGAAAATTCTAAAAGAGTATTACAAGTACGCGACCTCTATCGACTACGCTTGTACTTGTAGGAATAAGTAAACTATATAACTTGTTTATCATTTACGTTAGGTGAGTATGATATATTATAATATCATTAATTTAATTGTTTTTGTTTGTTCATTTATAATTTACATGACGTAGTTTTTGAGTTATACATATATTTATATATTTTGTGCATTGAATAAATATGGAGCACGTAATGGCATATATTGTGGGATGTGTTGCGATGAAGCGTGGCACAAAGTTTATCTTAGGGATAACACAATTCGCTACAGTGTAGCCATATCATTGTACTCCGAAAGTTTTTTGCCGACAATGTGAGCTATAAGATAACATTTTCAAGATTGACTATATGTAAACGATGAAAATCATATTAGAACGTGTCTATTTTTATAAAAAATGTATAATTTTTTAGTTCATCTTCATTTAAAAAGAAAAGCATTCTTTTTCAAATCTAAGCCAAACTGTGGCATTGTCGTATCTGGATATTTCTTTTTAAAAAATTGGAAAAAAAAACTGCCCTAAGGCTGCAGCATGTAAGTTCCGCTGATTTCTTTCTAGCGTCCTACTGTCGTTTTTCCCCTCTACTTTTTTATTTGGTGTATGTGTGTGTCTTCGCAGTTCTCATATTGTGTCCATAGGGCCCATCTCGGTTTCAGATAGAGGAAATAGCCCCCATGCTCACCCTTGCTCAGAAGAAACCTTCCCTGGCCCACAGGCCCTGCTGCATGTGTAATGGGATGCGATCTGCACGGCTTACACGTGTAAGGGGATGCCTTGTGTCATTACGATTACAAAAATGCCCCGTGGCATTGACAGAGAGAATGTTCTAGAAGAATGACGGGGTCCACAGATGTGCGGTGAAATATATGCAGTACGGGTGTAAAGAGTGTCTTTTTGTGTATATACGATAGTCTTGACTAAGTTTTTTAGACCCTATATGTATTTAAATTTTATCTCCATCTAGCACTCAACTGCGCTTCTGTCTTCTGAAAAAAATCTTTTATCGCGTAATACATTAACACATTATAAATATATTTCGTCTACTTTAGTGCGTCTTTTAACTCTATGGTGATGCCCGCTTGATGAGGCACGCCTGTGATATAATGAACCGGGTCCTAAGAGTCTAACGACTCGACCCCAAAAGAGAATGAATATTCCTTAGTTCGCAAAGATGTCTATTTCTTTAAATAATGAAAATTCTACTGGCAAATACGTCCGATGTTTTGTCGTAGTGATGTAATAGAATCATCGGTAAAAGAATGTTTCTTTGATGGCTCTGTAAAACGAAAACACAGATAAACTTTACTGGCGAATTCTCAAAACTGACAGAAGTAACACAATTAGTTAAATCATTAAACCTTGAAACACTAGAGGATGGAAGAACACAGAACGAATTAGTAATTATACATAAGACTAATAATTCTAACTCGGAAGAGCAATACAAATGTAATTCAATACAACCCTCAGAAAGACATAAGGATAAAACCATGTAGTTTGTGTCGCTGACCACTTTGCGACAGCTTCTGTTGACAACACAAATTCAATTCACCTTGGAGAACACTGTCTTGTCCACTTTTAAGAGGCTCGGCTGGTCTTTATTATTTGAGTACCATAGCTCCAGGCGAGGGATGCGTTCGTCTTGAGTGCACGGTCAACTGTTTAAGAACCCTTGCTCCACAACCAGGGTACAGATGCCCAGGACCCGGGGGTGGGGGGTTGGGAGATGTTCACTCATCAAATATTTACCCAGCATGTTGTTTTGCTATGCCCGGCACGTCCATCCCTCGCAGTCCCTGGAGACACCCTCTTGGCCAAGACATCAGAACCCCTCCATTTCAATGGGGTTAAAAAAATAGCCAAAAATCCCCTTCACGTCATCGGGGTTTTAGTGCATGCATTAAACCCTGGGCGCTGGGTGATTGCACCCGCCCCCTTACACACACACACACACACACACACACACACAAACACACACACACACACATACACCTTACGCCAACACCAAACACCCCTGCTCTCTAGTGGTTGTATGCCAGGTCTATTTAAAGCAACTGTTCCTTTCATTACCCATCAACCCTAATTCTGACTGATTAAGAACAAACACACAGAAATACTCATTCTTCCCGACTGGTATTCGTACGTGGAATAGGTTGCCTGATCAAACCAGGAAAATCAACACTCTATCAACATTTAAAACTCTAATAAAAGCTGTAAAACCAGAAACAAGCAAAAACATGGATAAACGTAGGACGCAAAAATCGTCTGTTTGGAAGGAGGGTCTGTAACAGATGAGATAAGATCATGATGGAAACAAATGGCAATAGGTTCGGTACGTCCTCAAATTTTCAGCTAAGTTGTTGACCTACTATGTAAGGATTTATGTACATATCGACTGACTAACAATGCAAAACTTTTAAGTTCATCGGGCGAAGGGAACAAGTGGAAATAAATTTTTAAAAAGTTACAATATTTGTTTATGGGACGAACGGACAAAAATATAATGACGCACGAATACGGCAGTTTGTTGGACGCGCGCAGTGTAATTAAAACTCAAATTGGACCCTGTTCTCAGCCTGACCAGTCCAACAAATAATTTCCCACGGTTGTTCTCTGAGCTTTGACACAAAAGACGAGCCCCGCCTTGCAAACTTCTCAAGTGCTTCTCTTGTTTTTAATTTCTTGAAAGTGTTTCCAATTCAATCTAATCTTCTAAGCCCAATGACGTAGGGTGTTGTTTTTTTTGCATCCCGGGGCATTTTCCCCTTCTCCTTGCCCCCACCCCTAGCTACGCTGCAGTTTTATCCCCGTCCTCTTCACCAAATCTTATATAACTGGAGCGCAAATTTCAAGATCTTTCGCTCACCTTTTCATGGGTCATGCAGGCTGCTGCAAGCAACTTGTATCAGGGGGCGCATTGATGAACTATTTAGTATAGTATACATTTCAAGGCAATTACTGCCCGATTAGGTCGGATGACTTTGACTTATAACGGTTCTAGTTAAATCTGCGTCTATGACGTCACTCTTCAGATTTTCATGCTCTGATATTTTAAAATAAAAGTAATTTCCTACTGGAGAGTCATATTCTCAATTTCTTAATCTCTCCCTCTCTCTCTCTCTTTCTCTCTCTCAATATATCTCACACTCTCTTTCTCACTCACCCTGTCTCTCTTGCTGTATCACTCCCTCTCTCTCTCTCTCTCTCTCTCTCTCTCTCTCTCTCTCTCTCTCTCTCTCTCTCTCTCTATCTCTCTCTCTCTCTATCTCTCTCTGTCTTAATTGTCTATTCATTCACTCACCCCTTTCCTTATTCTCTCATACTGACTGTATATTTTTCTCTCTCCGTCTTAATCCGAAATACAAAGAACTTTATTTCTTTGCTCTTTTCGTTTTATCATTAAAGACACCCGCTCAAATCAACGGGAATTAATTAATTTAAAAAAATAATATACTTAAAAATATAATTTGTCTTTTCCCGTTTTATTTTCACATTTTCATTTGTCAGGCTTTTAATTGTTTTGTCTTTGATTTGTCATGTCTTTAATTTGTCATGTCTTTGATTTGTCATGTCTTTGATTTGTCATGTCTTTAATTTCTCATGGTTTTGAATTGGCAGTGTTATTACTTTTATTGTCTCAAGTAATAAGATAAAGTAATGTAACATACTTATCACGTTCTTTCTTGGTGTTCTCCGACGAACACCATCGTCATGATAACTCTGAGAGCAAAGCCGTGACGCGCCAGAACCAGCTGGTTCAGAGCGGTGCGTGCTGAAGATTCAACTTCTAGAGACCCTTCTGGAAGAGGAGGGGGTGATGGTGGTGGATGACAGGGGAACATGGGGAGGGATGAGAAGGCATATTACATTTCAGGGAGGCGATCCGAGTGAGGAAAGGAAAAGCCGTAGAAGCAGATTTTATGACTTTTTGTCATTCATCAAGCTGCAAGCAGTCAAGGATTTCTCCAATATCTCGCCTTGTTGTCAGCATATTCTTTGATAATTCCTCCACACCGCCCCCCCCTCCCCAACGCCCAACTGTTTTATGTCCTACACTAATCGAAGGGCGACAATTTGTGCTGATTAGTTGACTTGTCCTGATAACGCCTCCACCAATCCACCCCTCAGGTCTCCCCTCTCAATGTCGTGTTCGAGGAATGATCGCTTAGTGATCTTGCCAGGGTACTCACCCCCTTCACCTCTTTCATCTCCAGCGTACACTTTCGCTCCCACCGTGACAGCTAGCGCCCCCGCCCCCTATGTCAGCTAGCCCCCCCCCGTGCAAGCTGCCCCCCGTGCAAGCTGCCCCCCCGTGTCAGCTAGCCCCTCTCTCCGTGTCAGCTAGCCCCTCTCTCCATGTCAGCTAGCCCCTCTCTCCATGTCAGTTAGCCCCCCGTGTCAGCTAGCCCCCCGTGTCAGCTAGCCCCCCGTGTCAGCTAGCCCCCCGTGTCAGCTAGCCCCCCTTGTCAGTAAGCCCCTCTCCCCGTGTCAGCTAGCCCCACGTGTCAGCAAGCCCCCCATGTCAGCTAGCCCCTCTCTCCGTGTCAGCTAGCCCGCCGTGTCAGCTAGCCCCACCGTGTCAAAAAGCCCCCCTCCCCTCATGTTAGCCAGCCCTCAACCACCACAATATCAACTAGCCCTTGACTCAACAAGAGATTTCACTTGCAGGTCACGGCTGTAATCTCTCTCCATGCCTCTGACATGACCGAATATGCATATTTTTTCTGTGTCTTTAATGAGTGCGCGTGTTCTTTGTTTTGAGTATGGTGTGTGGTTATTTGGCTTGGTTGTGTGGCTATCTCGTGTGCCCCACGCGATGAACTGCGTGTTGACGGATTGGGCAGAAATTAGCCGCCAAACCCGGTGTGTAATGCTTGTTTGATGACAGATGACGGACGGGGGGAAAAGTGTGTGTGGGGAAGGGCATTCAGAAAACATAAACATTGCGACTGGAGTCTTGCCGATTGGCTGACCAAGAGAGTCACCAGAGTCAGGACAGTATTGCACGTGTACGTTGTTGACTGGACACATCTTTATGACGCGACGCCGTGAAGTAACATAATTTAATGAACATGTGCGTTAACACGAGACACAGGTAAGAGAGTGCATGGACATTAATCTTGTGTACATTTCTAAAAGTTTTGAGCACAGTTTAGTTTTCCTCTGGACAAGTGTTCCCTCTAAGGTATGTTGGTCCGTGTGCAAAGAAAAAAACTAGTGTGCAGAATTGTAGAGAATCCATTTTTGAGCTATATTTTATAAAATATGTTGCGCGGTAATTCTAACCTGCTGCACGGCTTCGGTCAGATATCTGCGCGCTCACGCAGCCGCGCAGCTTAAAGAGGAACATTGCTCTGGGCCCTTCTCATTCCCCGGGCGTTGATATTGCGTTTATTGCTATTGTTGATTTGTGCAGGGTTCGTTTCGCTTATGGAGTTCATGACGATGCAGCCAGAATATGAATGTTTCACATAGAATACAGTGATAGTTATGTGTGTTACTATATTTTTGTAAAGTGCTTTGAGCCCAGTTGCCCACAGAGGTACATCGCTATATAAACTATCAATTTTTAAATCTATTATTAATTATTATTACAAGATTAAAAAGTAAAACTTTCTTTGGTTTGCTATGTTGAAATAGCTTGTGAACTTGTGTAGCCAATGAATTTTTCCAACTATTTTTAATGGTCTAAGTCTAAGCCTTAAGATATATAACAATCTTTTAAAGGTGTCCCCTTTCATTGTTATTATACAATACTCTTAACCTCAGTCTTTGCAGCGCTACATATTCTGTATTGCTCTAAGGAAATCACATTTTTTAACAGTCCATACACCATTGTTTACTTGATTAATTCCGTCAAATTTTATGAAAAGTCCATAATTCCGTCCAAATTTTAACGAGTTTCTTTGATATCTCTTTATAATGTTATACGTATGTATGTTACCGAGTATGTCTGTCTCACTCGAACAATTGTAGTTGATGGTAAAAGATTACACGGTAATGTTCAATTAAATGGAATATGAAATTGCTGTTATCCGCTTTCAAATAAGTTCGCGAGATATTAGATTATCGCTTGTGCCACTTTTTGTTATTGATAATGCTGGATTTACCTATTTGCTAAAGAAGCTATAGCTTAGGGCCCCCGCCTACTTGAGGGCCCCCGGATTATTTTTTTTCATATTTGGCACTGACATAGAATATCTGGACTTCAAAAGTGCCCCCATATCTCAAATCGCTTAGGGCCCCGTCAAGCCTAAATCAGGCCCTGGCTATTGCCACCATTAGTGATCAATACTATGGCATGGTGTAAGTTACATAGCTTTAGTGATGGTGCCCGCCCCTTGATGGTGCCCGCCCCTTGATGGTGCCCGCCACTAGTGATGGTGTCTGCCATTAGTGATGATGCCCAACAGTGCCCATCAAAAGTAAAGATTTCCCTCCATCTAGGATGATTTTCACTTCTGTTGGGGGATTCCCGCTGATGTTGTCCGATATAACCACCGGCTTGCCCCCACCCCATCCCCCTGCTCAAGTTCAGCTCGAATTAGGTCAAAGTTGATGTTCGTCACAGGGACTATGATGAAATATGTACGTGCCTCGTTCTCTCGTGTCACCAGGGGCAATAACTGTCATAGGTTATTGATGCATTTTACTTTATTAGCTACTGCTTGCCCCCTACCCCTACCCCGCCCCCTCAGTACACCAAACCCCACCACCACCGTCCCACGACCCACAGCCTGCAATTTATCTTCCCTGATTCCTACTAACAACCTGCTCTTGGATGTTTGGCACCCGGTTTCAAAGAACTCACTTGTGTCCTGTATTAATGAGAGCTAATTTTAGCACCAAGCATGAAACACGGCGTCCTTGACCATGAGAGCAAAGCGCTCGTGGGTAATGGGCAGATATAATTTTGTCCACAATTGGCCCACATCTGAAGTTGCAGTGAGCATGAGCCTGGTCGGGGTGATTGATGTTGATGGGCGGATTTTTCTGAATGACCATCGGGGGCCCTGTCGGTTGGATTTAAGGTCTTATTCAATCATCTTCAAGGATTCAATATTTTAACCGTCCCGGTCCCTCGGATTTATTAGTTGTTGTTTTTATTCCACCATCTTTTGAAGTTTTGCTTTAGGACAAGAAATAACACCACAAATTATCGCGACGGCAATTCTGGAATTTTCCATCTATACGAAAGATGGTGATTAAATAAATATAGGTTAATAAAAAGAAAAAAATGTACTTAACAATCGCATGCTATTGCTAAACCCGCTACACCAAGAGACACAATGGCATACCTTTTAATCACCTTCGGACAATATTTATGCTGTCCCCCCTTTTAAACCACCTTTTATTAACTCGCTTTCATTTCTGTGGATTTGTTTGTCTGTCCACAATTTTTCAAATCTGCCAACGAAAAATTACACCACTTCTGATGGGCATAATATGACTAAAAACGTGGGGCGGGTGTTTGGTATAAAAATTAAAGATTTATAATTAAGAAGGCAAAAAAGAGATTTATAAGTGAGAGAATGAGTGAACTGCATATGTAAAACCTCATAAGCGCCCGCCCAACGTTTTTAGTCATATGATATGAAAGTACTTGAACTTATTAGTTTTAAATTATTTTCTTCTTTTTAGTCCACTTATAAAAACGTGGTTTTTAAAAATCTTTTTTTGACCTCTATTTATTTTACAACGTTTTTTTTTAAAACTTGCTTTCGTTTCTGTCTGTCTGACCGCAATTTTCAAAATTTCCAACGTAAAATTAAACCACTTCTGATGGTCCTAGAGATCTCAAAATATCACCACTGATAGATCTTGGATGACAATGCATCATATCAAAATTTCAGCTCGATAGAATGTACTGCGATTAAATCATTTCATTTTTAAGTTTATCTTTATATAGCATATGTATCCGATTGCTATTGTTGACAGCACGTGCTAGTTCACTCCAGCCATCGATGACCACTCCCCGTGTTTACATCAGGGTGTGTTCAGTCAGTTTCAGTCTGTAAACACGCGATGCGTTTAACGAAATAAAATTTTCGATACACTTTATGATTTTACACTTAAAATAAAAACAATAAATTAAATAGAGGTAAAAAAAGATAATTAAAACAACGCTTTTATAAGTGGACTAAGCAATATAAAATAATTTAAAAGTTATAAGTTCAAGTACTTTGATTTAATATGACTAAAAACGTTGGGTGGGTGTTTGGTATAAAAATTAAAGATTTATAATTGAGAAGGCAAAAGAGAGATCTATAAGTGAGAGAATGAATGAACTGCATATGTAAAATCTCATAAGCAACCCCCTACGTTTTTAGTCATAATAAATGAAAGTACTTGAGCGTATAAGTTTTAAATTATTTTTTTCTTTTCAGTCCACTTATAAAAATGTCGCTTTTAAAAATTATTATTTTTTACCTCTATTTATTATAATTTTATACCATTTTATCACACCAACGTTAATTTCTGTAACTTAAAAACAAAACACAACAATATTACGCACAAACATGTGCTTGAGGTTTGGTCTCTTTATAGAAACTCAATTATCTCAGATACATGCGAGAATTGTATCTTATTATTACTACAGTCACATAATGAGTCTGAAACATTACATATTTCTGGGGAGTTTGCGGGAATCCAATTTGTAAGGCTTTGGCGATGTGCCTTAAATTGGGTCATTTATTATTGGTATTTTTATTATTATTATGATTTTTTTTGTTTATCATTATTGTCCCTTTGTCAGCTTTTGGAAGTGATGAACATTTTCTTGAAGCCGCCGTCAAAATTTTGAATTATTAATCCGTCGATTAGACGCCAGAAGACGTCTACTTCCGGTTGGTCTCACAATTTGAGCTGCGGTCCTCACCATTGTTCACACCCGGGTACCCTAGGAAGCCATTGTCTGACGGTAACCACGATCAATGCTCACGGGAGTGGAACAACGGGCAGAGCTACTCCCCCACCCCATCACCACCCCCACCCCCAAACACCATGCACCACCACGACTAGTTGCGCGCCCCGCAACATGCACAGTTTTGTTGACACAGTTCATGGCCACGACGGAGCATTGTCCACACTACTTCCAAGTTCCAAGATCTGTAATATCTCCACTTGTGTATTGATGCGATCCCGCCTCGGTAACTCAAGGCGTGCACTTTATGGAGTAGGGGTGGGTGTCCGTGGTTAGGGGGGGGGTATGATCATCCAAGCAAGGGCGTTACCTCAAAGTGGAGGGTTTCGTATTCTTGGAGGTGATATGTGCGTCACGACGAATCCTCAAGCTGAATAACGTCTCCACAAATAGGCGTTGACATGAACAGCAGACGATTATTATGGCTCTCATTAATAAGCGGAGCGTTATTTCGAGAACTGAGTGTAATCGGGCAAATCTTTCCGCGTCCTAAACCACGATGCGGGTTTTAACACTAGGCTGATTACTGGTTACTTTTTTTTGTTATATTGCTTTCAATATTTATGTAAAGAAAGAAATATTTAGGGTTATTTAAATCTAAAAATGGAAGACTATGTCAACTTTTTTACGCTTAGATATTCCCTACACACACACACACACCCACGAGCTATTTGTTGTTTTGCTCCCCTCCTGAGCTCACGTAGATGAGTTTTTTTTTGTGCTTGTGTAAAATATGGATAAAAACGGGTCTATTAATAACGTTCAAAGATATGGCTGGCGATTTTGATAGATGGACGAACATCCGCTTTTGTTTACACCAAATACCTGCCAATTGTGTGATTGTGAAAACGAGGCTGGAGTGTGGCGTTACAACCCCCAGCTATTTCAAGGTCGTAATACTGCGTGTGTTGATGGATGGCTAAAACCGGAGTGGGATAAGTTCGTCTGTTCAGATCTTAAAAGAAGTTTCCCAGGTTTTATGAAAATTAATCAACATCAGACGGTGTTTACTTTTGTGATTGATTTCTTTTCAAATGATATGGCAGAGTTTTGATAAATGAGAAATATACACATTCTTTCTTCATTGTTTGATTTAGCTTGTTTTTTTTCCTCTTTTTTTATTTATGGGTCGTTCTTTTTAACTCGTTGTCGTTTATACTCATTGTTGTTTCATTCCTTCGTTCTCACATTCTTTCAATCTTACTTTTCTTTCTTTCTTGCTTTTTTGCTTTCTTTTTTTCTTTCTTTCTTTCAATCTTACTTTCCTTTCTTTCTTTCCTTCTTTTTTGCTTTTTTCTTTCCTTCTTTCTTTCTTTCTTTCCTTCTTTCCTTCTTTCTTTCTGTCTTTCTGTCTGTCTTTCTTTCCTTCTTTCGGTCTTTCTTTCTTTCTTTCTTTCTTTCTTTCTTTCTTTCTTTCTTTCTTTCTTTCTTTCTTTCTTTCTTTCTTTCTTTCTTTCTCTGTCTTTCTTTCTTTCTCTTTTCTTTCTTTCTTTCTTTCTTTCTTTCTTTCATTCTTTATTTCTTTCTTTCTTTCTTTCTCTTCTTTCTTTCTTTCTTTCTTTCTTTCTTTCTTTCTTTCTTTCTTTCTTTCTTTCTTTCTTTCTTTCTTTCTTTCTTTCTTTCTTTCTTTCTTTCTTTCTTCCTTCCTTCCTTCCTTCTTCATTCTATTCTCACTCCGAGTCTCTCTCCTTTTCTCACTATTTCTCTGCCTGCACCCTTCTTGCTGTCTCCGCGCGCTCTCTCTCTCTCTCTCTCTCTCTCTCTCTCTCTCTCTCTCTGTCTGTCTCTCACTCTCTACTGCTTTTCTCCACTTTGTTTACAAGATAGTCAAATATTACCTTAAGTTTCCCTCTTTTCATCTACCCATTTAGGCAATACATTTTAGTATCTAGGATATCTATAAAATATAATATGGTTAAAAAAAACAAAGTCCAAAAGCAAAAGCCATTTTTTTATCAACACACTAGCACAAATTGCTTTTATACAATGGTTTAGGTTCTCCGTCTCGTGGCTCTTGTGCTGGGGACACACGATACAGTTCAAGAATCCCTGTCATTAGCGGTTCTCCTTCAGAACGAGCTTTTAACACAACAGGTCCCCTGTTACCCGTGAACAAGTTTTTTCCCCCTTCCTTTGGCGTCACTTGTCCCAACATGCTTGACTCAGGAGTTATCGATCATTGCATGCATTCAAGGAGCGCAGCCTTGTTTATTTCCCTTGGCGTTTCCTGTGTACCGCGGGATAATTGGCAGTTGTTTCTCCTTATTTGTGCCAGTTGCCAACATTGCGGAATTAAAATCAAGGTATCATTAATTGTTACTGTTAATAAATGTTTGGTATCATTAAAAGTTGTAGTATAATAATGTATCATTAAAAAGTATGCCAAAGTAATTGTAAACTTAAATATTCCATATTAATAAATACATATTACATGAGAATTAAACTCACAGTAAAATATGTTTTTTTTTAAAAAAATTTAAAAATTTATTTATTTAAAAAAATAAAAATAAATGAAACCAACTGCAGAGACAAATAACCTCACACCTTGTCATTGCTAATTCTCAAAGGTTATTAGACAACAAAGGGTTTCTGGGAGAGACGTGTGGTTGTGTTTACATTGTATGAGCATGCAAGGACTTGACCTAGTATGAAACATGTGGTTTGTGATGTGAACTGTAAGCGTGCGTTGTAGTGGACTGGGAAGATAACTGACCACATATAGACGGTTCAAGAGGCAACCGCGGGGTTGATTGCAGTGGATTGTATAGAGTCATAGAGTGATTAAAGACAGTTCATACGCAGACCACAAGGTGTTAAAGTCTTGTTACTTGACCTGCAAGTACTATTACATGGTGTCAGAACATTACAGTTTCCTCAAACCAATCGCCGAAAATATAAACTTTCATTCTTCTTGTTCTTGCGTTGTTACTGTAACCTCAGACATAATGTTAGAAGTGTTTTGAGAAAATTCATAGCCCGAACCTGCAATGGATTGATTTTATTCAGGTGCGGCAGCGCAGATATCTGACCGACGCCGCGCAGCAGTAAGAATTAACTTACAGCAAAATTGCTAAAAGTTGCACAAAATTTTTTTGCTTTGCAACTTTGCACACGGGGTTTTTTACTTTGAACATTGACCAACGAGCCTTAGAGGGAACATTGTGCACAATACATACACCCACTCAAACTCACACACACACACACTCCCCATTGCACACAAAAACACGCGGACACAAACTCTCCTTCACACAGGGACACGCCATGCACGTTTTTTTTTATATTACGTTTTAGGATTTAAAATAATCTCCCTTTTTTCGTTAGCCTCTTCAACGTCGACAGAGCAGTGCCTTTTGTTGTCGGGATTGCTCATGCTTCTGTCCCTTGATTGGCTCGGCCGTGACGCCAGATTACGTCATTATCAAGTGGATAAAATCCAGATTGGTTATTTCATTTGTTTGTTAGCTGCTGGCGTAGCTTCCATATTTTCTTGCGTTCGTACTGACTTGTATTTAGACTAAATTTGTATTGCCGTTATATTTGACTAGTCCATTCTTGATTTACGATGTAACTGATTCGGACCATAGTCGATAATCTCATCACTTGAATCGGTCTTTTATTGATTCAATTTATTGATTTCAACGTAATGAAAGTTGTTCAAACTTGATTCTGACTAAACTTAATTTCGACCAAACCTTATTCTGTATACACTTGATTTTTACCAAATATTTTCGGTCTATTGTTTTTTATTTTGACTAAACTTTATTTTTCCTTTCTATGATTTCGACCAAACTTTACCTGTCATACACTTGATTTTGACTAAAATTTACTCGGTCTTTACTTGTTTCTATTCCAATTTTACGGTAAACCCTCTTTCACGACACTCAACAAAAAATTATTATTATATGCATCCTTAATTGTTTGCTTCAGGATGGAGCTACGGATAGAAAGAAAGTTGAAGAACTGAGGAGAATTCTGGCGGAGGAGAGACAAGCTTCGAAAAAGACCATTGCAAAACTGCAGAAAGAAGTGCAAAGGCTAAAGGGTGATAACTCTCGATCGCCGGTAAGTGCAAATTATTCCCCTTCTTCCCCTTTAACATTTCTTAGCTGGAGTTTCCTCTGCGTTGATTTCACCGGTGATCTCAGGGCTTAGTTGCGCTGCAAATCATTCGCCACCTTTAACTTTTTGTGCTAAAAGACTAAGTCTTAAAGATCGCACTAATCCAAAAATAGTACATTTGATTTTTTTAGTGCCTGTCTAAGTATTACCCAAGAGTGCACTAAGTTTTATTATTATGATGTAGGCCATTCAAACGATTAGTTTTGCTGCTTTACGAACTCAGTACCTATCCATCCATTTGAGGTCAAACCTCGAATATTAAAATTTTGACGAGTCCTTTTTTTTTATCTACACTATTTAATAAAATTCACTAAGTAAAACTTCATGCGCATTCAGACTCCGTGTTAACGTTCCCCAAAGAACAAAGTCTAACTCGAGGCTCTTTGGATTTTTACACTAAGCTGCTTTATTAGCTCGAGGTTGCTGTGGAAATATTACTCCTTTGAAAATTCAATAACCAAAATTATTTTCGTCTCTGATGCTAAATCCTCACTTTTCCACCCAGCCGCTTGCGCCCAGTATTAGCTGCGGGCCTACGTGTAGATGTTGTAAGCCATTCCAAGCTTAAAATGTATAAATACTCCATAACTTCGGCTTGGGTGAGCAAAGCCTGCTTCAGATTGCGCACTTTGTGCGTGGCTTTAATAGGATTCGACGCCGTGCGCACCATGGTGTGTCGTGCTGGAAGTCATGTCTTTAAAATAGCTTAGCGCTAGATTTTTTGAGTTATTTTGTTTTTTCAATTTTGTTGTTTACTTAAAGTACTTAAAAATAACAATATAGCCTGAATATATGTTTAATTCAATTCTATTGATGATGAACTCGGCGGATAAACGTTTTATTATTCAGCATTTCTTTGAATTTTAAAATTATGCTGTTCCTCTTAGCTGTCCTAAATGGGTTATATTTATATACTAGGAGTTGTAGGGTGCCTAAGGCGCCCAGTTGTTCTTTTTTGTTCAAAAGCCCATGTAACTTATCCTTGTTTGATAAATACAAAATATTAAACTTCCTGAAATGTACACAAAGTATTTTATAATTATGAATCCTCAAATCCTCTTCTTTCATCGCTCTCTTTTCCAAAATTAAAATAGAAGCTAAAAACAATGACGTCATATACTATTTTTTACAGTGATAATTTTTTTAATTTTTAATTATTTTGCACACCTCCTGATACGCGGATTGTATATATATTTAGATATAAGCTTAAAAAATGACGTCATAGCGTTATGGATACATACTCCAACCAACCAGTGACTTGGGCTTTTTTATAGTTTATTTATTTTTTTCCCCAGGTCTATGCAAAATTTATACACATAAACGAAACATTATTTTACTTTCTCTGCACATTTTGATATTTTCCCCATTTCTTGAGATATTAATAGAATTGACCTAGAGTTGTCCATTTAGCCTGGAGCTAATTTCCCCTAGTACAATGGTCAGTCGATCTCGAATCCGTTCGGGCAGAGCTAGATTTCTGATGACTGCTAACAACAATGTCACACGTTCAAGACTCGCTTCCGTAATCACCGGCATAAGCTGTCAGACCTCAACAGGTAATCAATCCACGACGGGCACCACCACGCCGGAGTTCAATTTGCTATGTATAACTGGGCAACAAAACTCGGCAAGGAAATGTTAGCAATCGTTAGAACTCTAAGCACAATATCGGAACTCTATTCTCTCATAACATCCATTGCGCCCCGTGAGCTAGTACCAGCCCCCTCCCCTTTTAGTGAAATCTACTGAGTATCTTCCCGCTTCCTAGGACTTCCCAGCGTCTCTGGGGACGGTGAGTCCTCTGTGAGGACCATCGATTGAAGGAATCCGTTGTTTTAATTAAACGACCACCGAGAATTGCAACTCTTAATTGGCGTGGAAGACCATGACGTCACGGGATGGAAACAATGTTGACATAGGTCAAGTCTTACATTGAAGCACCACCTGGAATGATCTACCGTATATACTCGTTCTGAAGCCGACGTTTTTTTTGGACAAAACTAGGGGGAAAAGCTGGGGGGGGGGTCGGCTTACGAGCGGGTCATAGGTGATTTCTGCATGTACATTGAATATCGGTGTTGTTATTGTAGATCATCATAGATCTACATTCTACAAGATTCGACTGCTCTACCAGAAGCTAAAAAATATTATTAAACATCGGCACTTACCTTATTTACTAATTTTATTATTTTTTGTGAATGTTTTAATAAATTGTTTTACACATTTTTTTTGGTTTTGTTGCAACAACGAATTTTAATGTACGCGCTTTTGCCAGTGTTAACCAAAGAAACGAAAAAATACCGGTAACTCTTGCCTGACAAAGAGCACAACGACAAAGATAGTAAGTACAAAGTGAACAATCATAATGACCAATTAAGCTTGTAGTTTTTTTAAAAAAGTGTACTATTTTGTTTATGCCTTAATTTCTTGGGTCTTCTTACGAGCGGGTTACTCACTTTTAACACTATTCTCTTCCTAAAGAGGGGAGGGGGGGGTTGGGTCGCCTTATGAATCAACGGGCTATAGAACGAGTATATGCTGTACACTGTTGTGCCCCAACTGTGTAAAAGGCGATCATATGTCCTATACGAGTAGTCGTCTTGGAGATCGGTTTAATAAACAGAATTACGACATCAAGAAACATGCTCCCGTTTCAAAATGCTTAAAATGCGTTTTTAACCATTTTTAAATATTTACATTTCAGTTTTTGGATTTTTATATATGAACATCACACCAGATATGATTTATAATGAATTTAATTTGTTTTTAAAAAAGCGAAAGTACGTTATCTCATATTTTTATGGTACAGACACAATTGTCATTTTTAAATACATGTCATGCAGGTTTTGGTTCACTGACAAACGCGCATAAGACAATCGCGCACACAAAAGTGTTTATGTTATGCTTTTAAAAACTATATTTCATTACACCTTTCCCCCACATGTCAGCGCAAGCTTTGTAAGGCTTTTGCCTATTTACATTTTTTTCGTTATGGGTATTGTAAGTTAATTTGTAAACCATAAACCTAATAAGGATGTTTTACTTGTATTTGTTGTGTATATTTTTTCCCCCGTTGATATCGTGTCCTATACTTAATGCTTAAGAATAGTGTTTAATGTACATCGATGCTTTGTTCCTTGTTAAAACTAATCACATATTTAACACGGTACTAGACGTTTATCATTAGACGAGCAACAAAGCACGTCCAAGGACGTTCCGCCACCGTTCGGTGGCATGTTGTAACTCCCCTCCAACAGCCGTCTCGACCGGCAAACATCTGCATCACGTCAAAAATACTACTCATTATAATTAAAATAAATAACTGGAAAAAACAGAGCTTTTGACTTTAAATCCCAACGCGCATAACTCAAATTAAAGTCTTGGAAGAAATACTGCACCAAAAATAACTCGTTTTGAACGTCCGCTTAAATGGCGTAAACGTGTTCAATACGTAGGAGTCATATGTGTTTGAGGGACCAATCGCTATTGATGACCGCACGGAACATAGCCTTCTATTATATAGGAAGGATTTATTATAAGAGGATAATGCGAAAAAGACACTGCATCCTTGTAGCAAGTTCCTTCAAGCTAGAAACAGCCTATATGCAAATGAACAATGTACGAATGAGAATTTATGCATGGTACGCACGGATAAGTTAACCGATAAAATCCGATAAGACGTTCGCAAAACACTGGGAGGACGGATCTAAATCGTGCCGCAAGCGTCAGGGATCACGAGGTAGACTACTCCCTTGGGACTGAGAACCATCAGGGAATTTTTGACAAACTGTCCAGCGCAATGTCCAGCAAGCGGTCTTACCAGTGGGTGGTGGGTGGGTGCATGCCTCCCTCATCCGTGAACGCCAGTAAACAAGAGACGTTTTATGTGTTTTAGAATTCAGTTAACATATTTTCTCCTTAATGTATAGCAGTTATATGGAACAGTTAGCCAGTTTGGAGTAAATATGAATAAGCAAAAATGGCTTTGAGATATTTTTTCATGAACTTCCATCAGTATTAATAGAGTGCTTACGACATTGGGTCTATTCCTCATTTCCGTGTTCACAATGATATATTATTTTTATGTTATCAGTGTGTTTGTTTTTAAATGTATATATTTAAAAATAAAATCACAATATGATGATTGTTTCTTATTTCATGTATTCCGACGGTAGCATGTACCCTCTTGTTTGAGAACCCCTGCTTGTAGACCCACGAACCATTCAGTGGGGCATTCGCCGTGATCACTAGTGACACGCGTGGGTGGGTGGGTTAGGTGGGGGGGGGCTCTCAGTCACAATCATGTAACCACTCGGCCTCACATGCCACGTGTGGACCCCCCACCGACCCTGTCACATACCATCATTATCCCCATCATCTGCAGGTCATTACACGCCTTCGTGTTGTCAGTGTCGCACTTATCATACCGCCCCCATCCCCTACCACACACGCTTCGCTGACCTATACGTTTTAATGTCAGTTGAAGAAAGATCAAATTGTTAGTGTCACGTGGTTTTCAGGAAAAGTTCTTTAGAATGAAATTTCATTTAGTGCCGTCATGAGTGTTCAAAACTCAAATTCTAACACAATAGTAATGCGTTTTTTAAAAATACAGTTTCACCGTGGTTTGTCATTAGCTGGCATCAATAAAAAAATATATTGCTTACACTTTTATAGCACCTTCTTCATTTTCATTTTTATGGCGCCATTCTTACTTTTATTGCGCCCTCGTTTATTTTGTTATATCTAACCGTGTACAAGCAGTAGGTCAAATGTTTTTAACATTGACGTCCCCCGACCTGTGACTTTCATTCGGTTATTTATTTTTTTTAAAAAAAGTTTTTATACGCCCACATGTTGTGCCGTGAGATAGTATTACAGGTGTATATTATACTCCGCAAACCTAGCGGCTGTCACCTGGAGCTACACGTGTTAACATAAAATCAGTGACGTCACTAGGGTCGGTGTCACCCGGTGCGATCGCTCATGGTGTCACCCCCTCACGACTTATCCCATAGACCTTTTCGAGTCTGCTAGTGCCAAATGACGGTAACATACATAGTTTTACATTTTGGTGTCACTACCTTGTGATGTTGTCACCCGGTGCGGTCCGCACCAGCCGCACCCCCCCCCCTCATAGAGACGCCTCTGCATAAAACTAACAACAACGGTTGCTACAAACCCTAATTGTTTACAATACGGTATGCATAACACCAACCGCACATGATCAGGAGTTTGACCAATTTGACTTTATATCTGGCATGACAGTTTAAATCATGAATGTATCGTCAAAAAATCTAAAAAATAGATTACCTACTGGTATTGTTTTCTACATTTTAAGGATCATAAATATTAAAGAGAGTGAAGCGATATCGTATGTGTTCGAAAGTGCGTATGCACTTTGTGCCAGACACCTTTCGTGCCCATTAGCTTCAGTGGTACTTTGTGCAAGACGTGATAGACGTAAGGGCTGCCTATTTGACTCTACTGCCCCTCTTGTCCATGGGTTCGCCCCCCCCCCACCCCCAACGATTACAATCATTACAACGACCAGCAGAGTCAGAGACCAGGGGTCAGTTTACCGGTGCACACCCGACATGGAACATCCCAGTTCCCCAGCCCCGGGGTCTGGGGGGGGGGCCCGTAATGCAGTTTGAAGCTAACACAAAGGCCCAATAACTCTCCCAGGGCGGCCCCGAGAGACAGTGACATATCGGGACAAACAGCCGCTATCAAATAATTTGACACGCATCGCTGTCACTTCTCTCTACCCCTTCCCTTTCTCTTCTACCCTTCCTGTCTCTCTCCTCCTTCATAACACTCTATCTTTAGATAGCTCTCACTCACTCTCTCTCTCTCTTTCTCCCCCCCCCCTCTGTGTGTGTGTGTGTGTGTAGATCGATAGTTTTGTTTCACATCTGTTAGTTCCTTCCTTCTCTCCATATCTCTTTGCTTTAACATTTCTGTTTAAGTATTTATTTATATCCGCCTGTTTCTGTCTCTCTATCCGCTCATGTACACTGTTCATCATTAATTTCTTTCAATTTAAGGCATGTTACAACTAACACCCTGTTTTGACTACGAGATAAATGTTCAATTTTTCACATACCCCAAAGATCTTTATAACTATAATGCTTCGCTGTCTTGATTTCGCGGACTTCCAACTCAGAAGCAAGACGATGCATTCAAGTCAGAACTACTCAGAACTCTGCGTCACCCGGAAATGATTAATAAAGTATCAACATTTTTTTAATTAGACCAATGTACAAAAAAAAACAACAACAAACAAACCAAAAAAAACCCAAAACGAACAAACTTGGACAACAATGAAGATATAAAAAAATGAACACCATTTCTATAATCCAACTTTAGCACGCTCGTCACAGCAAATGGTGTGCGTCAAAATTTAAACCAGATTATCACGACTGACTCAGAGAGTAAAAGATTTTACTTCATCAACTTTGGAGTATAAGAATATGTACAAGAAATAAAAACGAGAATATTATTTGCGCGCTGAACAAAAGCAAGGCATAAAACAGAGAGGGGGGCCTTACTTGAGCCAGGGAGACCAGACACTCAGCCGTGTGAGAAGCGCTGCTGGCACTGGCAGCATCACGACATCTGTGTTCCTGAAACGTCCTCTGAAGTCAGCTGACATAGGGATGTCAGATGTCACGTTAATGTCCTCACCCCACCCTCTTTTTTAACGTGTTTTGAGTCTGTCGGAGTGTCACAGGAATCCTGTAGCCGTGTGACGTCACAAAGCATTGTGAAAGTGAGCTTACCTACACGCTTACCTACACTCTTACCTGCACTCTTACCTACACTCTTACCTACACTTTTACCTACACTCTTACCTACACTCTTACCTACCCTATTACCTACACTTTTACCTACACACTTACTTACACGACATATGTGGGTGCGCAACATCGTATACTCTATCACACTCACAAACACATCGTCACCCTCTCCTCCCATCTCTCCGGCACAACGGTTTGTTTATCCCTCTTAGCTGACTTTCTCCCAAACACCTCCCTCAAGCACCGCGATTACAGGCATATTTCTGTACCCGCACGTGCATCAAAACACGCGTGGAATGCCAGGCCTCCCCTATCCATGTCAAAAAGGCCCACAGTTTTAGGATTGGGGAGGGGGGATGGGAAGATGGTAACTTTCGGGGCTGGAGAATGTGAGCCTGGGAACCCAGTCTTGTGTAGCCCGGATGTTTATAAAGTCTAGACCCGGCTTGATGAGTCTGTGGGGCCGAAACCAGACCGCGGCTTGTTGTTCTGGAAGCTTGGCCCAAATAACAGTTTTAGCACCTTTAGAAATGACGTCCATTGGGTTTCTAACTTCATTTTAACATTATTATTATTGGTACTTTTGGTCCAATTGCAAAGTTTCGGTAGCGGCGAATAGTTCCTGGTCTGTAGACTATCAATGCACTATTGTCAAGTTGGACCTACAGCTTCTGTCATATTGATAGACTATTTTAGCTTCGGTTGTTGCTACAGCACTAACACGCCGAGCTATTAAAAAAAACAAAGAAACAATTACATATTCGTAAACCGCCAGCTATGATTTCAGCCTAGTTGTAGAGTACAACATGTTTGTTGAGCCTTGTAACGAAAAGAAAGTACAAAAGACGAAGATGCTCTAATTCACCATCTAAAGTTTGGAGAATGAAACAAAATTCAGATTTCCGACATTACGTCACCGGATGTAATAAACCAAAATACAAGCGGTCCTTATTATCTTATTTTTCTAGTTTTAAAAAATATTTTTAATATAGTTTTTGTGGGATAAGGTTTTTTGATGTCACTTCAACAATACGTATATTCATTTACTCCCTGTTATCAAATACTGCACATATTTCAGTTATGGACACTCCGTGACTCTAATGCACTGCCACTATAAAAGTTTCTACTAGCACGGCTCTTGGGTTTACAAGATGAGTTTATGTTTTGTTTGATTCGCCGAGGAAGGTGCTTAGTCGATACTGTCATTATTACATTACAAACCAGCAAATTTCCGAACACATCTTCTAAACGCATTCCTCTTTTAACTACATTT